>CM053625.1:280043141-280060288 GCA_028646595.1 Phalanger gymnotis | reverse complement strand
GAGTGGGGTGACAGAAGGGAGGGCTGACTGGGAAATGGGGCAATCAGAATATATGCCATCTTGGAGTGGGGGAGGGTAGAAATGGGGAGAAAATTTGTAATTCAAACTCTTGTGAAAATCAATACTAAAAACTAAAAATATTAAATAAATAAATAATGAATTTTTTTAAAAAAGAAATAAACGGAGGGACGATTTATAACTTCTATAACTCCAGTGGTTTTTATTTACTTACCTGGAAATGATGATCAACTAAACCTTGCTTTATTTTGGCACTGGATACAAGGCTACTCCATGTAACATGAGACGCAGACTGCAGATGTCCATGAGCCCTGGCTGTCCTCAGACAGGCCATCAGAGCTCCCAGGGAACCTCTACTGTGGCAGGACCCTAGGGACAAGACGGGGAAAAGCTGTAATCCCAGATAACACAATAAAGACAATTTAACACTGCATTACTGTGTCATGAAGTGACAGTGGCAATTTTAAATAATCACACTGCCTATTTTCCCAACCATATCATAGGTAAAAAAAACTACTTCAGCAGCATAAAGAAATGACATTTTCTAACAAGAATAACTTACTAAAAAGACGAAGGTTATCTCAACTGTCCACACCTCAAAACTTCACTGTTATGTGTATGCCACTTCTCCTTCCCATTTTGCTCTTAGTCAATGAGAGAGCCACCTAATTTACTAAGAAGAACACCACCACCCTTCAGTGGACTCCTCTTGTCTGCCTCAAAGCTCTCGTTAGCTTTCACCCATCTTGTCCTCAGGGAGGTCCTCGCTTCTGTCTCCTCCCATGACCTCGTTCCGTCAATCATCCCATCTCTCTGGCATCTTTGAAACCTTGTTTTTCCATTGGCTTGTTTCCTTCTTCCTCCAAACATGCTCAGGTCTTCCCTATCCTAAAAATGCTGCCCTCTGGTCTTGCTATCCCATTCCTTTCCTCCCATCACTGCCAAACTTCTCAAGAGAGCTGTCCACCATCGCTGCTGCCTCCTTTCTCTTCATTCCCTTGGAATAAGGCTTCAGTCTCTACTTCATTTATTTTAAAATATTTTTAATATGAACTCATTTAGCTTTACATAAAAAAACCTTACTGAATATGACATTGATAGCAAATACAAGAAATTCCTTCAAAGTCAAAAGATCATAGAACTTAGCACTAAAAAGGGCCTTGCGAATCACCGATTGCAAAATATTAGCACTGGAAAGGTGATTTAGCATTGGAAAGAATTTTAGAAATCGTGGAGTTTTATATTTAATCCTCTCTTATGGTCTGCTGTGTACATGGTGATGTTTTTTTTTCTTTTCTCATTTTCTAAGTGTAAAATAAAAAAATTTACGAAAAAAAAGAAAGAAATTATGAAGTCAGTATGTTACAGAAGAAGGCGAATTGATTCTGAAGTCAGAGTATCTGGGTTAAAATTACATCCCCAGTGCCAACAACCTATGTGACCTTGGATAAGTCAATTATTCCCTGGCCCTGTCCTCAGTCTCCTCATTTTAAAGGAAGAAGGTGCAACTAGATGACCACTGAGGCCCCTTGCAGCTCCAGATCTTATAAACCTACTATGACCTGTTCCAAGGCCCAAAAAGGAAACTGAGGACCAGAGAGCTTCCCTGACTTGTCCAAGAACATGAAAGCAGTGAAGGGGCAGAACGAGGATTCAAATCCAGGTCCTGACTCCAAAACCTAAGAAACTATAAGGCATGCCACCCACTCCCCCTCCCCACCCCAGACCAAAAAATGGTTTTGGGGCCTCTTGCAAAAGCTAAACCTAAAATCTTACCTAAAGTCTAGCCACCTTTGCAACCGCTTCAAATCGATACAATTGCACCTGGTGACCTCAAGGTAAATGACTTGGCCAAGGTCACACAATATTTAACAAGCAGAAGAGCGGGGTCCTCTGGCACAAACCCAATGCTAATTTCTCTGTATAGTTACATACATATATGAGTAAACTGTTTTAAAATTTTAGGTTGTCATCAGTGCATAGGCCATTCCTTGGGCTGGGCTTTCTCACTTAGCATTATTTCATCAGTCTCTTTACATCTGTTTCTCTTTATCAGTGCTATGGCACACCACTGCTGATGTATCAGTTTGCTCAGTTATTCCCTAACCCTTGAGCATTCAGTGTTTTTTACTTTGCTTTGCAAAAATCTCTTTTTTTTCCTTTTTAATTCCTTCTCTGGGGCATCTATTCCAAATAGTGGATTACAGGGTCAAAGAGGGAGGGACATGATCAGTTTCATTATCGCCAAGCAAAAAGTAGCTGAAAAACTGAGAACAGAACATCAGAAGATAATCAGCGAGGGAAAGTTTGGGCCCGAATACAACTCTGAGTGGACCAATGAAGTCAAATGTAAATATCTACAAAAACAGCAGCTAAAAGGCCAGGTAAGCGCATGAAAATGGGTGAAAGAGGGGAATCACAACTTGCATTCTCCTAGGGGAAGGGAGCAGAAAATATATGAGACTTACACTTTGTAAAGATTTCATCTAACAGAAGCCATAGCCATTCATATTCAAAAGACCTAGTTATTTCTTGGGACTTTGTAACAGGCTGGACAGCCGCCCTTTACAGGAAGGCCGGGAAAGGTCTCTGTCCCTCTGTACATCTCAGGACAGCATTACAAACCAACTCTAATAACTTCTGAAGCCCACTCAAAAAGACAGAAATAATTTATTTTATCCATAACTCCACATGAAATATACTCAGTCAGCTACAGGTAAATATAGGCAATGCTTTATTTACCTAGCATCACCAGGAAGTAGTTCATTTAAGTAAATTCTTCAGATAACTGTTTAGTTCCTTCTCTTTCTAAAATGCGTAAAATACTGAACAGAGTACACTGAACATGATTTAATGAAGTCTTCCCCCTTCCCTCCCTTTGCTCCTATCTTCCCTCTAAGAACACTTACCATTTGCATTGTATTTATTGTTTAGGTACGTAATTGTTTTCATGTTGTCTCTTCCATTAGAACGTAAGTTCCTCGAAGGCTGGGGCCATGTTTTTGCCTTTTTATAAATTCCCAACAATTAAGACAGTGCCTCGTACACAGCAGGAGCTTAACTAATGCTTACTAACTCATTAACTTTTCTTAAAAGCTAAAAACCATCAGTATAAATTGGAGCAGCTAGCGGGCACACTGGATAAAGGGCCAGATCTAGAGTCAAAAAAACATCTTCCTGAGTTCAGATCTGGCCTCAGACACTGACTAGCTGTGTGACCCTGGGCAAGTCACTTTACCCTGCTTGCCTCAGTTCCTCATCTGTAAAATGAGCTGGAGAAGGAAATGGCAAGCCACTCCAGTATCTCCACCAAGAAATGACCAAATGGAGTCAGGAAGTATTGGACACAACTAAAAAAGGACTGAACCACAACATTAATATAAATTAGAAATACCATAATGTGCTCAGGAGCTGAGATGTGCAAAGTTGTTTGTTCATCTCTTGTTTGCCTCTGTACCCCATAAGCCATAGACTGCTGTACTTTCTGAGCCCCTGTGTCTGTATTGTAGGGTGTTCGGTC
The DNA here is from genome assembly GCA_028646595.1 of Phalanger gymnotis. Lineage (NCBI taxonomy): Eukaryota > Metazoa > Chordata > Mammalia > Diprotodontia > Phalangeridae > Phalanger > Phalanger gymnotis. The sequence goes on along the minus strand of CM053625.1, from coordinate 280,056,750 downwards.
TGTTTGTAAGGTGCTTGGGAGGAGAAGCAGAGAGAGAGCACTGAGCCTGAAGTCTGGAAGGCTGAAGTTCTAATATTGTAAGGGGGCAGATGGCACGCAAACAATTATGTACAAACACGTGACTACAATGCAAATGCCACGTATTCTCAGAGGAAAGGCAAGAGCGGTAGGGAGGATGGAGAAAGACCTGATGAAATTATGTTCAGCATACTCTGTTTAAGAAGGTAGGGAATCATCTTGTGCATTTTAGAAAGAGAAGAAACTAAACAGTTATCTGAAAATTTGAGTTATGTGCACTACTTCCTCCCCAATGATGCAGTGAAATAAGGCATTGCTGATATTTATTTGCAGCTGCCTTTAAGTAGATTTCTTCTGGGTCTATGGCCTCAATCACTTGCTTGCTGTGTGAACCTGGGCAAGTCGCTTAACTTCTGTCTGCCTTGATTTCCTCAATTGTAAAATGAGGATAATAACAGCACCTACTTCCCAGGGTCATTGTGAGGATTGAATGAGATAATACTTGTAAAGTCCATAGCATGGTGCCTGGCACATAGTAGACCTAATAAATGCTTCCTTCCTTCCTTTCCACCCTTTCCTCCTCATTCATAATTGAGCTTTCTTTCAGAGAGCAACAAACTACAAAAACCAGATTTTCTTACCTGCGTTAATGTAAGTAGAAGTCTGAAGGATCTTTACCATGTAACTGAGGCTTTCAGGACTGCATTTCAATAGCTTTGGCAAATAATAATCAATTACATAAGCCGTTTGGTCCAGGCTCCCTTCACGCAGTATGAGGAGTAGAGGAGAAACCCACGTCTCATGCCACCGATCAATCCAAGGGCTACAAAGAGACTGGGATTTCAAACGATTCTTGTGATTCTTAAACATGGTTTCTAGGAGGTCGCTTGCATAAGGGGCCAGCGACTGATCGCCCATCACCTCCAGGATCTGAGAAGGGATCGTTTTATTCACTGCTAAAATATTTTCAATCCCTACACAGTCTACCAGGCAGCTGAGGCAGGTGTATTTTCCCTTAACGTGCCATTCCAACCTCAACAGGCTCTCGATGAGCCCCAAGAAGAAAGGATCAGAGCCACAGTCAGACCCTTTTACGGTGCACTGGTGTATCTCGAGAAGATTTCTGAAGATTGTTTTTGTCTGGTGTCTCACAGCATCCAAGGGATGTTCCCAGTGGGTGTAGACGTACTCCAGAAGTTTCCCGACTGTGTCGGAATTCCCATTCAGACTGCTCTTTAGACTTGAAGAACTTGATTCAAAGATATCCAAGGCTGAATCAGTCCACATCACCAAAATTCTAGACAGAAACATTTCTGAGCTTGATTCCTTGAGCCTAAAGGAAAACAAGTTACATTAATGATAAAAGTTTGCTGTTAAGTAACTCCAGACTTCTATTATGACTTTTATGACGATTTAAAATGATGAACTATGAAAGAATAAATGCAATAGTACATGGGAAAAATAATCTAAGTAAGCCCAAAAGAGATTTCCTTTTTTAATACATTCACCACTTCAAAAATTTGGTTGTTTTTTCTTCTTCACTCCATTTGGGGTTTTCTTGGCAGAGATACTGGAGTGGTTTGCCATTTCTTTCTCCAGCTCATTTGACAGATGAGGAGACTGAGGCAAACAGTGTTAAGTGACTTGTCCAGGGTCACACAGCTAGGAAGTGTCTGAGGCTAGATTTTAACTCAAGGAGAGGAATCTTCTGATTCCAAGCCCAGTGCTCTATCCAGAGTACTACTTAGCTGCCCTCTTTTTAAAATTCATTTGTAATAATTTTAAATGTTCTTTCTGACATAAAAGTCTGCAGTTTGTTCTGGAGGATAATAATATACTCCCAAAATGAAACTTCTAAAGCAGAACTAGAAGGTGAAGTTAAAAATAAGACCTGAAACATCACATTTTCATATTTTATCTCTAAGATAGCTGGTGACAGACTGAATCTTTGGCTTGTCATTTTAAGCATGCCATCACTTTCCACCTAAAAGGTAACAAAGCCTGGAAATGAAAGAGCTCTGTGAATTGCACTGCTAAGATTTTCTCATTAAAAACAAAGACTATATGAAATTCTAAATCTGGAAACAGAAAATATAATTTTACAGTTAAAAACATAAGAAGTGAAGCCTAAATGTTTATAAATGATTTTAGATATTTTTATCAGAGATCCTCGTGGTGTTGAGGTGGTCCTAGACTCTCAAAGGCACAAGGGGCTCCTGTGCTTGGCAACTGACTGAATATTGAAATGAATAAGTTGGGTCCCAAACTAAACAGGACAGTGAAAATGGGCTAGACTGCCTTCATAAAACTGCAAATCTCCTTTAATTGTCTCAAACTTCTCCCAGAAACAAGGGTCTACCTTTTTAATACCAATAGTCAACTGATGTATTATATGGCTACAAGTCATGTAAATCTATAGTCACTGAAGAATGAAAAATGATTATCACTCAGAGGACAGAGAGAGAGGCATGTGCATATGGCAGGCGTGAACAGGTTACCACGTATAACAAATCAGGAACTCTCAAGAAGAAACAAAGCAGAGGATGTCATCGAAGAAACACATGCTCAAAAAAGGAGGAGAGCCACATTGACAAAAGCAGTGTAATATTCCACATCAGGAGAAGGTAAGCAAGGATCTTAGAAGTTTGGGGAGACCTAGAGAGCCTCTGTGGTAACTCGGGAGACGACATGGAACAGTCATAGGAGAGGCATTACTACTTGCACCATTGGTGGGAACAGTTCCAGCAGCTCTACTTGAGTGTTCGAGTCCCCAAAACACACCAAATGTCTCCATTTGCCTTAATTTCACACTATGGCAATCCTTACACAGACACCTAAAGATGTTACTAAATCAGTTTGTTCAGCTTTCAATTTCTAGCTACTTCCAATCGCGACCAGAGATGGTATAGAGCAGAAGCTGAACTCACTGCAAGCTCAGGGTGAACAAAACACTGGCGATATCCAAAAGGAGCTTCTCTCCACTCTGGCCCATACTTCCATTCTTCCAGTTTAACATAGCCAAAGCGCCCTGACAAAGGAAGAGGAGGGCTGGCCCAGGGATGTCCTCCACACACAGGCTTCCACAGCTGCTCAGAAACCACTCGGGCACCCTGGAACTTCCCACTGAATGAAGAATCAAGTGGTTCACCTGGAAAAAATTAAATTAAATTAACACACAAGTTACCAAAAGATTCTTCCCAAAAAAGTCGCCAGAACAGTAAGTCCAAATTATATCTGCCCTGAAATTTTTGCCTAAAAACAAACACTAAAGAATATAGTAGAATATAAATTAGTAGTAGCTGCAGTAAAAACAACTCTTAAGGGCTTTTCCTTTTTCAAATGTTAAGCTTCTAGAAGGCAGGGGCCATGTTGGTTTTCAAATACATGTCAGCACAGTGCCATCTACAGGCAGGTGTACAACAAATGCTCTGTGGAAACAATATAAGAAAAAAGGTGAATTCTGAATTTTCACTCAAACTCATGAGAACAAAAAATGAGCCTCGAAATAATAGCTGGCACACAGGCAAAGTCAAATGAAGAATCAAGATGCCTATCCATGTAACACAGACAAAGAAACAGCTTCACTAGGAGAAAAAGTGGTAGGCACTTAACAAAATGATTATTGATTGATTGGACTGATTTAGATCTGCAGTTAAAAGATTAGACAGATGACTATTTAGCTCTCTGCTTCACTCTGTCTGCAAATACACAACCTACATGAAATTAAAAATAATTTGGTGGAAATTGAGGGGATGCCCTCAGTTGGGGAAAGGCTGAACAAGTGGCGGTATATGAATGTAATAGCATACTATTGTTCCATAAGAAATGATGAGCAGGCAGACTTCAGAAAAACCTGGAAAGACTTACATGAACTGATGCTGAGTGAAGTGAGCAGAACCAGGAGAACATTGTAAACACTAACAGCAATATTGGACTAACTTTGATAGACTTAGCTTTTCTCAGCAATGCAAGGATCTTAAGACAAGTTCAAAAGAGTCATAATGGAAAATGCTATCCACATCCAGAAAAAGAACTATGGAATCTGAATGCAGACCGAAGAATACTATTTGCTCTCTTTTTAAAATTTCTTCTTTCTCCTGGTTTCTCTCATTGGTTTAATTCTTCTTTACAACACGACTAATGTGAAAATATGTTTAATATGAATGTACATGTATAGCCTATATCAGACTGCAAACCATCTTGGGGAGGGGGAGAAAATTTAGAACTCAAAATCTTATAGAAGTAAATATTGAAGACTATAAATAAATAAATACATTTTAAAAATAAAGTACAAATTTGATTAAATTTATTTAAATGGCATTTAAAAAATTATCACACAAGTCCTTTTATTGCCCCCAAACAGATTATACAATGCCATAAACTAAAGTATATCTTTGTAGTCTGAAATAATGCTGCAATTTAAAATTACAGTAACAACTGATAAATTATCATATGTGTGAGTCCAATGAGGACTGAATGATATGTTCAACGGCAGATTATAGAGAGATTATATATAGAAATTGATTATATGCTGAAATTGATTATATACTGAAATCTATTAAATGAAATTTAAATTGTTTATAATGTGAATTTACACAATTCTGAATAAGTGCTTTCTAATAAAAAAATCAGAATCCCAACAATACCACAGCAACAACTAGAAACATGAGTAGGGTATTCCCAATGTGGGTACTCCCAGTGTGGGAGCTCCATTCAACAATTCAGTTCACAACTCATCCATGACTTAATAGATAAGTCTTAAGTGATTGAAGCACATAGGTCTTATGTGATGTATCCAGGGGCACACTGCTAAGAAGTATCAGAATAGGATTTGAACTCAAACTTTTCTGATTCCAAGCCCAGCATTCTACTTCCTATCCCATGCTACTTATATTAAAAATATATTACATGGAAAATATCATAAGCACTGATTAAGTAAGCTAAACTGTTTTGGGTGATTACAGGTCTCATTTTAGAAGCTCTGCAATGTTGTAGGACTTGAGAAAATCAGCACATCATCTGCACACTGGAGCATCTGGGGCCTTCACCAAACATAAGGGCCTCCCTTCATGCCTCTGGACTTTGTTCTGCACATCTTCCATGTCAATGATAAATATTTTGCAGATCATACATGCCCTTGTTTTGGCTTTTTTTTTGCCTCACTTGATATTAATAATCAAAGGGTCTTTAAATAAAGTCTTTTCATTTCAAAGAATCTTGTATGATTTTAACATAGGTACTGAAGATACCTAATTAGAGGAAGGTCTTTAAGGCAATGTTTTACTCTGCCAAATCAAATGCTTTTCTTTTTCTTTTTAAATCAAACAAACAATATCCACAGTGGGCCACTGTATTCTTTTCTTTTGTCTTGGCTATGGTATGCAGTTGGAAACAAAATCCACCATCAATACATATGTCTTATAAAGACCCTGTGGAAGGATTTGAACTGAGTCTTTAATTGAATAGAAGAAGAGTAGGCCAAATTACCTTTGGAAAATTGCACAATGCTTTTAATGATGCCAAACAGTTCCCTAAAACAAAGGGACATCTTTTAAACATCAATATACCCAGTTTATAAAAAGTTACACTTGGAGATCATCCAAAGAGAAATGGAGAGTAGCCCGGGGGATGTGAGTAGTCTATAACACTTTACCAATGAGGAATTTTGCAAAACAGAGAGATTTATAACCAGAAAGTGAAGTACCTACATCAGTAGGCTCACAGACACAGAAAAATATCCAGCTAAGGTCCAAAATGAAATGTTTCCTATAAATATGACTGAAACAGTTAAATCATTTTGAATTCAAATGTTTTCTTTTGGAAGGAAATGTTGCACCTATTAAGAGAGTCACTAAAATATTTTGGAGGCAAATAAAAGTCCTTATTTCAAAAACACAGTAACGTATGCATTGCCTTTGACACCCTTAAAAAAAACACTTGGGTTATGTGGGTTAGTCTTCAATATTTAGCACACAGACATGGATAAATTACCTCTATGCAGAAGAAACCTTAATTCTATACATTCTTAAGTTTGTAAATGAAACTAACACATCAGAAATTTGTTTTAATAAGAGAAACTTTAAATAACATATATACAAAACGATCAAATCATATTACATTTAACAATATTTAATTAGTACACCTAAAAGAAGGATCAACTCACCAAATCAGGTATCATTTCAGTTGTATCACACATAGTCTTAATGAGAAGAATAACGGCTAACCCAGACGTACTCTGAATATTCTGCAAGAGGTCATCTATTTGGCAGAAAAGTAGAGAGTGCTTATTAAAAAATATAAAAGTCTTCTTGAACAACTCCTTAAAAAAACATTAGTTTTGCCCACATACCACACAGCAAGATAATGTAAGTAAGGCACGTTGAAAATGCTGAAGCCCTGGATAAGTGTCAGCCCTTACAGAGAGGAACAGGAACTGCACCTCTGATTTCACTGGGAGAGGAAATTTCCAGATGGAGAACCTGCCTCTGTGAAAGTAGTAGCACCTTCTCTGCCATTCATGGCCTTGGGGAACTGTCTACACTGGCGCCCTACAGGCTGCCTGACTTAGAAAACCACAAATTAACATTATCTATTTTGTCTTGTATTTTTATTTATTTGGTTAGACATTTCTCAATTACACTTTAACCTGGTTCAGGACAAAATCTGGCATTCTGTTGATTTCTGGTGCCTGAGGGTCATGCGCTTGACACTTCTGGTCTGGAGCACTGAGAGGTTAAGTGACTTGCCCACAGTCACACAGCCAGTATATACCAGAGAGGGCCAGAACCCAGTTACTCCTAATTCCACAGCTAGCTCCCTAGCCACTATGTCACAATGTCTACAAATTACCCCCCCACCAAACTGCTACATTTGAAAGAAAATGGCAAATATGGCAAAGAATCGTGATTTCCCTCTTTAAAATAATTTATTAGCAACCTATTTCAACAAAGTATTAGAGGCAATCTGATTAGTACATAATTAAAGGTATCCTCTGAATACCACTGTACTTACCGTTCCTTAGGAACCTGGAGAAAATGCTCAGTAGGCCACATAGGCTTTGCCAAACTGGAGAACTGGGGACCTTCCAAAGATCTCCCTGACTGAGGTCTTGTACTTTCTGCACTAGCATCACAGAGACTCTAATGGCTATCAGCAAGTCATGCATCAACTCTGTCTGAGCAATATGGTTTCCAGTCAACTTTCTAAAGACAGAGAAAGATGATAACAACATGAAAGGAAATTTAAATAAAAGCTTCACCATCCCACACCCCGTAAGAAAAACATTCATCCATTCAAAAGATGAAAAATATTCACGCCTTTTTACCAAAGGACTATAGGAAGACAACTTCCTCTAAATAAAGCACTTCCCATTATCATTAGCCATGCACTGATTCGCTTACTTTCTACTTACTCTATGAGTCAAAGACTTCGCTTCTTTTACAACCCTGAACAAAATCATATATCCAGGTATCAATCAACAATATCTTCATGGATTGTGGGTCCAAGGACAAAGCCTACTGTGTGGGCAGCCTCGCCCTTTCCATTTTCATTCAGATAAAATCTAGTTAAAACTAAATATGAATTAGACTGTAACCTCCTTGAGGTCAGGGACCATCTTTATTCGTATTTATTAGCATAGTGCCTGGCACACAGCAAGCGCTTAATATATGTTGATTGACTGTGACTGACTAACATTAAGGGACGACTCAAAGGCAAAAGAAAAGGAGGGTTATGTCACAAAAGTATGACATTCAGAACAGATAGTGAGGAAAGAGGGGGGTAAATAGGGCTGTTGTAGCCAGTCAGCATACACACACACCCACACACCCACCTATATGTGTATGTGTTAAATATGAATTAAATTATAAGCTCCTTGAGGGCAGGGACTGTCTGTATATTGTATATATATGTATATTGGCCAGTGACATCTTCATTTTTTAGCGCCAGTGTGACTAACTCCCTACTTCTTCATTCCCTCCCAGCTATTTATCTCCTTGGCAGCTCCAACGCCTTTCCCCTGCAAAAAGACACCAGGTCAATTGCCCGGATTGCCATAGCTCACAAATGCCTTGGTCCTCCATGAAATGCCTTGCTTTTGAATGTTTTAGTCAGCTAATAGGCCAAAGAGAACTTGCTACAGTAACAGAGAAGTCCTAACTTCTGCCAGACTAAGGGCTCTACCAATTATGAATCTTCCAGAATTTTTTCCAGATTATTTACAATAATTTTTCTTCTCAGAAACAGGTGCTTTTTGCTGCACCATCATCAATAAAAAGTAAAATTGATTGTAAATTAAAGTATCTGTATTTAATTATGAACAAAAAATACTAGAAAACAAACCACCAAGTGAGGTCTATTTATTACCATTCCCTCTAGAAATAACCATATAATGATCAAATGAGATAATAATCATAAAGCACTTAGCACACGGCCTGAGCTATAGTAAGCACCATATAAATGTTCATTGCTGTTGTTGTTATATCTTCCAGGAGAGACAGAATGATCAACATACACCAAAATGCCAGATCCCTGAGTGTCACCTCTCTGAGACTTTCGGCAAAAAGTGCTTTACCTCTTTAGTTGGCATACATGAAATGAAAGGCCAGCCATACATGAAATGAAAGACCTAACCACCTCTCTGCCACTACCAATGGGCAGCTGACTACCACCAGGGATTATACTAGTGGGGTGGGACTTATTACTGCTTTTATATCCCAAATACCTAGCACACTGCCTGCTCCCAGTAGGGCCTTAATACATGCTGCTGGGATGAATAATGGTGGAAAAATGTAGGATATGTACATACATACATACATATGTGTGTGTATGTATGTATGTATTACATAATGTTGAAAAAAATATGGACACCTCTGCCAGAGGGGAAGTTTGTCTCTGCTTCTGTTTCACCTCTCTCTTTTTAGGTGTGTGTATCTCTCTCACTCTGTCTGTCTCTCTCATACACACACACACACACACACACACACACACACACACACACACACACAGAATGCATTTTACCTATTTTCTTCTGGTATTTCAACTAGAACCTTCTGTAGAAACCGAAGAACTGAAACAAAGAACATGTAATTAAACAACAGCATGACCCCCTCCCATGGTAAGATTAAAAAAACAAAAAAACAAACCACAAACTAAAACCTATTGACTAAAGTATCAATTTTAGTGTATGAAAAATGTCATATTACACTCTACCTACATTTGCACACCTTGGTTTCTATCTCAGAGTGTATAGTTTTTCAGGAGGGAGCAGCAAGGGGACCCTCCCCCACAAGGTACCTATTTCCCTTCTTCTTCCTAATCTGAAGGAAGATGCAGTCAGCAGCGATCAATTTATTTTTTATGATTTTATAATTCATTTTTATATTTATTTTCCTCAACATGAAAATTCAGTAACTGGCTCTTACCATCTTTAAACAGGTTCATAACACTTGTCCTACCTGTAGGAAAAATAAACCCCAACAACCAATATTAGCACAGTTTTAAATTTCCACTCTAGGTTTTATGATACAAATTGAGAATTGTAGCCAAAGACAGCAGCAGAATATGAAAATACCAAATGCCTCTTACCCAGGTTAAAGTTCTCCACACAGGAGGCAATATTGTCAATGACTTTCCTATAAGAATACACATTAGAACTTTTCAGTTCTTCTTGAAGACAACCGGTGAAGCTACGTACGGCATCAGCGAAAAATGGTTCAGGGAGGCCATTTAGTGAACTAGAAGGAAAAAATAGAAAAAGGAAAAGTCTAAGAACCAAGGACTGGATGAGTCCCTATAACTGGGTAGACCACATTATCCCTCCCACTCAATGAACTCCATTAGCTTCCCCACTTCTTCTAGGATGAAAGATAAGCTCCATCATGTGGCATTTAAAGCTCTTCCTTTTCCTACTTTTCCAGCCTTAGGTCAATCTCCTCCAGGAGCCCTAGAGTGCAGCCATATTAGCCTAGATATGCTTCACATACAACATTCTATCTGCCATGTCTATGCCTCTGAGCTTGTGGGTCCCATGCCTGGCATGCTCTCTCTCCTCATCTGTATCTTCTGGAATTCCTGGTTTACTTCAAGACTCAACTCAAGCAAGACTTTCTGCACAAGACCCTTCCTGGTCCCAGCCATCTACTAATGCTGTCCCTCCCCAAACTACCTTAGGTTCATTTTATGTATATTTAAATGTAGCATCCATTTATATATAAGCTCCCCATGGGCAGAAATGATTTCCCTTTTGACTTTGTATTGCCTCACATAGTAACAAGCACATAGTAGGTGCCAAATAAATGCTTATGGACTGCAGGAAAATCATACGGAAATAGAAACTTCTATAGGCATAATCTACATGGATTTATTCATATAGTGAAACCTAGGATGTGCCTATAATATGGTTTGAGAGTCAGGGCAAACAGTAGCCCCCACCCTCAAAATGTTGCCCTTATCCAAGTATTATTGATATCTAAAATTCTACTTTTAGAGAGCCATTCCTTAGATTTACTTTCTCTGAGATATTATTTTTACAAGACAAATAATTTCTAAGATGTCCAAAAATTTTCTGTTGATAGCAGACAGTCAAGCAGCATTAGGCCCCAGAAGACACTGAAAGAAGAAGGGAAAAGTCCCAGAAGCTGCAGGGAAGTTTCAATACAAGCTTTAACTACTTTATCATTTTCCCAAGGACCAGTCCTCATTGAGTCACTTGACATGTATCGCTACCATATCTATGTAAGGTTAAGAAAACCATCATTTTCAGTCCCAGTCCAACTAGACTAAGTATGCTTTAGTCCAGACAACTAAAATCAAGCCACCCTTGGAGGGGAAAGGAAAATTGGAGTGATGCTGGTTGTTCCTTTCTTGATCAGAAAATGCACTCCAGCACAGATCTATGCCAAGGTCCAGAGGCTTCCACCATCTTTGCGGCATGACATAAGAGTCCCATAGCCAAAGAACAGCTCTCAGACCTCTCTCTAGTGTAACTTTCTTTGCTGATTCTAGAACATGCCTTACTCCAAGAAGAGTTTCCATAGGGAGTGTCAAAATGTGTAAAGTCTGGGCTCAGAAAGCAAACACATTCGCCGGTGCTGAGACATTCACTCGGCAGAGAATCACTGATGTCATGGGTATTTCTACTGCCTTCTGGAGGCTTCCTAGACAGAACCCCGTAGAGATCAATGCAGGAAGCGCTCTCCACTCAGACAATGCAGCCTTGTAAACACTTGGCCAGAGGTTTGAAAAGTCCCCAAAAGAAACAAGTTGAATGTCAAACATGAGACCTATTTTTCTCCTCATCTAGGAGGAGAAACTGCCGCTATCCAGGCATCAAATCAATTATAATTACAAGAATAAAAAGTTGTAAACACGCAGCCTCACAGTTAAAATGGAATTCAGAAGACAAAATAACATAAACCCAGCACTTGAAATGGAAACAGAATTAGTGATTTAGTTCCATTTTATCCAGCCAATAAATTACCTTTAAATAGCAAATTACCTTCTTCTTCAAGGAGACCATCACTATTATTTGTCTCTTTTTTTCTTACCTTGCCAACACTTTCTTCAAAGGGTTCTTTGGGCCCACAGAAAAATAAATTCGTCCTAAAATATCCAAGCAACTCTGGAAGATGGGATCACATGCCTGATGCCTATCTATCTTCTCTAGCAAAGGCACAATCTGCAAGAGAGGAAAAAAATCAAGACCAAGTGAAAAATCCAAAAATATCATCTAGGGGAGAAATGATCTGACTGGTCATGATGAGAATCTCCCAACCACTCCAAAATAATGGAAATTATAGTTGTTAAATAGCTTCCCTTTCATCAAGAGTACCGAGTGAAATGCATGTATTGTGCTAGAATAGATGATCATGGGACTACAGGATTTAGAGCTAGAAAGATGGGGTCTTAGCAAACATTACATTTTTCCCTTAAAAAAAATATAGGTTTTGTTACCCCAATGAGATACCAACATTTCACTTAACACAGAAATATCAAAATACATTATTGTGACAATTAAAAAAGGTTGGAGAGACATGGCTTCTGGGTAATTTAATCATTTCATTAATAAGGCCAGCACGTTTATTAATAAAAGGATGGTCACTTGGCCATCTCTCTTGGACCAAACCCAATCATGGCGGCAGGCTCACAATTTACATACCCTATGAAGAGCAGGTGTTCAGTGAGGGGCTGGAAGTGACATCATGTCAAAAATATCTCTATATTCAGACCACCCTAACTCTATACTCAGACAACCGGGCAGCCTAGGGTTTTCTAGACAAAAGGATCTGTCTCCACCCAAACCGAAGGAGAACACAATGGACTTCTCTACCTTAGATTAAATTCCTTGTAAAGTTGGGTGGGATCTGACCAAGATAGAGGAGTGTTACTTCAATTTCATTATGAGTAATATCCTTCAAAAGTTGGAACTTTTTAAAATCAAGAATTTTAAAGAGAGAGCTCTGAATCTCCCTGAGATATTGGTTATTAATAATCATTACTCTCATCATTTATGTTCAAATGGTAAAAGCTTGCTTTGGAGCACAAACAATACTAACCTTAATATCTTAGATAACATACAATGTAATTTTTTTAAAACAACATTACAAGGAATGTTAATCCAAACTGGTTTTCGCCCCCATTAAAAAAAAAGTATTTCATACACTCCAAAGGCTTGAGAAGCGGTCTAGCCATCCTCTCTCATTTATAAGTCCATCTTCAGGTGAACCCTAAATATGATATTCATCACTCATCATTTAGGAGATTAATGAAGCAACAACTAGGACTACCCTGGTGTTCGGAAAAGTCTCATAGTGGCTACGGTGTGGGTTGGTACTAAGGAGCACACAATGGCTTCAGAAAATTCTGAACCAAAGAAGCTAATTCTTTTTTTAAAAAAATCACATGATATGATATTCTAAGAGGTGCGACCCTAGACGTGAGTTAAGCCTTACCTGTTTGATATAATGGATTTGGACTAGTCCATCAGTGAGCTGTACACAGTGTAACAACAAGGAAGCAAGGTTCTCCCCTTCAGCATCAGCAAATGCTAAATAATACACAAAAGATATTTTTGCTGTGACTTTCATAAGATGTAAATTGTGTTTCTAATCTAAATTATAAAGACCCGAATATTTATAAACTAAAAATATAGGCCTTCTTAATCTGCATATGATATTTTACAGCAACAATCTGACTGGCAATACATAGAGAAAAAGACAGGAATACAATTCAACACGATAATAACTCACAAGTACATAGCACTTGGAGATTTAGGAAACGCTTTTCTTCCAAACCACTCTATGAAATCAGGGGCACGATTATCATTATCCACATTTTACACATAGAGAAACTAAGGCTCAGAAGAACAAAATAACTTACCCAGAGTAAGTAGACAAACCCAGATTCTATCTTTGCAAATCTGGTGGTCTTTCCTTTATACTATGAGTCATCTTTACCATTTGTTGACTCGGAAAACCCACGTTTGTAACACCCTCTATAGACTCCCTAGACATAGTTAAAAATGCTTACAAATTAGGACAGAAGGACATTAAACAAGCATCAAACATTAAACAGGCAGAAAAAGAAAACACTC
>CM053625.1:280025618-280042641 GCA_028646595.1 Phalanger gymnotis | reverse complement strand
TAGAGCCAGAGGGCAAAATAGAAATTGAAAGAATCCACCAATCGCCTCCTCAAAAAGATCCCAAAAAGAAAACTCCTAGGAATATTGTTGCCAAATTCCAGAGCTCCCAGATCAAGGAGAAAATACTGCAAGCAGCCAGAAAGAAACAATTTGAGTATTGTGGAAAAACAATCGGGATAACACAGGATCTAGCAGCTTCCACATTAAGGGATCAAAGGGCTTGGAATATGATATTCCAGAGGTCAGTGGAGCTAGGATGAAAACCAAGAATCACCTACCCAGCAAAACTGAGTATCATGCTCCAAGGCAAAATATGGATTTTCAACAAAATAGAGAACTTTTAAGCTTTCTCAGTGAAAAGACCAGAGCTGAATAGAAAATTTGACTTTCAAATACAAGAATCAAGAGAAGCATGAAAAGGTAAACAAGAAAGAGAAATCATAAGGGACTTACTAAAGTTGAATTGTTTTTTTTACATTCCTATATGGAAAGATGATATGTATGATTCATGAGACCTCATCATAGTAGCTGAAAGGAATATGCATATATATATATGTGTATGTGTGTGTACGTATATATATATGCATATATATGCATATGTGTGTGTCAATGTATGTATATATGTAGATGTGTATATATATATATTCATACAGAGGGCACAGGGTGAGTTGAATATGAAGGGATGATATCTAAAAAAAAAAAATCAAATTAAGGGATAAGAGAGGAATACATTGAGAGAGGGAGAAAGGGAGAGATAGAATGGGGTAAATTATCTCTCATAAAAGCGGCAAGAAAAAGCCATTCTTTAGGAAGGGAAGAGGGGGCAGGTGAGGAGGAATGAGTAAATCTTGCTCTCATCGGATTTGACCTGAGGAGGGAATACCATACACACTCAATTGGGTATCTCACCCCACAGGAAAGAAGGAGGAAGAAGATAAAAAGGGGGGACGATAGAAGGGAGGGTAGACAGGGGGAGGAGGTAACCAAAAACAAACACTTTCGAAAAGGGAACGGTCAAGGGAGAAAATTCAATAAAAGGGGATAGGTTAGGAAGGCGCAAAACATAGTTAATCTTTCACAACGTGAGTATTGTAAAGGGTTTTACATAATGATACGCATGTGTCCTATGCTGAATTGCTTGCCTTCTTAGGGAGGGTGGGCGGGGATGGAAGAGGGGAGAGAATTTGAAACTCAAAGTTTTAAAAACAGACATTCAAAAACAACAACAAAAAAGTTTTTGCACGCAACTAGGAAATAAGATACACAGGTAATGGGGTGTAGAAATTTATCTTGCCCTACAAGAGAAGAAGGGAAAGGGGGATGGGAGGGGAAGTGGGGTGACAGAAGGGAGGGCTGACAGGGGAACAGGGCAACCAGAATATACACCATCTTGGAGTGGGCGGGAGGGTAGAAACAGGGAGAAAATTTATAATTCAAACTCCTGTGAAAATCAATGCTGAAAACTAAATATATTAAATAAATTAAATAAAAAATTAAAAATAAATTAAAAAAAAAGATTGCTGCCACTCTTAAAAAACAAAACAACAACCCTTGTCTGTCATCTTTACATTCCCTTACCAGGTTCAACCCATTCTGGGCTTTAGCATTCCTGAGATATTTTTATAGGATGATGGCATGATTTTATAATCCTCTCCTGTTATCTGGCCTTGCTTCCATCCTCCATACATTTTTTTCAAGCCTAAGCTGTTCAGCGTGGAGAGATAGCTATATCCTGGTTAGTGGTTAGGCCTCTTACACCTCTGAAAGGCATTGTTTGTGTCAATTACTTCATCCTAAACCATGCACAGCTGCTGGCAGTTCAGGGTGTGTCCACATGGATCTCTTTGGACTGTTCTCCCTCCTCAGCAGAATTATTTTTGTGTCTTCAGAATTTTATTCTTGAGCACCTCCTGTCTCTCTCCTGAGCTGACTTCTCCTGAAGCATTTTACTCCTTGGGACCTTTATCTTTCCTCTGAACCCTCTGAAATCTGCTTTTCTAAAATCTAAGGTACATGCTAGACTTTATCCAGATTTCCTCTCCTCTGTAACAAACTCTAGAATAAAGTAGTCACTCTCCTTGCCCCTGCCCCAGCACAAGACTCCCATCATTTCCTCTCCAGCAACGAATTCTTCCCTGTTAGTGAGAATCAGACTTAGTGAGGATTAGACCCAGAGTAGAATTTCTCTTTATTTCCCTCCACCTTCTGAAGGATGAAAATATTAAGGCAAGTCAAAAAGTTATTTGTTGTTCTGCTTTTGGGAGAGAGAAAGGCGGGGAGGGGGAGAGAGAACAAAGGGGAAAGAAGAGAGAGGGAGAAAGGGGAGAAAAGGGAGGGAGAAAGAAAGGGAGTGAAGAAGAGAAAGATAGAAAGAAAGAAGAGGAAAAGAAAGAAAGAGAGAGAGGGGGAGGGAGGGAGGAAGGAAGGAAGGAAAAGGAGGAAGGAAAGAAAGGAAGGAAGAAAGAGCAAGCACTCCAGTGCTAGTGAATGTCTAGACAACTGAAGTCTCCCAACACGGCAGCAGGGTGTGAGGCTGCAATCATTTTAATAGAGGTGTTGGGGTGAGCAGACACAGAAAGTACAGAGACAAACTGAGAAATGGTGGCATGGGGTACAGATAATTTCCTAAACTAAATTATTATCTTAACATAGCCCCTTAGGATAACTGCTCTTTTGTCATGTAGGCACTATAGTGGAAAGAAAAAACCAGACAAAGTAGGAAAAAAAAGTTGTTTTTTTTTAATATATACATACAGTTTCTTTATCTGTAAAATGGGGATGATAGCCCTTACCTTACCAGGGTTGTTATGAGGATCAAATGATATAATATTTGTACAGTACTTTGTAAACCTTAAAATGCCATATAAATGCTATCATTATATTCATCTGTTCAACAATTACACAGTGAATTAAGCACAAGGTAACACCCTTGTCCCTCCATACGCAGCATTTGACAATACTGCCTCCATCTTGGTCTATGGGAACAGATGGGTAGTAAAGCTGTAATTTGGGTGAGGGAACCAAAGCTTTGTACCAGGTGCCATAATTTAAATGTTGGAAACATTTGCATTCTTTTGGTAGGAAAAAAAGGATTTAACTTAGCACCTCCTCAGCAGGGATAATTAGTCTTAATAGGAAACCACAAGGTGGCATGCTTCTGACTTTGTCCAAGAGAAGGAACATAAAGGATACCATCAGGGAGGTATGTGACAAGAAAAGAAAGTGGTCCAGTCAGAGAGCAAGAGTAAAGGATCACTAATAGGCACACAGCTTGTGCCCCACTGGTATCCACAAAATGTTAGGAGATCTAGAGGAAGGCTCACAGCACATTGGGAGAATCTTTTCCGGAGAAGACTTGAGGGTTTTAATAAAGATTTCTTATTATAATTAAATTATAATTTCTTGTTATACCTAGAGATTTAATAAATATTTCTTATTTCTGGATTTAAGAGAATACATGGACAAAGGTATCACAGCATGAGACAGGGAGGGGTCATGTTCTATACAGCTGGAGGTAGTCTCCACCTCAGGGAGATCACAGCTCTTGGGAGGCAGGGCTAAAGGTCAGAGCAAACTTGGGGGGATAGGGCTGGAAGGAAGGGCAACCAGGCAGTCACCACATGAGTGATCAAACCAGGAGCAGTCCAAGGTTCACATCAGAGGCAAGCAGATTGAAGCAAGAACCAAAGGTGAAGTCCTTGAATCGGTTTAGGAGGAAGGTGAGCAGTTCCAAGCAAGGTCATGAAAGGTAGTTCAGGACCACACCTTAGAATGGTAAAATTAGCTCTGGAGTTTAAATCCTCACTCTGCTACTTATTACCTGTGTAACCTTGGCTGAATCATTTCCCATGTCTAAGCCTCAGTTTTTTTCATCTGTAAAGTAGGCAGCTTAGTAGAGCTATTCCCTCAGCTCTCACCTTCCAGATCTAAATCCCAAAGTTTAGGCAGAAAATATTTCCAAGAGAAATAATCTGGATTGGAACTAAGTTAGCAAAATGGTTTTCTAACGAATAAATTCAAATTCTTAATAACTACATAAAAACGTGCTCCATATCATTAATAACAAGAGAAATGCAAATAAAACAACTCTCAGGTTTCCCCTCCCACACATCAGTTTGTCAAAAGATGATTAAAAAAATGGAAACAGTCAGTGTTGGAAGAACTATGAGAAGACAGCAACCCTGCTATGATGCTGGTGAAGCTGTGAATTAGTCTGTCAGTTCTGGAAAACAACTCGGAATTACGTGAGAAAAATAACTGTTCAGACCCTTTGACTCCAGAATCCCATTACTGGACACACACCGGTAAAAAACAGGAAGATTCTGGATCTACCAAGATATTCATTACAGCCCTTTTTTGTGATAGCAATCAATTGGCAACAAAACTGGTACCCATCAAATGAAAAATGGCTGACCAAACTGTGAAAGTAATCCAGTATTATTTTGTAGAAATGATGAATCTAAGGAATTCAGAAAACAGAGAAATATTTGTGGAAAATGATACAGAGTAAAGTATGTGGAAAAATAAATATTTATAATGACTATAATAAGGCGTAACCAGTATCCATGCTCAAGTGCCCACAGTGGGTCCTCTTATTTGTACTGAACTATTATCAGTTGTAGGGCCCAGAATCAACATGACTTCTTCTGGGCAGAGGGAAGGATGGTATAGCATTTCTGGCAACCACTACATTTTCTTTTCTTTTCCACTAGGAGGTTGTGATTGTCTTTCTTCTCATGAAGGGAGAAAACCTTGGAGAATACATGGAAGAAGTAGCCTGGAGGGAACAGAAGGGGTAACTGGGTTAGTGGTGGGTATGGGTCTGTCTTGCTCCCTTTTTCTTTCTTTTTTTTTGCCCTTGAGAAATTTCCAGAGTGGCCATTCGAATGAGTCAACTTGTGTTTATTAAGAACCTATTATGTGCCAGGCACTGTGCTAAGTTAAATCCTTGTTTTTCCTACTAAAAGAGTACAAGTGTTTCCAACACTTCAATTATGGCACCTAGTAAAAAGTCTGGGTTCTCCTACTCAAGTTATAGCCCTACTACCGATCTATTCCCCTAGTTCCCAGAGGCCAAGATGGAGGCAGTACTGTCAAATGGAGGGGGCAGGGGTAAGTAAGCTGAACCTGCCCTTAAGACACTTATGGTGGTATGTTAAAATTGTGCCTTGTTCTGGTCCCTGACCATCCCACCCTCCTTCTAGTCAGTGTAGTAAGTTATGAGCTTTTCTTGATCCCTCTTAATGTAACTTTCCTCTGTTGATTATCTCCAATTTACCTTGTATAGTTTGCACATGGCTGTTTTCATGTTGTCACTCCCATTAAACTGTGAGCTCCTTGAGAGGAGGGATTTTTTTTTACCTTTTTGTATCCCTACGTCTGAGCATTGCATCTGGTATTAGGCAGGTGTTTAATAAATGTTTATTGACAAACTGATTTGAGAGCTTCTTTTTATGTTCAATAAAAGTAAGTAGCTAGTATGAAGTGGCAATAGCAGGAAGTAAGATTGCAAAGCGGAACCTAGAAGTCATGTACAAAATATCCCAAAGACCAAAAGAGCACAATTTATAAATTGTATTATAAATTAACCAAAAATCACATGCTGGAAATATGTGCTGAATCTGGGCTTTGCTGTCAGGGCCTTTTGGTACTATGATATATAAATCTCAGGCAAGTTCCAGATACTCCCCCAGTAAGACCAGCAGATCATAAAATGGTGCTGATAATTTTGAGATGGTATGGATATGTTAACTTTGAAGTTTTACTGACAACTCTGAGGTGATCTGGGTATGTTAATGAACTAATCCCAAGGTGGCACAGATAAGAGTTAGTCTATTCCCCCAAACAACCCTATAAAAATGAGACCTCAAACTCCTGCCTACATCCCCATCCCCCCTTCCATCTCCATCTGGGTTGATGCTGGCCAGTGCTGCCAACTCTAATCCATGGTTACATGAATAATTATCTGTGTCTCCCCCACTCATCCTTTTTGTCATGCTTGCCTTCCTTCAACCCATCTTTCCCCTAACCTATACCATCTGCCTCTGTACCCCAACCCAACTTTTTGCTGCTTGTCTCTGTACTGTGTACTTGTCTACTAGCCCCAAAACCTTTATTAAAGTGATCGCAGCCTCACGCCCTGCCGCCATCATGGTCTTTCCCAGAGAGTACCCAAAGAACCCAGCATGCCTGCCCCAATTCATAATCTCACAAATTTATTATCAATTCAAGTGGCTATGAGAAAGATGCTCCAGTGGAGATAGATGGCTGTGGGCCCCTCTATTGCCAGCAGCTGTGCTCTTTACTTCCATCTGTTGTGACTAGGACAAACAGTAAAAGAGTTGTTGCCTGACCGGAAGAAGCAAGAGACTGGATCAAGATGGGGCCTGAAATTTTAGATTGTCAGCCATCATGAAACACTGAAGAGGGATTGAGCTAGGGCTCCAGAGGCCCAGAGCCAGAGGTTCAGAAGTGAACCCAAGTACCACTGACCCTTTCTCTTTTCCTCTTCTCCTAGACATGTTCCAACTGGTAGTTTGCAACTGTCCCCAAGACACCCTGAAAAAGTAGGAGGTTTAGTGGTGATTTGGTTAAGCCCTCTGAGAATCAAGAGCTTCCTTCAAGTCTCAGCTAAAATCCTACCTTCTGTAAGAAGCTTTTCTTGATCCCTTTTAATGTAACTTTCCTCTGTTGATTATCTCCAATTTACCTTGTATATAGCATAGTTTGCACATGGCTGTTTTCATGTTGTCACTCCCATTAAACTGTGAGCTCCTTGAGAGCAGGGATTTTTTTTTTACCTTTTTGTATCCCTAGGTCTGAGCATTGCATCTGGTATTAGGCAGGTGTTTAATAAATGTTTATTGACAAACTGATTTGAGAGCTTCTTTTTATGTTCAATAAGCCATGTGATCAGAGAAAAGTGAATTGCCTTTGTCATGTAAATATAATAAGTGGATTGAATGGAGCTAGGAAATTTCCTGGGTAAAGGCTAGAGTAGAAACATTTCTTACAATTTTCCAATAATTTAGTACCATACTTTATATTGCCCTTTGTTCTATATTGAAGTCAAACCAATAAGGTAGATGTGTCCAGCATTTCCTTCCTCTGCCTTTCTCCTAGGGAAACTTTGATTCCTGTCAGGAGGGGAAGAAGAAGATCGGGGCCAGAGGCCACTTTGTTCTTCTCAGAGAGAGGGGTTACCAGGTTAGAATTACATATCTATGTTCCCTTAAATATTATTCATCTAGGGGAAGTAATTTTTTGGTTCAAGCTGATGACCATTCCTTAATGGGGAAAGAGTGCCCCAAGGTCTGTATCCAAGGCTTGTCCTCTTATCCAGCAGATACCAGTTCCACAATGAATACACACAGCAAATAAACCCATTTATCCAAGACCATAGAAAAACCTAAATCAGAGAAAGTACGGGGGTATACACACATATGCCAGATGATACACAGAGTATATGAGCTCTCCCATTGAGAGTGAGATACCTTAGGTCAGCCAAGAGAAAGATCCTCAGATCTCACCTAAGCAAAAATTCCCAAAGTCTCTAGAGTAGTAAGCTGGGAATGATTAAAGTTCTACATGTCTTCTTCTTCCCAGAAATTCTCTCTTCACGGACCTGAAGAGAAGTTGAAACCTCTTCTCTCTCAAAAATGGAAGCCAGATCTCTCTTCTCACCCCTCACAAAGGTGTGGGGCATTGAATGATCGGTCTCCACCCATGAGAAGAGAATCCCTTGCAACTGGTCCCTTGAGCCAAGGGCTACTCTGATATTGTCAAAGAATTCAATTTTTAAAAGTGGTTTTTCTTTATTACAAGAAAAAATTCAATCCCGTGGTGATGGAGCTATGTCCAGAAATTTCTGTAATGTAAAAATAAAATAAAAAATAAGTCCTTAAAAAAAGATCTGCAATGGTGTGTGTTTCTAAGGAGACTATGTTTCAGCTAACTCAACGTTTACCTTGAAGTAGCAGCTACTTGTGCCCAGCAGGCCTTATTAACATTTGCTTTCTTTACATGCTTAATGCACATCTTTCCATTTTTAGACAGTTCTACTTAATAGAAAACTCTCCCTCATATGGAGCCAATTCCAAGCTCCCTCTAACTTATAACCATTGGGCCTAGTACTGCCCTCTATAGTAACAAAGAATAGTTTTATTATTTCTTATAAGTGACAGCATTTTTGATATTTGAAGACAGTGATCAATGCTTTCTCTAAATGTTTTCTCTAGGCTACATATCCTTAGTTCCTTCAGCATTCCTTGTATCACGTGGTTTCAAGATCACTCACCATGCTGGTTGCTCTCCTCAGGACATGTTCCAATTTGTCAATGTCCATCTTAAAATGTGGCTGCCAGGACTAAACGTATCAGTCCAGATGTTATCTGACTATAATAATCAGACTACAGGCAAACCTCAGAGATACTGTGGATTGGGTTTCAAACCACTGCAACAAAGTGAATATCGGAATAAAGCTAGTCACATGAATTTTTTTTGTTTTCTAATGCATATAAAATTATGTTTACACTATACTGTACTCTATTAAGTATGCAATAGTATTACGTCCAAAAATAATGTATGTATCTTAATTAAAAATACTTCATTGCTAAAAAATGCTAACCATCATCTGAGCTTTCAGTGAGTGTAATCTTTTTGCTGGCAGTGGGTCTTGCCTCGATGTTGATGGCTGCTGACTGATGAGAGTGGTGGTTACTGAAGGTTGAGGTGGCTGTGGAAATTTCTTAAAATAAGACGACAATAAAGTTTGCCACGTTGATTGATTCTTCCTTCCCTTGAACACTTAGAGGCCATTGTAGGGTTATTAATTGGCCTAATTTCAATATTGTTGTCTCTTAGGGAATAGTCTTGAAGCCATCCAGGATAGAGACACTGAGATAGCTGGTTGATGGAACAGTCAGAACACACACAACATTTATTAAGTTCCTCATCTTAAGTGGGCACAGTTTGTGGCACCCCAAAACAATTACAATAGCAACATTAAAGATCACTGATCATAGATCATCATAATATCTATAATAATAATAATGAAAAGTTCGAAATATTGCAAGAATTACCAAAATGTGACAGAGTGGCACGATGTGAACATCATGCTGTTGGAAAAAATGGCACCAATAGACTTGCTCAAAGCAGGGTTGCCACAAATCTTCCATTTGTTAAAAAATAAAACAAAACAAAACACCACAATACCTGTAAACCTCAATAAAATGAAACCCAGTAAAACGATCATTTTGTCCACATAAAAAATCAGGACATGCGGTCTGACAAAAGATTTTTCTTTTGATTATGAATTTATTTACAAGCCTATAGGTCTTATGGGTTTGGTTGAATCTGGAAGGGCCATAATGGATCGGGCTCTTGACCATGCCAACACTTCAAAGTGAGGAATGAGACCATAGGGTAATTGAATTAGAGCTGGGAGGGACCCTAAAGCAGGTACTATATGGCAGAAATGGGATTTGAACCCAGCCATGTCTTCTAACTCCCAACCCAGTACTTTTTGTACCACCTTTACTATTTCTAGTAGCTTCCGAGCAGCCAGATCACATCATCAGTGTCATAACTGATGGTAAGTGTAGAGAGCATGAAATGCCATCGTTTATTGATTTTTTAAGAGATCGTAGCATCATAGGTCTAGAGCAGCAGTTCTAAAAGTATGGACCAGGGACCCCTGACACTCCTAAGACCCTTTCAGAGAGGGTCCTCAAGGTGAAAACTATTTTGATTCTAAAATTAAGACATTTTAATTTCTAAAAAGACACTGTCAGCTATGAGATGTGTGGATAGTAGCAGTGGAGAACAGATCTGACTGTAACAGTGTTAGCAGAGAGATGGTAGTCGTGGAGAGGGAGAAAGAAGTCTATGTAGGTGTCTGCTATATAGATTCCAAGACTAAAGACTGGCAAATGTGTTTGTCCCTTTGGAGAGCAATAAGAGGTTTATTTCCTCTGACCCCTTCTCAGTGCTTGTCACTGGAATGTAGGGTTTTAAAAATATATTATTTTCTCTATTTCTTTAATCTGTTTCTATCTCTTGACTGTTCCACATAAAGAACATGACTGATCAAAATGCCTTTGTGATTTACGACTATAATTTAAATGTATGCAGCGGAAGGCAGTGGAGTATACCAGTGCCTCACTGGGTTTACAGAAAATAAAATGAGGTCAGTGGATTAGACTAATGTCCAGAATGCCTGTGATCCCCAGCTGGGGAATGAACCAATTATGAGAAAGATTTATAGTCATGATTGTATTAATAATTTTTGTAAGCTCCTAAAATAGCAGGAAGAGAATCAGTGTGACATAGTGCACAGATCCTTTTTGGATTCAGGAAGACCTGGGTTTGAATCCTTCCTCAGACACTTACTAGTTGTGTGACCCTGGGAAAATCACTGAAGTTTCTCTGAGGCTGTTACCTAACCTATAAAGTGAGGAGACTAGTCAAAATGACATTTAAGGTCCCTTTTAGCTTCAAATCTATCATCCCATGACCCTAATGAACTGGGCTAAGTGAATGACAGTTGAAACCAGAGTCAGATTGCTTTGAATGTGGGCACCCTTAGGAAATTTCCTGTCCTTTCCAGTCAGGGGCAAGGTAGGGGTGTAGATGAAGGGAAGGTCATGTCCCCTAAGTGTGGTCTGGAAAGGATCTGTTGGTCCCATTTACCTGGTGGGAGACAGAAACCAAAAGAGTATCTGTCTCTTCTCAAACCTTGCCTTTCAGTGCCACCTGCTGTTTACATATATATTAATACATATATACACACACATATACATATATATACATACACACATATATGTATATTTGTATATATACACATTTCTATGAGGGTGACTTCTAGATTTTATATATCTAACCTCAGGTTTTCTCTTATCATCAACTGTCTATATCATCAGCTGTCCATATCATCAACTGACTATAGGTCATTTTAGACTGGCTGTTCTATAGACATCTCAAACTCAACATGTTCAAAATAGATCTCATTCTTTTCCCACAAACACATCTGTCTTCTGAACTTCCTATTTATGTTAAAGGCACCACTATCCCTCCCGTCACCCAGATTTGAAGACCTGGAGTCATCGTTGACCCTGCATCCCCCTTCCCCTTACATAATATACTCAATCTTTTGCAAGCTCTTATAGATTTTATTTCCACAGCATCTCATATCCTTCTCTCCAACCACAGGGTAAGTACCTCATGTCAGGTACTCATCACTTCTTGATTCTATTGCTTTCCCTTTATTGATTATTTTCAATTTATCCTGTATACAGTTGGTCGTATACTGTTGGTAGCATGCTATCTCCTCCATTAAACCATGAGCTCTTTGAGAGTAGAGACCTTTTTTGTATCCCCAGTGCCTAGCACAGTGCTTGGCACACAGTAGATACTTATTAAACATTTACTGACTAACTTCTTGTCTGAACTATTTTAATAACCTCTTAATTGGTCTTCCAATCTCTACTCCAACAAATCATCCACACAGCCACCAAACTGATTTTTCCTAAATCATGGTGCTGACCATATCATTCCCCTACTCTTAAACTCTAGTGGCTCCCTATTATCTCTAAGATCATGTATAAGCTATGTTTAACATTTAAAGACCTCACAGCCTGACTTCTACCTACATTTCAGATTTATTATTATGCATTACATGTATTCAACAGTCCAACCATATTAGCCTTCTTGCTGTTCTTCACACAAAACCCTGCAACCCTCCTCTCAGTACCTTTCCACAGGCCGGAATGCATTCCTTCCTCACCTTCACCTCTCATAGTAGCTTCATTCAAACCCCAGTTCAATTGCCAAATGATGCCTTTCCTGATCCCTCTCCTGCCAAGTTGCTAATGTTTTCCTCCTAAAAAATTACCTTGTTTGGATTTTGTAAACGTTTGGATGTTTTTAGTTGTACAAGTCATCTGCTCCTATAGCAACATTTAAATTCCTGGATGATAAGGATAATTTTTGCCACTGCATCCTCAGTGCCTAGAATGGTACCTGGTATACTATAGGTGCTTAATAAATTTTTGGCGAATGACTGATATTATTTAGGACAGGCATTACAGATGGGCAATGAGTAAGATTCAGACTTGAATTGGAGCAGGAAAGTGGGCAGATAGCATTTGACAAAGTGTGCAGCGCTTTCAGTGGTCCTAAATCGCTTCCTGGATTTCCGGCATACCATGGTCTCAGATGAATCAAAATTACAGGCCTTTATCACATCACGTCTGGACTCTCTTCCACTGGTTGCCTCAAGACTCTCCCCACCCCAGTCCATCTTCCACTCAGTTGTCAAAATGATCTTCCTAAAGCTCAAGTCTGATCTTGTGGTACTCTCCCCATTCCCCAATAAATTCCAGTGACTTCTCTATTGGCTCTTGGATCAAATATAAAATCCCGTTTGGTTTTTAAATCCTTCCCAACCCGGCTCCTTTCTACCTTTCTAGTCTCCTCATACTTTATTAACTTTATTCTCTTCTGCATGTTCTGTCATCTAGTGACACTGGCCAATTTGCTGTCGCTTGAGCAAGACAATCTCCAGACTCTATGCCTTTTCACTGCTGACTCCCATGCCTGGCATGCTCTTTCTCCTCACCCTTATCTCCTGGCTTTCTGGGCTTCATTCAAGACTCAGTTCAAATCCTACCTTCTACAAAAGCCTTTCTTGATTAGCGCCTTCTCTCTTGACGTTACTTCCCACTTACCCTGTATATACTTTGTAAATTCATAGTTGTCATGCTGTCTCCCAATTAGAATATGAGCTCCTTGAGAACAGGGTTCCTTTTTATCTAGAACATAGTTATATATGCTAGTTGATTGACTGTTGCAGGTGACCTAAAGCACAATGGAAAGAAACTGTGATAGGCATAAATAGGTAACGGCATATTAACAAGGATGACTTGTGGTCAAGAAGCTGGGTCAATGACATCAAGGACACGCGTGACTAGTAAAGAAGGCTGCTCGTGTTTTGGGAAAGAAGCTTAATAGATGGATAGCTCAGGTGTCACACTGGTACCTTAGAGGTGTTCAAAGAACTGGAAGGAGGCCTCTGGAATTTTGGGCAGATTCTCTGTGGAAAATTTATGGAAAGATAAGTATTATACACAATGAAAAGATGGGGATGTGTTGTAATCTGCACCAGAGGAGGAAACACTCACATTGATGAAATCACAGACTCACTGAATTATTTTACTCACTAGATGGTATTCCATCATGGGATAGTTCTGTGTAGTCAGTCTCCATAGTTCCCACAGTCTTTGGGTTCTTTCCAATTTTTCCTTATTACAAATAACAGCCCTATAAACACCTTCATGGAAACAACAGCACTTACTTTAGTTAGGTGTATTGTATATTGTGAGTACACAATAAATATTTACTAAATGTAGAAACTATTATGCAGGAGGGGTCTTGGATTAGATGATTTTAAAGGTCTTTTCTACTTTTCGAAGCCTACAATATTCTGATTTTTTCCAGGGGAAGTTGGAATGACTCCCCGGTTTGCAGGGAAAATGGTATGAATAGCTTTATAGAATTGGTTACATACTACTTGATTGCCTACAGAAAATCACTAATAGCATTCTTTTTAAAAGGTTTAAAATTATTCAGTTCTTTGGCACCACATAGTGGTGAAATGAAGTATTATAGCACGATGTACTCAAAGATGCTTTATGTCTACATGGTGACATTGATGAATATAAATAATTTCTAATTAAAATAATTTGAACGCTGACATCTAATTTTATCCTTACAACAACTCTATGAAATAGGATAAATATTATTCTGCTCATTTTGTAAGTGAGGCAGTTGAAATTAATAAAGGTTAAATTACTTACTCAAGGTCCCACAACCAGCAAGCTGCAAAGCTATTAGTAGAACTCAGTTCTTCTGGATCCTTGGCTCTTTCTATGATAATGTTATTCCTATTAGAGTACTTGCATTCTGCACTCCACCCAGACACTTTAGTACATGCTGCTTTATTGTTTACTTTTTCATGTCTTAGTCTTGTCTTCCAAAACAGATTTTATGCTTATGAAGGCAGACACTATGCCAGATTCGTCTGTATTTCCCACAGTTTCTAGCTCAAATCTGGCCACGTAATATCTACTTAGTGTTTTGAGTTCAATTAAGGAAAACATACTTTTATTCAAGAACCTGATTCCACAGGTCTTTATCAATGCATAATCAGCATCATAAGACTTCTTGGCATAGAGTTGAGAAAGTTTTAGACTTGGAGTCAGGAAGACTTCAGTTCCACTCCCACCTGTAACACTTACTTACATAGTCATGATGGGCAAGCCACTTAATCTTTGAATCTCACTTTCCTCTGTAATTTTGCTTATATATAACTGTCTGCTTGTTATCTCCCTCATTAGACTTTGAGCTCCTCGAGAGCAGGAATTGTCTTTTGCCTTTCTTTGTACCTCCACAGCTTAGCACAGGGCCTGGCACATAGTGGACACTTGATGTCTATCTGCTAACAAGGCATTTTGTGTCTCTCTTATACTATTATGTTGTTCTGCAATGTGCAGTAGAATAAACATTGGGCTTCTAAGTACCAGCTCTCCTCTCGTTGTGAGATAATGGGCAAGGTACTTACCATCGCCAAATCTCACTTTCCTCATCAATGACAAAGTGATACTAACACATATGCTACCAACATCACAAAGCTGTTGTGAGGAAATCACTTTGTACATTGTGAAATGTACAATATATGAACTATTATTAATATACATTTATTAAGTGATTATAGCATAGTTTGTATGTTTTCTCCCTGATACATTGCAAACTCCATGAGGACAGGAACTTTTTCTTTCTATAAGTCTAATGAATCTGAGGAAGAGAGACACAAGTCATGCTAGTGAGGAATTTGTCTAGATATAGTTTATTGTTGTTAAAATAAAGGATGCAAGCCAGATGTGGTGGTCCATGCCTGTTGTCTCTACTGCTGGGGGAGGCTGACATTGATAGATTGCTTGAATTCAAGAGTACTGAGCCACAGTAGGCCTAAAGCTGATCTGGTATCCACACTAAGTCAGGCACCACAGTGAGTCTGTGGGAGCAGAGGGCCACCAGGCTGCCAAAGGAGGTATAAATTGGCCCAGGGTGGAAAAACAGAATAAGTTAAAGCTTCTGTAATTAGTGCTGGGATCAGGCCCGTGAACGGCCTCTGTGCCAGCCTGAATGAAATAGGGAAACAGTCCCAAAGAAAAATAAAATAAAAATTTAAAAGGAGGAATATACATAATGTTTTTAAACTGAAATCCAGAATTCCTTTTTAACAGATTCATGGCATGCTACAATACACTTGAGGTATGTCAGGAGTGCTGCCAAAACTGTAAAATATCCTGAGTAGCCCCTGAATGTCAGTGCTTATACTTAGGAGGAAAAAGTGAGCTGGATGAAAAGTACCAATCCAGGCAAAACAGATCCCAGGTCCTTTAAATTACTCTGATCATAAGTAAGCTAAATAAGGTTAGAAAATGGGGGTGGGAGGTGGAGCCAAGATGGCGGCTGGAATGCGGGGACTGGCCTAGGGCTCTCCCCCAGGACCCTCCAAACTGATAAAAAATGGCTCTGAACAAATTCTAGAACTGCAGAACCCACTGAATAGTAGAGAGAAGCAGGACTCCAGCCAAGGACAGCCTGGATGTTCTCTGGGTAGGGTCTATTGCCTGGAGCTGGGAGCAGAGGGGAGCAGAGCCCAGCGTGGGCTGTGCCCAGACCAACCAGACCGGGAGGTAGGCGAAACAGGCACCAGCACCTGAATCAGTGAGCTGTGGAAGTTACCAGACTTCTCAACCCACAAACACCAAAGACAACAGAGAAGGTTAGTGGGAAAAGCTTTGGGGACAGAGTGAAAGGAGTGAGGAGGTGCAGCTACAGAACTACAGTTGCAGTTGCTTTCGACCCCAGGCCCACCTGGTAGGAGGAATTAAGTGGCAGATCTGAACAGGAGTGCAGAGCTTGCCTAAGATCTGAGTCACAGTGTGAGTTGGCAGTTCTTGGGGGAGGAGGGGCACTGGTGTGGCAGAGCTTGCTCTGTAGAAATAGCTCTGAAAACAACAGTGCAGCCCCTCAAGCTTGGAACAAAGTACTCTCTACTCTACAAGCAGTTATACTCCTATGAAAAACTCAAGGGTCAAGTAGTTGGCTGGGAACATGGCCAGGCAGCAAAAATGAACTCAGATTCAGACTCAGACTTTGGAATCTTTCTTTGGTGACAAAGAAGACCAAAACATACAGCCAGAAGAAGTCAATGTCAAAGAGCCTACATCAAAACCCTCCAAGAAAAACATGAACTGGTCTCAGACCATGGTAAAACTCGAAAAGAATTTGGAAAAGCAAGTTAGAAAAGTAGAGGAAAAATTGGGAAGAGAAATGAGAGTGATGTGAGAAAACCATGAAAAACAAGTCAATGACTTGCTAAAGGAGACCCCAAAAAATACTGAAGAAAATAACACCTTAAAAAATAGACTAACTCAAATGGCAAAAGAGCTCCAAGAAGCCAAATGAGGAGAAGAACACCTTAAAAGGCAGAATTAATCAAATGGAAAAGGAGGTCCAAAAGACCACTGAAGAAAATATGACCTTAAAAATTAGATTGGAGCAAGTGGAAGCTAGTGACTTGGTGAGAAATCAAGATATTATCAAACAGAACCAAAGGAATGAAAAAATGGAAGACAATGTGAAATATCTCATTGGAAAAACCACTGACCTGGAACACAGATCCAGGAGAAATAATAAAAATTATTGGACTACCTAAAAGCCATGATCAAAAAAAGAGCCTAGATATCATGTTTCAAGAAATTATCAAGGACAATTGCCCTCATATTCTACAGACAGAGGGTAAAACAGAAATTGAAGGAATCCACCAATCGCCTCCTCAAAAAGATCCCAAAAAGAAAACTCCTAGGAATATTGTTGCCAAATTCCAGAGCTCCCAGATCAAGGAGAAAATACTGCAAGCAGCCAGAAAGAAACAATTTGAGTATTGTGGAAACAT
>CM053625.1:279992334-280025118 GCA_028646595.1 Phalanger gymnotis | reverse complement strand
AGGCTTGGCTGCGAGGAGAGGCAAGAAACTACAGCTGGAAAAAAATCCAAAGCAGAGCCGACCCCTGTGTGGACCCAGGAGTTTGAGCGAGGTCTTGAGGCCGGTGAATATGATTTATGCCATCTTATTTTTCTGTGGCCTCCTGGCTACTCTTGTGAGGTGGGCCTGCTGGGCCTGGAGGCTTGTGTTCACAATGCTGGAATGGGGAGATTGGTTCACTAATTTGTTGCTCTGGGCCCTGAATAAATTTTTTGATGCCTTCTGCTTGGAGAATTCTATATACCCAACGATTTTGAACCATTCAGATATATATATGATCCTTTTTGAGATCGTAAATTCGGCCTTCCTACTACAATATGCCTGCTTAAAAAAAAACACTAATGGGCAGCTTGGTGGCATAGTGAGTAGCGCACTGGCCCAGGAGTCAGGAGGCCCTGAGTTCAAATCCGGCCTCAGACACTTGACACACTTACTAGCTGTGTGACCTTGGGCAAGTCACTTAAACCCAATTGCCCTGCCTTACCCCCTCCCCACAAAAAAAACAAAACAAAAACACAAAAAAACTAATAATCATATGAAGTATATAGCTTCCAGT
This sequence comes from Phalanger gymnotis, assembly GCA_028646595.1. NCBI lineage: Eukaryota > Metazoa > Chordata > Mammalia > Diprotodontia > Phalangeridae > Phalanger > Phalanger gymnotis. The sequence goes on along the minus strand of CM053625.1, from coordinate 280,024,523 downwards.
AATAGGGAGGTGAGGCAAGACAGGAAGACAAGATTATGAGGAATTCTACAGTTAGGACAGTGTAGGCTTAATTAAGTATAGAGTCAAGAATGGAGAAGCAGAGAATTGAAGGGAGAGCAAAAGAAAACTTTGAGGAAGTACTGAGGGGTGGAGAAATTGGAGGTCTCAGTGAGGGCAAAGAATGATTTTAGGAGGGTCAGTGAATAGGGAAAAATGGAATCATAGGGGGTTATGATCCGAGAAATGTCACAGGTTTTAAATAGACATGATGATAATGAGATCAGTATATTACCATCCTTATGTCTGGCTAAGATGATATGAAGGAGTAGGTCACTGAATTTAAGGAGACTAAGGAATTGTAAGGTTAGGGAGTTTGAAGAAATGCCAGCATTGAAGTTGAAGTTCCCTGGTATAAAAAGGAGAGCTGGAAAGGAGAGAAAGATGGTGAGCCAAGTGCTGAACTCATTGAGAAAAGAGAGAAGGACCTGGGAGCTGGTATATAACCACCACCATAATTGGGATTGGGCGGAAAATTTGGACTATAAACTTTGAAGAAGGAGAGGGCACTGAAGGATGGTGGTAAAAGGAAAGCTGACAAATGGCAGTGGGAAACAAAGAATATTCAAATCCCAAGGAGGTCAAAGACAGAGGAGAACATCTCATACGTACTCAAATATTCATATAAAGGTGGAAGTAGATAGAGAGTCTGCTTTGAAGTCACGAAGACCTGCATTCATGTCCTGCCTCTGAGACTTCCTGGCTGACACTGGGCAAATCACTTTAGCTACAGTGTTCCAGTCAACTCTCTTAGACTGGAAACTTCAAAATAGTTGCTAATCTACGTTGGCTGGGTGCGTTTCCTAACCAGGAGTTCCTTATGGTAATAAGATCATAGGTCCAAATTACAGCTCCTTCCCCACAAGAAATACCCTTCAGGGAGGTATTTATTGTGGTAGCAAAAACCTGGAAACAAAGTGAGATTGGGGGATGGTGATGAACCAGTTGTATTTATATCATTTTAATGCCATTATATCTTTGTACTGTAGGAAATTATGAATATAAGAGAAGTTAAGAAATTAAGAGAAATGTGCAAAAACTTATGTAAGTGGTGAGGGGGCACTGATGGATTCTTCCCTTGTGGAAGAGGCTGGGCAGCCTGCTTCTAGAAAAAAAGCTTCACATGTAAGGGAGGTATGTGGTAGTTCCAGACTATCTTCTGACCATCTCCAGACATATGGAGTGAAGGGAGGAGAGAGAGAGAGAGAGAGAGAGAGAGAGAGAGAGAGAGAGAGAGAGAGAGAGAGAGAGGGGCTGGCTAACTTTGGAAACTACAGACATTTTGAGGAAGCTAATTGTTCAACACATCCCTGATTTCTAGCTTGCCTCTCTAAAAACTTCAGGGATTAAGGGAAGAGCCTTGCTCTGGGAGTTGACCGTGGACATACAGCCATACTGTAGATGGTTCCAGTCTGTTAACTACTTTGTGGAGAGGTAGACTGTTGGTTGGCACATAGCCGGAAAGGGGTGCGTTCAAAAGACTTTAGTCAGCCGAGGACAGTCTCTTGGTCTGGCTTTTTTTCCTTCCTGGATTGTTCAAGTAAGGAAGCAAAAACTAAGCCTCTGTAGTGCCACCATAATGATCACATGGCTCTGGAGTTGTTTTTGTCATGGCTATTCTTCCTCCTTTTAGGTGAAGGAGATTGGAAATGGCTATGTCTTGGTGAACTTTGAAAGGTCAGGAGAGTGAGCCATCTGGAAATTTAGGAGCAAAATCTATGCCAGACTTTGTAGCTAACCAATAGAAGATCAAGCTGCCATCTTGCCCAAGGAGAAGTTCCCTGAAGTCTTCCTCAAAATATCTGTATCTTCTAAAATATGCCAGTCTATTTCTTTTTCTCTTTTTGTCCCTCTCTGCCTTTGTCTGTCTCTGTATTTATTTATCTGTCTCTCTCCAGTATAGAGTTCTCTCTGTCTCTGTCTGTCTGTCTCTCTCTCTTCCAAACTCCTCCCGCCCCCCATGTCTGGAGTTGTTTTGGTCATGGAGAAAGTCTAAAACTGCTACATATCTCTCAAAGAAAGGATTTCTCTTCTCTGGAGATCTTGCACCAACTCGACCCTTCATGCAGTAAAGACGTCTTGGATCAGTATTCTCTCCACTAATCCAAGGTCATGACAAAGGGGAGGGGATAGCTCAGGCTTAGTTGGAAACTTGAGTTACCCATATGTTACATATGGTTCTGTGAACTGATGTAAAGAAGAGAAAGTAGAAACAACAGAACAATAAAGACAGTAACCAAAATAATGCAAAGGAAAACAATATTAAAAGACACTAAAATTCAGTTTAATGTAAGATCAATTACTGAAGCCTCCTTCTTCTTAGTAGAGGGATGGTGTATTATGGGTACAGAATGATGATGCACACAGTCATTCATAGTTAATGTAGTGATTCATTTTGCTTAATTATTTTTCTTATAATGAAGTGAGGGTTCTATGGTAAGAATATTAGTGGGGAAATGCATGTTTTTAAAACATCAATATGTATTCTTTTAAGTAAATAATAATACCTAGCATTTATATAGTTCTACAAGGTTTGAAAAGTGCTTCACATGTATTATCTCGGTTGATCCCCCCAACAATCCTGTAAGGTAGGTGTTATTATTATCTCCAGGAAGGAAACTGAGACTGAGAAAGTAAAGAAATAAAGGAGACAGTAATTCAAATTATCAAGTAGAAGAAAGATGAGTGAAAAAGGATCCTTAGATTTGGTTAAAAAAAAAAGAATTTGATTCTTCTTATAAACAGGCAGCATGACATAATAAATAGAAAGTTGGCTTTGAACCCAGGAAGAAGTGGATTCCAACCTCACTTCTCATAATAACTGTGCCTGTGTAACCCTAGATAAGTCACTAAATGTGACTAGATATTGCCTTAGGCAAGTATCTAAGATTGTAAAGAGTAGAAAAGGTCCTGACTTGTATTGGTAGAGTGTGTCTCCTCAGGTCTTTCTTTCTTTATAAATAATTAATTTTATTAGTTAAATGTCATCAATCAGATCTATAAAAGAGGCAGCTAGCTAGTTTAGTGGATAGGGAGCTAGGGAGACCTGAGTTCAAATCCAGTCTCAGACACCTACTCGTATGTGACTTTGAGCAAGTCACTTAACCTCTGTTTGCCTTAATCCACTGCAGAAGGAAATGGCAAACCACATCTGTTTCTTTGCCAAGAAAATCCAATAGACAGTATGGTCCACTGGGTCATGAAGAGTCAGACATGACTGAACAATAACGACAAAAAAAATCTACAGTGGTATATACCAATCATACTTCTAAACTTAAGTATTTAAACAGTTATGTGATATTAAAAGTTTGAACAATCATTAGTGAATACAAAAGGAGAATTCTGCCATATAGTTCAAAGGACTACCATATGAATCAGGTTAAGTGAAATTGTTTGAATACTTGGTTTCCGATGTCATGGGAAAAAGTTAGAAAAAAGCAGAATTCACAGTTTTTAGTAGGAAAGCCTGAAATTATGTGAGACTAGCTATGGAACAAGTGAGCTTTTAGATGTCTTTTGGGATCAAGAAAATGGAATTTCTGGTATCAAAATAATGACTCATTATTCTTAGTGAAATGAAGAAAAATGATGGTACTTCAAATTCCAATGAAGTACCTAAGAAAGTATATATATACACAGTCTATTTTACATGGTCTTTTATCATATTTCTTGAATATTTTCAGACCATTGAACAAATATGCACCAAGTCTGGTGAATTCAAGTAAATTCTGAACACTTAGACTGAACAATAATATAGTTCTTTAGAAAGGATAAACAGTGACCGAGACAGACTCACCAGTTTATACAATCACAAGCTTTTGTAATCCATCATTGCCTCCAGTAATCAGGCAAGGAAATTAGAACAAGAATTGAACTCCTTAATTTTGTTTGGCTTTTCACATATATATTCCATTGTCCCTTCACTATTTACCTAACTTTTGTAAGCAAGAGAGGACAGGAATTTGCTGTACTTAGAGTAAGGAAGACTTTGATTCAGATCCTCCCTCTAATTCTTTACTGGGTGCTTGACTTTAGATGAATCGCTTAACCTCTCTCTGAGCCTCAGTTGGAAAAATGAGAAAATGACACTCCACAATTGTCACACCCACATGAGGGTCAAATGCTATCATGCATGTAAAATACTTTGTGTTTGTTTTCATAAAGATCATAAATTATTCTTTTTTCCACAATTTTTAAAACATTTTTCTTTAAAGTTTTGAGTTCCAAATTCTATCCCTTCTTCTTTCCCTGTCCCATCCCTGAGATGGTAAGCAACCAGATACATGTTACACATGTGCAATCATGTAAAACATTTCTATGTTAGTTATTTTGTACAAGAAGATTCTACTAAAAGAAAAAAATGAAAGAAAGTAAAAAATGGCATCTTTCAGTCTGTATTCCATTAATATCAGTTCTTTCTCTGGAAGCACATAGTATGCTTCATCATTAGTCCTTTGGGATTGTATTGAATCATTGTATTGCTGAGAATAGCTAAATCATTCACAATTCTTCAAACAATGTTGCTGTTACTATGTACAATGTTCTCCTGGTTCTTTTCACTTCACTATGCATCAGTTCATGTATGTCCAGGTTTTTCTGAAATCATCGTGCTTGTCATCTTTTATACCACAATAATATTCCATTACAATCATATGTCACAGCTTTATCCCAAAAGACATCTAAGAACTCACTTGTCCCATAGCCGATCTCATATGGCACAAGAATATTCCATTACGATCATATACCATGGCTTCATCCATTCTCCAATTGGTGGGGATCCCTTTGATTTCCAATTCTTAGCCACCACAAAAAGAGCTACTATAAATATTTTTGTACAAAGAGACAGACCCTTTCCCCCTTTTTTGGATGTTTTGGGGATATAGAACTAGCAGTGGTATTGCTGGATCAAGGGATATGGATAGTTTTATATTCCTTTGGGCATAGTTCCAAATTGCTCTCCAGAATAGTTAGATCAGTTTGCAACTCTACCAACAGTGCCTTAGTGTCCCAGTTTTCTCACATCCCCTCCAACATGCAACATTTTCCTTTTTTGTCATATTAGCCACTTTGATAGGTGTGAGGTGGTACCTCAGAGTTGTTTTAATTTGCATTTCTCTAATCGATAGTGACTTTAGAGCATTTTTTCATATGACTATAGGTAGCTTTGATTTCTTTGTCTGATAATTGCCTGTTCATATCCTTTGACCATTTATCAATTGGGAAATGACTTGTAGTTTTATAAATTTGACTAAATTCTCTATGTATTTGAGAAATGAGGCCTTTATTAGAGACACTTGTTGCAAAACATTTTTCCCAGTTTTCTGCTTTCCTTATAATTTTGATTGCATAACACAAATTATTCTAAATGTCATTATTTTGTTTTCTCTGAGTAATGAAGACAGATATTTAAGTAGAGAAAAAAAATTGTAGACAGCATTAACATACTCTACATATAATTAATAAGTAGAAGATAAGTTCCCTGAGGGCAGGGACTGTTTAGCTTTGTTTAGTTTAGTGTATAGCACAGTTTCTTCCCATACTACATCTCCCAGCTCTGGATATTTTCAGTAGCTGCTTTCTTCCTACTATGCCTGGAATTGTCTCCTTCCTCACCACCACCACCATGGTTTCCTTCAGGTCCCAGCTAAAATCCTACCTCATACAAGCCTTCCTTTTTTCAATTATCTCCAGTTTCTCTCTCTCTCTCTCTCTCTCTCTCTCTCTCTCTCTCTCTCTCTCTCTCTCTCTTTCTCTCTCTCTCTCTCTCTCTCTCTATATATATATATATATATCATTTAGAGTTGTTTGTATATTATCTTGGCCATTAGAATGTGAGCTTCTTGACAGCATGGACTATCTTTTACCTTTCTTTGTACCACCAGTGCTTAGCACAATGCCTGGCACACAGTAGGAGATTAATAAATGTTTATTGACTGACCGACACACCATATGCTTAATAAATGTGCTGAACTTAATTGAATCAATTGGTTAATTAACAAATATTTATTAAATGCCTCCAATGTACCCAATACCATCCTAGATCCTGTAGGGAATATAGTGACTGCCTGCAAGAGATTGTAAATCTGGGAAAGAACTTAGGGAAATAAATGTGCAAGCCACCTAACTCTGCACAGTTTTCTGTTGGCTACCCTTTTATCTACTTTGCATGTTCTCTCTAACCACACCTTGTTCTCTCAATACTGCACCTTTATTACTTGTTTATTTATGTTTATTTTGTATATACACACCTACCATAGACATACATATATACATTTATATGTATAGGTATAAAAGTTAGTTCCCTCAAAAGAAGATCCTTAAGAGTAGAGATTATTTTGATTTTTGTCTTTATATCCCTAGAACCTAGCACAGTGCCTGGCATATACAATAGTAGGTGATTAATAAGTACTTGTTTAATTGATTTTTCTTTAAATGATTCATAAAAGCTCTTGATATACATTAAATAAAATAGAGTAGGATAATAATTTGCTTAGCTCTTTCATCCCTCTATTCTTCTCCAGTGTCATTAAACTCAAATAGAAAGGCATCCTTGCTGCCCCATGTTGACTTAGACAACCACAAATTCACATTATCTATACTGTATTGTATTTTTACTGATTTTGTTAAACATTTCCCAGATTCATTTTAATGCGGGTGGGGGATGTTGACCTCTAGAGCCCACCTGCTGGTTTGTAAAGTTTGAAGTTGACATCACTTAGCTCAGTTATAGGTTCAGCCCTGAACCCAAACAATGTGACTAACATTGCCCTTAGGAGAAATGAAGGGACGCTAGGCCAGTAGTTTATTGGCTCAAAGTCAAATCAGTCTAGCTACTGGCCCTATTCTAAAGATATGATCCAGTTCCAGTGAGTCATAGCTCTTTTCTCTTGTGACCCAGCTCCTAACTTGCATTGTAGTCATCTCTGTCTTCCTTTCTCTCAACCACTGTAAGGACCTTAGTAGCCTCCCTGTTGTTTTTCAGTTGTTTCAGTCATATCCAAATCTTCGTGGCCCCATTTGGGGTTTTCCTGGCAAAGATACTAGGGTGATTTTCCATTTCCTTCTCTTGCTCATTTTACAGAAGAGGAAACTGAGGCAAACAGGGTTAAGTAACTTACCCAGGGTCACACAGCTAGTAAGTATCTGAGGTCAGATTTGAACTCAGGTCTTCCTGAATCCAGACCTGGCATTCTATCTACTGTGCCACCTCGATATCCTCCCCTGATTTAAAAAAAAATCATGTCCCTTGGGCTACCTTGTCGAATTGACTGCTCTTCTTCATTAGAAGTATGACTCATCAATAAAACTGGTTTGTTTCATTGCTTTGTTGTATATGCCATGATTCTTTGTACTGAAATATTGGTATCCCTAGACTTATGTCTCCCTATTCCCCTCTCCCCTTAGCCAGTTCTCACTTTTGCCCCAGCTCTCATATTCATTTCTTGCTGACATCACTCTGGTTCAGATCTGCCTTACCTGCCACAGGGACTGATACAATAGAGTGCTAATTAGTCTGGAAGCCTTCATTCTCTTTTTGGCTGTAATCCATCCTGTACACAGAACCTAGACTAACTTTCCTAGTATATCTGCGATCGTTTCATTCTTTTAAAAACACACACACACGCACATACACACACAAAACTCAACAACCAATCTACACAAGACCCCCTTTCACTAGTTCTTTGTTGCCTACTTCATTCATCTATTCATTTATTCAACAAATATTTATTGAACATCTGCTACATAATATATAATTTTATGAAGTTCTTGATAAGACTCTCTAAAGTAAATCAATATATTCCTGCTATTTAACATCTTCAGTGCAAAGAAAAGGGGATCAAGAGAAGATGGTGAAAATGTGTTGGAAAATAGGATCTGGAATAATCATAGCTTATACTTAGATCATCCTTTGGGGTTTACAAAATAATTTTCTCACAATAACCCTGTGATGTAATTAGGGTAAATTATTATTACCCCCATTTTACAGACAAAGAAACTGAGGCAGTAGAGATTAAAGAGAGATACCCAAGGCTTATAGAGCTAGGTTCAGAGCGTGGATCCAAATCTGGCTCTCCTGACTCCCAGGTCAGCCTTTATTTTACTAAAGACTGTAAACAAAAGAGAAATATTATGCCTGTACATTAAGAAAGTACTGCGTCTGTCAAGTACCTAAGGACATTAGGAAAAATTAAATTGAGTAGATCTTTAAATACAGGAAATGAAGGATTGGTTTTCAATAGAAAAGTCCTTTCTGATCAGCTATCTATATGTAGTCACATCATTGGTTCCAGAAGAAGTTACAGTACAAACTAGATATCAGAAAAGGATAAAATGATTTTTAAAAGACATTAGTGTAGTTACAGGAGCTTCAGTCCAACCTGTATAAACAAGGTTTTGAATGAAAAAAATGAGAAATAGTTGAAAAGAAAGTCATTCAACATTTCCATTGCCTGGAAGTTGAACAGATACAAAATCATCACTACAACAAGAATGTCAAAAGAGCTATCAAATCATGTCAGTCAGTAGATCTTGATTTCCTTATCAATCAGAGGGATGTGAAGCCAAGACTAGCATCTCTTTAAAGTACAAGCTCTTTTGCCAAACATTACTGACAAAGGGACAGAACAATATTGCCTCAAAAAACAGCAAAAAGATATTAAGAAAACAGACCTACAAAGAACCTGCTGAGATGCATCCAAATCAGTTCCACCCAAAAGCCTTTGCAGAGGCAACCAGAAGAACAAAACAAACAAATGACAACAGCAATAAATTAATGGAGGATAACTGTTAATGTTCCTATAGTGATGTTGTCTTTGGAAATGATAATGAACTACTCATAAAAGCTGGGTCTGTCCAGCCCTAGTCTCTGTCTCTGAGCTCCAGTCCCACATCACCAAATGTCTACTAGACATTTTAAATCAGATGCCCTGGTGACATCTCAAACTTGATATCTCCAAAACTAAATTCATTATCTTTTCCCCATAATCTTCTTTCTGAGTGGAGTGGGAACTCATGCTCATTCAGACCCTTATCACCTCTCACCTGGTCTCTTGTAATAGCCTCCTAAATTGCCTTCTTATCTCAAGTCTCTCTTCCCTTCAATCCATCCTCCGCACAACTGTTGAAGCAATTTTCCTAAAACAGGACTTTGACAATGATACCCCATTACTCAATAAACTCCAATGGCTTTACCTCTAGGATTGTATATGTAACCTCTGTCTCAAAGATCGTAGGTATGGGACTCTCTCCTCAATAAGGTGGAGATGAAGGCATAAAGGGTGGGGTGGAGTTGGGGACAGCAGGACAGCTCCAGCATTCTTCTCTCTTCTTCAGGAGGCTTGAGTCCTTTAGAACACTTTTGGCTTCCATTTTCAAGGAGGAAGATGGAAAAGGCCAATCCTACCTCAGGTTGCTAAAGGAAAAGACTTCGGGAAGACATGAGAGGAGCTCTCTGTCCTCAGTTTGCTACAGTAGAGACTTTGCAGAGTTTCCCCTTGGGTATGATCTAGAACACACACTCTCTTTTGCTCTCTCTCTCTCTCTCTCTCTCTCTCTCTCTCTCTCTGAGTTGCTCCCAATTGGAGAGCTTCTTCATTCTGTATTGTCTGGTACCTATTTCCTATGCCTTCTCTTATTTCTGTTTTGCTACCATTTCAAATAAATGGGTTTTCTTTGATAATTGCTGTGTGCCCATTGAAGAATTAATATTTGGTAGGAAAGAGGTCAAGCCTTGGATCTAAAGCTGGGGGTCCTGTTTCCCCCCAATAATGACATAGTGATCAAAAGTTACATCCCACCCAATCATATCCCCTAGACTAATCATTTTTAAAGGACCAGGTAGATAAAATTCTAGTCCAATATCCCCTCTCTCTGAGGAGAGCAGAGTGGTCACTGGCCAAAACTTCCTGCTTCCCCTCCTGGCAGGAGTTAAAGTCTCCCTTAGAGAAGGATGGGGGAGAAGAGGCTAGAGATGTCCACTCTGCCTCCCTTCAAGCCCATCCTGTGTGTTGGGGAATAGTTCTTCACTACACATGGGGCCACTCTTTACAAATACAAACTATTTTAACATTTAAAGCTCTTCAGAACCTAACCCCAAACTACCTTTTCACTCTTATTATTCATTACTCAATCCCCTCCAGTCAAATTCCCCTTATTGCTGTCCCTCACACTAGTTACAGTCTCCCTTCTCCATGCCTTGGTGCTGACTTTTCCTGGTTCCCAGAATGCACTTATTTTCATTGATGCCTCTGGGAATCTCTGGTTTCCTTCAAATCTCAGCTTACATGCTACTTTCAGTATGAGGTCTTTCTTGGTTCCCCAGCTTCTAGTATCTCCCTCTGTGATTAATATGTATCTCTTTTGTATGAGAAATATCTATCAGTATGTGTCACCCATTGGAATGTAAGCTCCCTGAGGGCAAGGATTCTTTTGCTTTTATCTTTGTATCCCCTGAAATGAGTATAGTGCTGGAAACATAAGGCCAGGGATAAAAAAAAAAAAAGACCTATGATTCCATTACATATAAGGAGTTCCTAGATGGAGAAATGCCCTTTACCAGTGCAGGTCAGGATCTTCTCTGCAACTTAACAGTTTTAGAGAGTTGCATAGATGACTGGATGGCTGGATGGCTAAAATATTTATTTCCAAACACTATGCTAAGCACTAGGGATATACTTCAAGCAAACAAGTTAGTCCTTATCTTGAAGAAGTTTATATTTTAGTGGAGGAAGACAACATACGAAGGATAGCTGGAAGAGGCACAAGGAAGCAATACAGACATATTATGGCATTGTGTAGAGATGGCCAATTGGCTTTGGGAACTAAGCTAGAGATTAAATGACTTGCCCAGGGGTCACCTAACTGATGTGCATTAATAGAGGGATTTGAGCTCAGGTCTCCTGGACTTGCTCTATGCTCTATGTCTATTAATATGAGGCATAGAAGATCCTTGGGCAGCTAGATGGTATAGTAGATAGAATTCTGGGCCTTGAGTCAGGATGACTCATCTTCCTGAATTCAAATCTGACCCCAGATACCTACTAGCTGTGTGACCCTGGGAAAGTCTTTTCACTCTTTGCCTCAGTTCCTCATCTGTAAAATGAGCTGGAGAAGGAAATGACAAACCTCTCCAGTATCTTTGTCAAGAACACTCCATTTGGGGTCATAAAGAGTCACAACTGCAACAACAAATAGAAGATCCTTAATAAGTGCTAGTTTTTTTTATCTTTTGATTAATACCCACCACACTTGTATTCTATCATACCATGCTACGAGCACACTCATCCTCATGTTCATGTCCTCCCTACTCTCAACCTGGGACCCTGAGCTCTCAATGCCACTTCCCACACCCACACATACTTTCCAGATCCCCTTCATGTGTTGTCTTCCCCAATAGAATGTAAACTCCTTGACATTAGAGATTGCCTTGCTTACTTGTATTTGTACTCTTCCCCTGCCCTGGAATAGAAGAGTATTTGACACATAAAATATGTTCATGCTATCAGTCTATCACTCTATCTATCTATCTCTCCTATTTCTCTTTTTCACTCTCTATCTCTCCATCCATCTCTCTCTCTTTCTTTTTTCTCTCTCTGAATAAGTGGCAATAGTGCTTTAAAAGATGAAATTAGGGAGGCAGAGCCAAGATGGCAGAGAAAAGGCAAGGACTTGCCTGAAGGAGATTATGAGAGTCTCTTTGCCAACACTGAGGCAGGACTCTGTTGCTTTGCCCATACTCAGATCCAGGTCACAGTCCTGGGTAGCAGTCCCAGAGCAAGGAGGAGTACTAGCACAGTAGAACTGTCAGCCTCAGTGGAGCAGGGACCCTCCTTATAGTTCCAGGGCAGAAAAGAGTGCTTGTGGTCACTCATAGACCAGAGAACAGGCCAGGAGAGTAATAAACACTTCTCCTTAGATCATAGCACTGAACTGAAAACGCATAGTTCCCTAGAAGTATCTCTGAAAACAGCTGCAAAAACCCCTGAAGTTTGGGACAGTACACCCTCCACCCTGGAAGCAGAGCTCTATTTTAACAAACAGTTAAAAGTCAAGTAATAGGCTGGGAAAATTAGCAAACGACTGAAAAAAATTGACCATAGAAAGTTAATTTGTGACAAGGAAGATCAAAACACACACTCAGAAGATAACAAAATCAAAACTCCTACATCCAAAGCCTCCAGGAAAAATATGAATTGGTCTCAGGCTATGGAAGATCTCAAAAAGGATTTTAAAAATCAAGTAAGAGAAGTAGAGGGAAAATTGGGAAGAGAAATGAGAGTGATGCAAGAAAATCATGAAAAATGAGTCAATAGCTTGGTAAAGGAGACATCAAAAAATACTGAAGAAAATAACACCTTATGAAACAGACGAGGCCAAATAGTAAAAGAGGTCCAAAAAGCCAATGAGAAGAATGCCTGAAAAAGCAGAATAGGCCAAATGGAAAAAGAGGTACAAAAATTCACTGAAGAAAAAAAAACTCCTTAAAAAATAGAATTCACCAAATGGAAAAGGAGGTACATGAACTCACTGAAGAAAATAATTCCTTAAAAATTAGAATTGAGCAAATGGAAGCTAATGACTTTATGAGAAATCAAGAAACAATAAAACAAAAGCAAAAGATTGAAAAAAATAGAAGACCATGTGAAATATCTCACTGGAAAAACAGCTAATCTGGAAAATAGATCCAGGATAGATAATTTGAGAATTATTGGACTACCTGAAAGCCATGATCAAAAAAAGAGCCTAGACATCATATTTCAAGAAATTATCAAGGAAAACTATCCTAATATTCTAGAACCAGAGAGTAAAATAAAAATTAAAAGAATCCACTGATCACCTCTTAAAAGATATCCCAAAATGAAAACTCTCAGGAATATTATAACTAAATTTCAGAGTCTCATGTCAAGGATAAAATATTGCAAGCAGCCAGAAAGAAACAATTCAAGTATCATGGAGCCATAGTCAGGATAACACAAGATTTAGTAGCTTCTACATTAAAGGATCAGAGGTCTTGGAATACGATATTTCAGAGACCAAAGGAACTAGGATTACAACAAAGAGTCACTTACCCAGTAAAACTAAATATAATCCTTCAGGCGAAATAATGGATATTCAATGAGATAGAGGACTCTCAAGTATTCTTGATGAAAATACCAGAGCTGAATAGAAAATTTTACTTTCAAATACAAGACTGAAGAGAAGCATAAAAAGGTAAACAGGAAAGAGAAATTATAATGGATTTAATAAGGTTAAACTGTTTACATTGCTTCATGAGAAGATGATACATGTAACTCATCAGAACTTTCTCATTATTAGGGCAGTTAGAAGGAGTGTATACAAACACACACACACACATATTTAGACAGAGGGCACAGGTGTAAGTTGAATACGAAAGGGATAATATCTAAAAAAATAAAATTAAAGGGTAAGAGAGGAATGTACTGGGAGAAAGGCAAAGGGAGAGGTAGAATGGGGTAAATTATCTCATATAAAAGAGGCAGGAAAAAGCCTTTACAGTGGAGGGGAAGATGGGAAAGGTAAGAGGGAGTGAGGGAACCTAACTCTCATCAGCATTGGCTGAAAGAGGGAATAACATACACACTCACTTAGGTATAGAAATCTATCTTACCCTACAGGAAAGTGGAAGGGGAAGGGGATAATAGAATGGGGAGTGATAGAAAGGAGGGCAGATTGAGGGAGGGGGTAATCAGAAACAAAACACTTTTGAAGAGGGATGGGGTGAAAGGAGAGAGAGAATAGAATAAACAGGGGGAAATAGAATGGAGGGAAATACAGTTAGCAATAGCAAATGTGAAAAAAGTTTTGAAGCAAGTTTCTCTGATAAAGACCCCATTTCTCAAACATATAGAGAACTTAGTCAAATTTATAAAATAAGAGCCATTCCCCAATTGATACAAGATCAAAAGATAAGAACAGTTTTCAGATTAAGCAATTAAAGCTATCTATAGCCATATGAAAAAATGCTCTAACTCACTATTGGTTGGAGAAATGAAAATTAAAATAGTTCTGAGGTACTAACTCATATCTATTAGATTGGCTAATAGGACAGAAAAGGAAAATGACAAATGATGGAGGGGATGTGGCAAAAATGAGACATTAATGCATTGTTGGTCAAGTCATGAACTGATTCAACTATTCTGTGGAGCAATTTGGAACTATGCCCAAAGGACTATAAACCCATACATACCCTTTGACCCAACAATACCACTACTTCATCTGTATTCCAAAAGAGATTTTTTTAAAAAAACAGAAAGGAAAAGGACGTATATGTACAAAAATATTTATAGCAGCTTTTTGGGGGGCAAAGAATTGGAAATTGAGGGGATACCCATCAATTGGGGAATGGCTAAACAAATCGTGGTATATGATTATAATGGAATGCTATTGTGCTATAAGAGATGATGAGCAGGAAAAACCTGGAAACACTTATATGAGCTGAGGCAAAGTGAAATGTACTGTGTACAAAGTAAAGATGATTAGCTGTGAATGACTTAGAATGACAATGATCCAAGACAACTCTGAAGGACTTATGATGAAAAATGCTATCTATCCCCAGAGAAAGAACTGATGGTGTCTGAATACAGATTGAAGCATACTTTTTCTATTTTTCTTGAAGTGTTTTTTGGTCTATGTTTTCTTTTACAATGTGACTGTTATGGAAATGTTTTGCATGACTACACGTGTATAACCTATATAGAATTGCTTGCCTTCTCACTGGGGGTGGGGAGAGGTGTGGAGGGGAAAAGGGAGAGAATTTGGAACTCAAAGTTTTAAAAACAATTATTAAAAATTGTTTTTACATGTAACTAAGAAAAATAAAATGCTGAATAATTTTTTTAAAAAGATGAAATTAGAAAAAATGCCTGGAAGCGAACACAAACATAAAAAAGAAATCTGTGCTGGAGTCATCACAATTTTAAATACGCTCATGGATCACTTTTCAAGATATCTCTGAAAGGGATAGATTTTAAAAGAATGAAAAAGATCACAGATGTTCCTTTTATTAAAAAAGAAAAAAGGAGGCAACTGAGAAGACATCTGTAACAAATACCCGCTTTTTCTCTCTTTTTATAATCTGTCTTTGCACCCAACTGCAAAGTATCAAAAAGACAGGATTCTATTATGTCTATCATTTGTCAGGTTTTTTTTAAAAAAGTATTTTACTCAGTAGAACAAAATATTTCTCTAAAGACTCTTCTCAAACAAGGTCATAGGATCATAGATTTAGAACTAGAAGGAGTCTTGGAAGCCTATTAGTCTGACTCCCTCATTTTACTGTACAGGAGTTTGAGGTTTCTTGCCATATGACCTTGAGGGACTTACTTGAGTTCAAACAAGTTGTCAGTGGTGGAGGCAATACCTGAATCCAGATTCTCTAATGCCAAATCCAATGTTCTTTATACTGTACCATGTCAACGTCACCCAAACAAAATAATACAAGAATCTGTGACAAATGTGACTATGGAGTCACATGACATAGTCATGACTATGGACTTCATTTAATGACCTGCAAAGTATTAACATCCAACATGACATAAAAAAGGAAAACAGTTGCACACTTATGGTGTTGGCCAGTGTCACAGAGATGCCTTTTTCAGAGTCAAATAGAAGGCATATCATTCATCGATGGCCAAGTTCCCCAAATGCTTCCATTCACAGATGACCTGGTAATGATTATATTGAATCCTCAAATCCTACAAAACCTCCTCAGTGATACCTAGATTTATTTGAAAAAAAAAATCAATTTAACCATACACAACACATAAAAAAGGAACACAAAATAGCATTTTATAGAAGAAGCACATGGCAATGGTGGGCTTGCCCAGGTGAGCCCAAGACAAGAAGTTCTTGGAGCCTGAACTCCTGGCTGCCTTCTTTTGTCTTTCTATTTCCTTTTCTGAATACAGGTCATACATTCCTGATCTTGAGAAAGGATGTTTCCAACCCTGGGGTTAACTAGTGGATAATTCTGAGTTCCTGAGCTTCTGAGTTCAAGAGTCAAGCACTAGCTGCCCAGAGGGAGAGATTTCCTTAACAACATTCTTTTCAGAGGAGGAAGATAACTTCTAGAGGGATTGCCCTGCAGCTGAAAGACTAAAATCATGCCATGAGGGGTCAGGAGAGCTAGACCTTGCCAATCTCTCATATTGCTATGAGTTGTTCAGACAGGGCAGGTCTGAGGCTAACAGGGAGTATTTGTTCAGTGTAAAGTGTTTTGTTTTGTTTTGTTTTATCTTTCAGGGAGAGATAGTATAACTGCATACTTGAGTATTTTATATTTCCTGTATTTGTTTATGTCAGTCAAGAAGCATTCTTTAAGTGCCTGGCCTACCATGCCTACCATGTACCAGGCATTGTACTAAGCCCTGAGGATATAACAAAGGGTAAAAAACCAGAGTCCCTGCTCTCAAGGAGCTCCTGGTCTGAGGGGGGAGACAAGATGCAAACAACTATGTGCAAACAAGATAAATACAGGAAAATTGGACGTAATCAAGAGAAGGAAGACACTAGGATTAAGAGATGTCAGGAAAGGCTTCTCATAGAAGGTGGGGTTTTAGTTGGGACTTTTTGTTGTTGGTTCTTTGTTTTCGAAGAGGACCAGTGACATTGAGGGAGGATGTCTTGACTTGTGAGTGAATTGGGGTTAAGTGAAGCAGAGTTGTAGAAAGTTGTCAGCCTTGCTCTCTCTTCCAGAGTCACAGAAGTCCAATGGTAACACAAAAGTCAAGATGACTGGTAATGGCCCAGATGCAATAGATGACCTTGGCATCTTTGATGTCTGCCCAACTTCTAAGTGTTCCACAGAGTCTACTTCAGCTGTCTACATGCATTGGAACTGCCAGGAGGCAGAGGTGAGGAGGGAGAGAATTCTATTCATGAGGGACAGCCAGTGAAAATGCCTAGAGCTGGGAGGTAGATTGTCTTGTGTTAAAGAAAAGCAAGGAAGTCGAAGTCCTTGGAACACAGAAATCTGGGGCATATGGGGAGAGGCGAGGGTAGAACAAGGCGTAAAAAGATTGGAAATATAGACGAGGGCCAAGTTATGAAGGATTTTAAAAGCTGAAATTTCATATTTGATTCCAAAGGTGGTAGTCACTGGAATTTATTGAATAGGGGGGCTAACGTGGTTCTGTGAGCTCTTTGTGTCTTATGCATTTTCGGGAGTAAAAGACCTATACCTGAAACCATACTGTATATTGAATTCCTTTGCAAGTGAAACATCAATCATACCTGTGCTTTATTCAGAGATTTCCCTGGCATTTTATTCCAGTGGACTCCGTCCACCCGGAAACTTATCCCTCTAGGGTCAGATTCTGAGGATAAAACCAGTCTGTTAGAGCCTAGAGGCCTTTGGGGTGGAACTACTACCCACGGGTGATTATTATCCTCATTTTCCAGCTGAGGTTAAATGACTTGTCCAGGGCCATTCATCCAGTAAGTGTCAGAGGCAGGATTTGGAATTGTCTCTCTTGATTCCGATTCTATTTGGGAAATTGGAATTCTCTGAGTCTTTCTCTTCCACCGATAATTTTCCAGTAACATTATACAACTACAAATTTGTTAACACTATAATGAAGAATCAAAATTTCAATTGATCCAAATAGTATGGTGATAGAAAGATTCATGGTGGGTTAAAATAGGCTGCAACATATTGCCAACAATGACTCGAAGGCAAAAAGGGCAATAAAAGGCTGATGATGATTCATGTGATATATACCATCAAAGAGGGGACCTTTGTTCAAACATTTGCTTTGAAAGAATATTTATTTAGCACCTACTATGTACCAGGCACTGTATTAGGTGATAGAGAAATGAACACTAAAGTGCAACAGTCTCTGCCTTTGAGGAGTTTACTCTTTTTTTGTGAGGCAGAGTTAAGTGACTTGCCCAGGGTCACACAGCTAAGTGTCAAGTGTCTCAGGTCAGATTTGAGCTCAGATCCTCCTGATTCCTGGTCTGGTGCTCTATCCCCGGTGCCACCTAGCTGCCCTGAGAATTTACTTTTTAATGGGAGAGATAACACGAGTAAAGGCTGGTAGCCAGAGAAGGGAATATGGGTCACAGAAATGGTAGGTGTAGCCACAGAGAAATGAGTAATCATGTCTGTTTCTAGAAGCAATGGTAGTATTTCTTTGGTTACCGCTTCCAGAGAAAGAATTGGAAAATGAGAGTGGAGGTTGAGAGGAGGGAAGGGGTCTTACAGGCCATGTAATGGGGCAGACAGCAAGATGTCCAGAATGGATAAGTGTATGATCTGGAGCCAGACACAGATTGGAGACATGGATAGTCTCTGGATTCTAACCATGCTGTTCTACTTGAGAAGAATAAGTACAACAGTAGGGTAGATGACAGGATAGCTGAGGTGGATGGCGTTACAAGGGTTTAATATGTGCAGAGAAGATGTTAATGTGACATGACTGAGTATAAAAACAAAAAAAATATGGAAACTTTAAAAAGACATTATCAAGGAAATATATGATGGGAAAAGAAGATGGGCCAGCTATGTATAAAGGGAGACAAAATATGGAGAGCTGAAATGCTACTTTGGTACACACAAGTCACCAAAGGAACAAGAAGAAAGGTCTCTAGTACGTTGGCAGTGTTCTTTATGAAAGATGTATCAAAGGAAGCAGAAGTTGAGAACCAAAGTCACAGAATTTGAGAGCTGGAAGGGATTTCAGTCACCATCTAGTCCAACCTTTACACCCACAGAGCAAGTAGCCACATTAGTGAGATCCTAGATAGATTAAGGTGAAATCTATTCTTAGGGCACTGTGCTAGAGCAGTGTGGTAGGATAGTATGTGCTAGACTAGGAATCAAAAGACTTAATATTTAATATGAATTCCACTCCATACTAACTGTATGGTTTTGGACAAATCACTTAACTTCTGTGAAGCCTCATTTTCCTCATCCTAAAATGAAGGGTTAGAATACCCAGTCTTTATTAAAGGTCTCTTCCACCTTAAATATAGGCTCCTACAGGATGCCTAAATTGTTTCTTGGGGAAAATCTAGTTATTACCTAAGTTAATAATTCACCACAATAGTAGTCTCTCTTCCACTGTAGTTTTTATATCTAGTTTTACTTGAAAAGGTTGTCTGATATCCTATGCTGGAGAGATACACAGTGAGTGTAATTCATCTGCAATTTATTAGCTAGGATGACTTGGGCAGGATGTGATGTAGCTCCTGTAAGAGAGATTTATGGCAGTCAATGGACAGGAATTTCAGAGGATGAGAAGGTGTGGATGGGTTGGGATCTGCACCAGTGGTGGAATGCCCACAGGAATGAAATCAGGCAGCCAGTATCCTGTCTTCTTTCATCATCATTCTAATTAAAGAGAAGGTGGGTTTTTTTTTAAAGTAATATTAAACAGCTGGCAGATTTTGGAGCTGCTGCTGCAAAAAACGTAAAATTCACATTGTGCTAGGGCTGGCACCGCCAGACTCCATGTTACTGCCCCTTACACTGGACTCTCTGTAACAATCAGAAAAGAATTTTTTGAGTATTTTTTTTTCAGAAGTTAAGTAAACCGATCCTGGATCTTGACGTGATAAATGTCTTGCTTTAAAAGCTTCCTTAACTCACTTAATCCACAGTTCTTTAGGGTTTACGTCTCCAAAATGGAAGCGATTTTACTGTATGTGAGGATTCTTTTTCGTGCTTGGTCATTACTGACCTAGTAACTTGGTGTAAGTTACTTAAATTCTGTTTATTTAACTCCTGCTTTCTCTATGAAACCGGGCCAGGAGGGCTTGCTTGTTTGGTGAGGCAGCTTGGAGACAGTAAGGCATGTGCTGTGCATCAGCCGCTCCCACAAAAGGCAGGAAGAATTTGATGTGTGGGGGTTGCATGGATCTGGTTCAAAATTAGTGCTCATCTGGAAGAAATATGAACGCCCGATACCGGCTCGCTGGGCTTTTCCTAGTAATAACAGTTTGCCTTTCCTTGGAGGAGCTCCTTGTTTCGCAATATTTTATCTCCTTCGGGCTTGCTGTGCGTTCTTGAAACAAAGCAAACTCAGAAATCCCCCGCAGAAGGGAAAACTGTTATTCCCATTTGCCAGCTGTGTAAACTGAGCGAAGTGACTTGCCTGACCTAGTGGTTTGGGGTCCGGTTTATCAACAGGATTGAAATCCCCTGTCCAGAATTCGGACGCAGGACTGCAGCAAGACAGGCAGAATATTAAAAAGGGCTAGGAAACCCAGGCCACTAGACTGGGGGGCTTGAGACCACGGGTGGAACGGGGGAGGTGGGGAAGGGTCTCCTTGACCACGCCCCTCCGATGACGCAAAGGGACCTGCCCCACTCTCTCATTGGCCTCCAGCGGCGTCCGTCAGAGTAGTGGCGGCGACCCGCCCCCGCCTGACTCTCCTGGTGGGTGGGTTAGAAGAGACCGGGGCGCGGACAGCCCCGGGAGCTCCGGGGCCAGCGGTAGCCGGGGACCCCTACGCAACCGCTGCCGCTGCCTCTGTCTCCGCCGTCCCCGGAATAGCAGCACAGGTAGGTGGGTGGCAAAGTCCGAGACCCCCCTAACTTCTCTGCGCCCCCTTGGGTCCTCAGGAAAGTCGCCTCTCCAAGTTCGAGCGCCAGACAGCCCTCCTGGGAGAAATGCTGCAGCTCCACTACGGGCAGGGAAGGGGGTAGAGGGGTAGGGGAACCCCCAGGAGGCCCTGGGCCAGGGTATGAAAAGGGACTCGGCCTCCACTCCCGGTACCCCTGTCCCCATCCTCTTCCCGCGATGTGCCTTGATTTCCTCGATGCCCACCCACCCAAAGGGGCACTGATCAGTGCGAGCGTGTCTTGGCTCTCGGCCAAGGGGCTTGGCTCCCGGACTGCGATCGCCGCTTGCCATGCTCTCCTCGGTTTGATGAATTAAAATAATTTGACCCTAGTCCCTTGCTTCTTCTCCCCTGCCTCCCAAGTGGGCACAAGGCGCGTTATGTAGCTAGGGGTCTCTTGCCTACACGGACGTCCTCTGGTTTTTCCTTACTCCTCGACTTCATGTGGGTCTGTGCGGGGATAGGGAGTGGGCGGCGGGTGGGAGGAGAGGGGCCTTTGGGGACTGTCAGGTGACTGAAACTTTCCCGGAGGGAAGAGTTAGGCAATTTATACTTTTCATAGCAACCGTGCATTTTAAAAGTTCACCCTTGCTTGTAAAGTTATCCACGCAGAACTTAGCGCTTATGTCACTTTGTGTTTCTTGTTCCACCCACTAAGATTTCAGGGGTAAAAATGTTAAAACTTTAAGAAAACATTAACTGAAGCTGCTACAAACTGTGTAATTTTATGGTTACTAGTTCTCTTCCAATGCTGAGCTCTCACATAAATGACAGTGCAAAATACTTTCTCCAGAAATACTATGAACGTTTAAAATGACAGTGTATTTTATAGATTGCAGAAGAACTATCTATATGTGTCTATATATGTACACACAAATATATAAAACAAAGTAGTATCTAAACTGTATTAAAAAGAAAATGTAACTTTGATCAGTCCGTTCCCACCCCCATCCACTTCGAATTAAAACTTGTCTTTAAACAAGACAGTCAAAACGGGGATTTCTTCTGTTTTAGGGGGGAAATAACATATTTGCTGGCTGCTTAGAGATCAGAGGTACACAGGCAGACTGCAAATTTAGCTAGCAAGAGTGAGCTGCAGTAGATGAACTCTCTATTTTTCTTTCCCTTTTCCTTTTGGGGAATTTGGGAGAGAAACAGGAAGTAGAGATTGAAAGAAAGAAAAAAACCATTCACTCCACAATTGTAAACAATTTATTTTATGTCAGTAAATATTTCCAAAGGTCCCTGGGGATGTTTGGAAAATCTGAAGCAAAGTGGTATCAATCACTGGCACTTGACTGTGAAGTTGTTTTCAAATTTAAAATGTTTTAAACTATTTACATAGCAAATGGTCATAGCAGTTACAGCTGGGCAGTTAAGTATAGTAATGGAGACCAAAAAGAAGAGTACTACCATTCAATCTTGACTCCTTATGATTATTTATTAGAGTTATAATTGGGGCAGCGAGGTAACATGGTGGATAAGGTACCAGGGCCTGGAGTCAGGAAGACTTATCTTCCTGAGTTCAAATTTGGCCTCAGACTAGCTGTGTGACCCTGGGCAAGTCACTTCATCCTGTTTGCCTTAGTATCCTCATCTGTAAAACGAGCTGGAGTAGGAAATGGCAAACCACTCCATTATCTCTGCCAAGAAAACTCCAAATGGGGCCCCTAAAAGTCGGCTGCGACTGAACAAGAAAGAGCTATAATCACTTATACATCACAGGTACTCTATAACTAACCAATCAGTATAACATTAGGATCTATAATGGTGAAATCAGGTGACCAAGCTGCCATATTGCCTACGGTTACAATTGGATGGCTGTCCACCCAATTTTTTAAGTGGTGAAATATTGGTAACATACCACTCCTGTCCTCAGAGTGTCGTAATCTAGCAAAGGCAGGCTTTTTTTTTTCTTTCAGTTGGTGCATGCCTGTGTTCCAATATGCCCAGCCCCAGACTTGTCAAAAGTATCTTTCAAGATGTATGTTTTAATTAAAATTGACCCCAAATGGAAAGAGAATGTGTTTCATTGTTTTCAAATGAGTATTCTCCTCTTTCTCCTGACATAGTTACACACTGTCTCATGCCTTCTTCCACCAAGTCTTTTCACCTCTGCCTGGCTTCCTTTAAGCCTTGTCTGAAATCTCAACACCTATAAGAAGCTTTGCCTTATTCCCTCTGTCATTGGCTCTAATTTATCCTATATATATTTTGTTTACCAATAGTTGTTTTCATTTTGTCTCCCCCATTAGACTGGGAGCTCCTTGGGGGCAGGGATTGGAATTTTACTCTTTCTCTGTATCTCCAGCCCTTAACAGTGTTATTAATAAATTAATAAATATTTGTTCACTTACTGATAGCAGAATCCAGCCACATGATAATGCCCTATATGGTTGAAATCTAGTTTGGTTTCCCATTTTACCTAGTATTTCATCATTACTCATGAGTGGGAAAATTTTTTTTCTTATCTTCCTTGAATCCTAAAGTAATTAGAAATAAATTACTTGGAAATTATCAAAATTGCTTATTTTTATTAAGTTAAAATTAGCATATTAGCAAACATGTCTTTGGGAAAAAGCACTAAGGAGAAGAGATCAGTTATATACACAAGCATTATTCAAAATAGTGTGAGGAACTAAGTGCTATGAGCGTTCAGGGGTAGATGAGATCACTTCTGGCTGGGCAGACCAGAGGAAGATTCATGAAAGAGATGGCCTTTGAACTAGTCTTCGAAGGATGGGTAGGATTTTTAACAGGAGGAGATAAAAGTGGAGGAGAGGCCCTTTTGAGCTTAATGAAAGTGTGAGAAAAGGAGCAAAGGCAGAAAAGCCTGGACCATGTTAGGGAATGGCAGGTTTTCTAGTAGAGTGCTATATGAATATAATAAGAGCTAAGGCTCAAAGAGTAGGCTGAGTCTAGCTCAAAGAGGGCCTTGAATGCTAGACCGAAAATCATAGGATCATAGATTAAACGTGAAAGAGAATTTAGATACCATCAAATCCAACCCCTTCATTTTACAGATGAGGAAACTGAGGCAGAGAGTTTAAGTGACTCGCCCATGATCAAACAGGTAGTAAATGTCTGAGACAGGAATGAATTCCAGGTTTCCTAACTCCAAGCCTAGCATTCAGTTCACTACCACCTAGCTGGAGTTGAAGCTATTCCATGAACAATTGGGAACTATTCAAATTCTTTGAGTAGGAGGGTAGCATGATCACAGCTGTTCAGGAATATTAATTTCATAGTGGTATGTAAGATAGATTAGTTGAAGGAGGGGAGATGCTTGAGATGAGTAGATAGGAAGCCATTACGATTTTCTAAGCAAGTGGTAACAAGGGCTTGCACTGAGGTGGTGGCGATGGGAATAGAAAATAGAAAGGAGGCCGGTGTGGGAAAAGTTGCCAAAGGAGAAATTAGTAAATGATTAAAGTATTGGGAGCAGGCCTGGAGGGTTTAGTGGACTGCTAGATATATGAGTCAGCAGTGTGATAGCCGAAAAAGCTAATGTGAGCTGAGCCTGCATCAAGAGAAGCAGAGGGTTTCTGATGGGAAAGAGGATAGTCACCAAAGAGTGATTAGAATAGTACAGGTTGAATGTGCAGAGGATAAGTCTTGGCTCAGTGTACTTTCTGACACTTAGAAATGTCTTAGAGTGGAATGAGCTCCCTTGGGAGATTGTACACTTGGCCTCTCTGGAGGTATTCTGGCAAAGGCTGGATGACTTCTTGTTAGATGTGTCATCAGAGGGACTTGTCAGGTACAGATTCGACTCCTAGTCTTGAAGATGCTTCCTAACTGTGAGATTCTGTGATTTTGTGAAAAAATACTTGAAGGTTTCAAGTATGAGGAAAATGGTGGATGTTATCAACAGGAATAGAAAAGGCAAGGAGGAGAAGCAGGCTTTTCTTTCTTTTTTTGAGCAGGAAGAAGAAAATGAATTGTGTTTTGAACATTGCCTAGAGGGATGAGCCAGTACAGTCATCTAGAAATGAGGGTCTGGAGGACACCAGAGAGGTCAGGGACAGAAATTTGGAAGTTTTCCAACAGAAGATTATGATTGGAGTTATAGGAGTGAAAATCATCAAGGGAGAGAGAGTATATGGAGAAAAAAGGGAAAAGGAGTAAACTGTAGAGGAGGAAATCCTTACATTTAGGGGTTGAGAGAAGAAAAGGAAACAAATAAAATTTAATAAAACAAACATAAAATCGTAGATGACTAAGGTGAAAAAAATCAGTTCAATCCCATAAGCATTTATTTGGCAATTACTATGTGCTGTGGTAAGCTCTGGAGATACAAAGACAAAAATGAAGAGTCTCTACCCTCAAGGAGTTTATACTCTATGGGCATGGCATTCTAACAGCTAAGTAAATTCATACAAAATAAGCTATGTAAATGCATATGGTGTGTGTGTATATATATGTATATTATATATATATATGCATATATATAAACATACAAAATTATCTCAGGCGTGGCAAGGATAAAACTAACAACTGGTAAGATCAGGAGAGGGCTCCTTGGGAGGTAGGATGGGAGCTGAACTTTGAATATAACTTGGCATTCTAAGAAGAGAATGTGAAGAGGAAGAACATTCCAGGAAAGAGGGGCAGCCTGTGCATAGAGGCCCAGAGGCAATAGACAGAGAAGGTACAACAATGGGCCAACTTGGCTGTAATGTAGAGTTCAGGGTACGTGAGGGGCAATAATGGAAAGTAAGTCTAGAAAAATAGGTTGGAGCCAGATTATGAATAGCTTTAAATGTCTAGGCAAAAAGGAGGCACTGATGCATTTTGAGCCCAGGAGTGACATGATTAGACCTGTGCTTTACAAATATACATTAGTCAGCTATGTGGAAGATGGATTGGATAGGGAAGAAGATGGAGGTAATGTTAACATCTAGATGGCTATAGCAGTAGTCTAGGTTAGAATTGACAAGGGGTTGAACTAGGATGTTGATCGTAAAGGTTTTGGCAAGATGTCTAGTTAAAATCAGTAAGTTGACAACTGACTGGATATGTGAATTAAGGAAATGGGAAGAGTTTATATGACCCATTCCAAGCCTGGTTAACTAGAAAGGTGCCCTCCACAGAAATAAAGAAGTTAGGGGTAGGTTTACAGGGAAAGATAATCAATGTTATTTTAGACATGCCAATTTTAAGATATTTATGGGATATCTAGGTAGAGATACCCTATAGACAGTTGGTGATGTGGGACTGGAATTCAGGAGAGCTTTGTCATAGAATCAGGCAATGCCTGTATTAGGAGGTTCCTTAAACCCATGGCAGTTATGGAGATCCTAGAGAGAAAATTAGAGAGAAAAGAAGAGGGCTTCAGATAGAGCCCTGCTGTTCACCAGTGCTTAGTGGGCAGAACGTGGATGACAATCCCACAAAGGAGAAAGATGAGAAGCAGTCAGACAGATAAGAGGAGAACCAGGAAGAGCATTGTCATAAAAACCGAAGAAGGAGAGAACGTACAGAAATGAAGTCAATAGGCATTTATTAAATGCTTTACTATATGCCAGGCACTATGTTAAGTATACAAATTAATGCAGGAACAATCCCTGCCCTCAAGGAGCAAACATTCTAATAGAGGAAAAACACACAACTATATATACACAAGATAGATACAAATATGTATCTATCTAGATACACAC
This sequence comes from Phalanger gymnotis, assembly GCA_028646595.1. Lineage (NCBI taxonomy): Eukaryota > Metazoa > Chordata > Mammalia > Diprotodontia > Phalangeridae > Phalanger > Phalanger gymnotis. The sequence goes on along the minus strand of CM053625.1, from coordinate 279,998,223 downwards.
ATGCATGCACATGCACATGTTCTGCCCACTAAGCACTGGCACACAGCAGGCCTCTATCTGAGGCCCTCTTCTTTTCTCTCTCTCTAATTTTATCTCCAGGATCTCCTTAACTTCCATGGGTTTAAGGATCCTCCTTATACAGGATGGGATGATGCATTACAGATGTTGAATACATAGTTGTAGATGCAAGATTGGAGGAGGAAAAGGTGAACATCAGGGTCAAACACTGTAGGGAAGCTAAGGAGGAGGAGGACTGACACAGTCATAGAGATAGCAAGAAATCCTTTAGTGACATTGGAAAACATTTTCATTCTAGTTTCATTCTAGATTGAGAAGAATTAAGAAGTGAGTGAGAGATGAGGAAGTGGGGCCAACCAGTACAGGCAGCTTCTTCTAAGAATTTGGCTCGTAAAGGGTGAGGCGTAACATGATTACTTGAGAGAATGGCAGGGCCAAGAGAGTTTTGTTTGTTTTATTTTTGGAGGGGGCCAGGGAGCAGTAGAGAAGGGGCTAGGGGATAAAGCAAAACTGAAGATTAGAGAGAGGGCATATAAAAGAAGCAAGCTCCAAGTATAGTCTGAGAAGGCTGGGATTATGAACACAAGAAGCTCCTCATTGGTGAGGAGCAGGGTCAATAGTTCTTATGGGATCAGAGCAAAGGGGAAGAGAATGAAAATATCAAATGGAGAGGGGTGTTAAATATGTCAGCAGAGTCTTCTGTCACCTTAATGTAGACAATCAGTCAACAAGTATTTATGCAGACCAACTGCTAATGGGCAAGTAAACCCAACAGCTCCCAGAAAGACAGTGCCTTCCGGACCACCAACCCTGCTACCCCATCATCAAGGGGAGTTGCTCTTGTGTACATCCCACCTGTCAACTGCCTTATCCTTCCTTTCTCCTCTACTCTTCCTCAGTAACCAAAGAAGACCCAGACAAGAAACTCCTCATACCAAAGCTCTTAGCATTGTCAACTTGTATTTAACTATAGAAATAAATATGGTTTTATCAATGGAAATGACATTAAAGAAGATACATTACAATCTTCTTTTTGTCTGTACCCTGTGGACCATTGGGCCTTTTCATCTGGCTTGTAATTGAAACTTTCTGTATGTATTGTCTTTCACTACTAGCAAATAAGCTCCTTGAAAGCAGGGACTTGCTTTAAGATATGTAAAAATACATATACACATATATATGCACACACATTTACACGTGTATGTGTATATATATGCGCACATGTATATACATTATAATATGTGTATAATATATAATAATACGTATATATATATGTAAAACATACTTCAATGCAAGGTAATTTGGGAAGGAAGTCACTAGGTTTTGGAGAGATCAGACATGGCTTCCAGTAAAAGGTGTTACTTAAGCTGTATTTTAAAGGAAGAGAAGGATCTAAGTTTCTAAATCTGTTTATAGTCTCATCTTCATAGTTAAGTGACTTGGGTAGGATAAAAAGTATTTCGTTTTCATTACCTTTTCTAAGCTTCACGGTTGAAGGTTAACAACGGAATTCTTCAAGCTAGTGGGGGAAAACTCCAGTATAGATGACCTCACTGAATAGATAAACATGTGTAGCATTTATTAAAACTTCAATATAAACTGATTGTTTTGATGTTGTAATACCCATGAATAAATTACTTTTGAAATTGGGAAACCCAGTGGCACAATTATTGAACCACAGAAAAATTCCCCACTGTGAAAGAGATGCTTCTTTTTGCCCGAAGGCTAGAAGTGTACACTCATATTAAGTGGCCATAGTATGGCTGATTTAAGGCTTAAGTTTACCTGGTTTCCAAATTAATGAAAATGTTTCATCAATGCTCTCCTACCCTGCATGCTCTGGAGATAAGAAGCAAAGTAGCTGGTGGATGAAGTAATGGATAATCGACTATAGCAATGACATAATCTATACCTTAATTAATGAGAGTTGCTTCGAATATGGATAATGGATAATGATAAGGAAAAAGAATGGTTAATAGGAAGGAATGGGGACTAGGAAGAGAGATCAAAAGAAGGTAATATCCAATTATATGTGCCATCATAATCATGTTCCCTTTAATTATGATGAGACTTTCGATGTATTTTGGTGGGTCCATTGACAGATTCCTAATTTTTATCTTCATGATTGTTGTAGAAATTCCCTAAAGAATGGTGTATTCGAAAGAATTATAAATGTTGAGTCTGGAGACCAGGATTCCAACCCAGACCCCCACACTTACGGTGTGAACATGGCAAAACCATGTAACCTATATAAATTTCAATTTCCTCATCTTTAAGATTTGCATTGCAATTAGTTGTACTACTTGCCTCAGAATTGTTGAGAGAAAGACATTTCATATACTTCAAAGCACTATACAGATTTGGGTTATTGCTATTGTTAATGATAATAAAGTTATAACCTTTGAGAAATGGTTCTTTGTGATATGTTATGAAAGAGCCTATTAACTGATGTATTATTAAATAATTAACAGAAGTTTGTTGAATTAAATATTGTATGGTTATGTTATAGTATTAACATAAGGACTGATTTGTGTACAAATGATGTGCCAGAAAATCAGGTTTCTGTCGTTGTTGTTAGTAGGTCTTAGAGTAAATAGATAATTAAAAGGAAAAATTAAAATGGAGGTTAGTCAAGAGGATAAACTGATATTCTTTTAAGAATTTTATTATTTTTTATTCTAAACTTAATGAATACCAATAAAATGAAGAATTTCATATTTGAAATAGAACAGAACAAAAGACTGTGAATTTCTGTTATGTAGAGTTTGATTTTTTACACGTATGATAAGTTCATCATATGACATTTAAAACTGTCCAGTTTATGTTTCCTTCTGGCCATCCTTTTGTTCTTTTCCGTGCATTTTAAAAGAAATATTTCAATGAGCCTTTCTTTTCTTTTTGACAACTCTATTACTAACTTTTAAACTCCTTTTCCCTTAAAAAACCCAAAACCAAAATTCTTGAAACAAATATGCATCTTCATAACTTGGAATCTTCCTACCTTTCTAGTCTTCTTACATCTGTTACCCCTCACATACTCTGCAATTCAGTCGTAAATGTCATTTTTGCTGTTTCTCAAACAAAATTCTCCTTCTCTCTGTGAACTTTCACTGGCTGACCCCCGTTTGTCTCTTTCCTTGTTTCTACCTACTGACTTCCTTCAAGTCTCAGCTAAAATCTCACCTTCTGCAAGAAGCCTTCCCTCATCCCCATTAATGTTAATGTCTTTCCTCTGTTGGTTAACTACAGTTTATCCTATACATATACATGTAGGGGTGTGCATGTTATCTCTTTCATTAGACTGTGAGCCTCTTGTGAGCAGGCACTGTTTTTTGCCTTTCTCTGGATCCTCAGCGCTTAGCACAGCTGGCACATAGTAGGCATTTAAGTGCTTGTCATCTGATTGACTAGACAAGCAAAACAAATGCCTGCCTTGGCCATGTCCAATGTCAGACATGTGTCATTCATTCTGTACTTTGAGTCCATCACCTTCCTGTCAGGACGTGGGTAACATGTGTCATCATCAATCCTCTGTAGTCATGGCTAGTCATTGCGTTAACAGAGGCTTTTAGGTCTTTCAAAGTTGTTTTTCTTTATTATGTTGTTGTTGAAGAAATTGGTTCTCTATTGGTATTGGGTCTGTATTTGCATTTGTTCTGTTCACTTTATTCTGCATCAATTCCTAGAAGACCTCGCAGGTTTCCCCATCATTTCTTACCATATACCAAAATTTGTTCAATTATTCACCAATTGATGGGTATCCATTCAATTTTCAATTATTTACCACTCCTAAAAGAGCTACTATAAATATATCTTTGGGTTCTTTTCTTTTTTTCTTTGATCTCTTTGAACAATAGGCCTATTATTTATATTGCTGTGTCAAAGGATATGCACAGGTTAGTGACTTTGGGGGCAGAATTACAAATGGCTTTCCAAGATGGCTGGGCCAGTCCATAGCTCTCCTAACAGCACGTTCGTGTGTCTGTTTTTCCATAACCCCTACAACAGTGGTCATTTATCCTTATTGTCATCTTTGCTAGGGCATTAGGTCAAACTTCAGAGTGGTTTCAGTTTGTATCTCTTTAAGTATTAATGATTTGGAGTATTTTTATATGATAATAGATATCTTTAATTTCTTCCTTTTGAGAACTGTCTATTCATAGCCTTTGGTCATTTATCCTTTGGACAATGGGTAAGCTTTGTTAAACAAGAGTATTGGGAGTATAAAAGTGGCAAAGAATATTATGAGGGATAGAGATAGAAATTTTTTAAAAGGTTATTTTTCCCTTGTTTCTTTGTGTAAGCATATAGAGTATTATGTTTCCAATTAAAATTATGTCTTAGGGCTATAAAACATTTGTACTTGTGGTTTGGACTTCTTGATGGGTCTAGGTTCTTCAAGGAATAATACTCTTCATATTTATTCTTATCAACTTAAAGTTACTACTGTGTATGAATATAATTTATATTTCCATAATAATAAAAGCTCCTGTTCCTAAAGCATTGTAAAGTTTACAAAATGCTTTCTTAGCAACTGCACGTTGAGGCAGATAGTGCAAGGATAATTGTCCGCAATTTAATAGAAGGGAAAACTTGTTAATGGCAACCTATAGCTGTCTTTCTCCATAAAAACAAACTGATAGTATGTAAGTAGACTGTAAGTTCCTTGAGGGCAAGGAGTGGTTTTTTCTTTTGCTTTGTTTATCCAGCACCTAACACAGAGCAGTAGGCACTTTATATTAAACTGAATGAAAATAAAAAGCATTTTAAAGAACTGTTTCTGACTCTCATGCTCTAGGTGGAGTATAAGGCTACCTTAAACATCAAGTAATAATTTTGTGTGTTTGTTCAGTTGTGTCTGATGGGCTTTCACAGCAAAGATATTGGAGTGGTGTGCCATTTCCTTCTCCAGTAGATTAGGCAAATAGAGGCTGAGTGACTTTCCCAGGGTCACATAACTACTGAGTGTCAGAGGCCATATCTGAACTCAGGTCTTCATGATTCCAGGCCCAGCACTTTGTCCACTGAGCCACCTAGCTGTCTCATCTTTAAGGACCTCAAAACCATTTGGTTTAGTCTCAAGCTTTTTCCTCTGTAGTGTGCCTCCCAAGATTTGAACTATATTGAGTAGAACAGTTAATTTTACAATCTGGATTTTGATAATGTTCATGAACCCAAGTTTAGTATAGCCTGGCAAAGTTATAAGTTGTCAATAGTCGTGCTAGTCATAAATATTTGAATACATTTAGAGGCTTAGGGCTTGTGAACATTAGGCTATGCCTAGCTAAATGAAGAGTATGGGCAAGCAAAAATTTTAATTTAAACCCAAACTTTGATCCTCAGCACAAATACAGTTTTGTTTTGTGTTATTGCTGCTCACTAAAATTAGAATTGTTTCTCTGACTATAATGCTAGGAGATCTTAGAAGGACTAGTTTAAGTCTAGGTGGTAAAAATGATAGGCTGGGGGGGGGCGGAGCCAAGATGGTGACTGGAAAGCAGTAACTGGCGTGAGCTCCCCACCAAGTCCCTCCAAAAACCTACAAAAAAATGGCTCTGAACCAATTCTAGAATTGCAGAACCCACAAAGTGGCAGAGGGAAGCAGGGCTCCAGCCCAGGACAGCCTGGATGGTCTCGGGGTAAGGTCTGTCCCGCACGGAGGCGCGGCAGACCGCGGACCCATGAGACCAGGAGTGGAGCGGAGAGTGCCCTAGCATGCTGAATTACTGAGCTGTGGCATGTACCAGACCTCACAACCCACAAACAGCAAAGACAACACAGAATGTTAGTGGGAAAAGCTGCCAGAGGAGATGGAGTTTGCGGTTTGGCCACTGCCCCTGAGGCAACGGAGGCGGGGCAGCTTTAGAAATT
>CM053625.1:279967948-279991834 GCA_028646595.1 Phalanger gymnotis | reverse complement strand
GGAAATGGGGAGAAAATCTGTAATTCAAACGCATGTGAAAATCAATGCTGAAAACTAAACATATTAAAAATTAATTAAAAAAATGTAAAAAAAAAAAAAGAAAATCATCAGAGAAAAAAAAAAAGATAGGCTGATTTTCTGTAAATTGATCGGTAAGCCTAAGCTAAAATAATATGTAGCATCCAAGTGTGTTTTTTATGTTTTTCAAAGTGTTTTGGAATATGTGGTCTGACTTGGTTTTGACAACCCTATGATATAGCCAAGGCAGTTAGAAGGTACAATGGATAGAGTGCTGAGCCTCAAGTCAAGAAGACTCATCTTCCTAAGTTCAAATCTGGCCTTAGACACTTACTAGCTGTGTGATCCTGGTCAAGTGGCTTCACCCTGTTTGCCTCAGTTTCCTCATCTGTCAAATGAGCTGGAGAAGGAAATGGCAAATCACTTTGGCAAAATGGCAAAACTTTGCCAAGAAAACCCTAAATGGGGTCAAACATGATTGAACAAGAACAACATGATGTAGACAAATAAAGCATTCTTTCTGTTTTGAAATGGGGAGACTGAGACTCAGTGATGTTAAGTGATTTGGCCAAGATCACCAAAACAGTGATGGAGCTAGGGCTGAAACTGCAATCTTTTCCATTCATTTCTGTTTGAACACAATGAGTCATAAAATACTTTTCAGCACTTAAAACCTTAATGTTTTAATTCATCAAATGACCCAGTAGCTCATCATGTAACAGTTAGACTATATACACACACATATTTTACACATATAGATTGATATACATATATATAGACATACATATATGTATGTATGTATTATGTATATTATACAAGTCTATCTGTTAAGACAGTAATTTCACTTATTGAATGTCAGTCGAGGGAGTAATATTTCTGTAAGGATTAGATTCTGAAACAAATTTTCCTGAATCTTTCTATCTGAATCTTTCATCCTTTCTAGAATAAAGATGGCAGAACTTTTGGAGCCAGAAGGAACCGTAGATTGGAAGGAAAGGTGCATAGCCTTGGAATCCCAACTCATGAAATTTAGACTCCAGGCAAGCAAGATCAGAGAGCTTTTAGCAGAGAAGGTAAGTTTTTCCACCCTACCTTAAAATATCTACTTAAATATAGAACTGAAGTAATTTGTCTTTTTCAAATCCAAATTCAACTGACAAAAACACAAGTGACCACGTCATTCTACCTATTCGTTAGCCTCCAGTGGCTCCTTATTACTTTTATTGTTCTATCTGGCATTTAAAATTCTCCACAATCTTGCCCCCTCCTACCTTTCCAACTTTATTACATACCACTCTCCTTCATATATTGCACAGTGAAGCCACACTGGCCTTCTTGTCTTTCCTCACACGCAGCTATCTATGGGCTTTTTCACAAGCTGAGACCCATATACAAAATGTACTCCTTCACCTATACCTCCTGCTTCCTGAATTATGACTCAGCTCAGGACCTATCTTCTATGGGAAGATTTTCCTGGTTCCTCTTAGAAACTAGCACATCCTCTTCCCAGACCTCTTATGTCCTTGGTATGTTACATGTGTACATGTTTTCCCTTGCTTCCTCCCTTAGAATCTAAGCTTTGTGAGGGCAGAAACTATTTTACTTTTTTGGGGGGAGGGGGAGGGGGAGGGGAGTGTCTTTGCCTACCCAGTACCTACTATAGAACCTAGTACATAGTAGGTGCTTATTAAATGCTTGATTGATGAATTAATATTCAAATTATTCTATTATTATTAGTAGTATTTTATACTAAAAATTCTAATTATTCAGGTTAAGTTTTTTTAAATAATAAAATAATTGATACCTGTCAGTTCTTTAAACAATATATGGCATGTTATCACTCAAGGTTTAGAGTATTAAGATGAAAAACATGTCTTTGTGGTTACAAGTAGAATATGTATGAATTGAAAGTAGGTAATTAATGATTATTGGATAGCTAAATAGATACTTTGATTTTTGCAAACTGAATCTTTTTGGTTTGACAGATTTTAGATGGATTAAATATTTTGGCAAATAAGGTCAAAGTGGTTTTAGAATAAAATATACTGACAGAGAGGCAGGTAGATGGCTCAGTGGATAGAGTGCTGGGCCAGGAGTCAGGAAGACCTGAGTTCAAATTTGGCCGCAGATACTAACTAGCTATGCAACGCGGGTCAAGTCACTTAAAGCTGTTTACCTAAGTATCCTCCTCTGTAATATGAGCTGGAGAAGGAAATGGCAAAGCACTTCAGTATCTCTGACGAGAAAACCCCAAATGGAGTTATGAAGAGTTGGAACACGACTGAAATGACTGAACAAAGATACAAAATCATTAGTTGATGAGGCAGCTAGGTGGTATAGTAGATGGAGCATTAAGCCTGGAGTCAGGAAGACTCATCTTCCCAAGTTCCAATCTGGCCTCAGATACCTCCTAGGTGTGTGACCCTGGGCAAGTCCCTTAACCCTTTTTGCCTCAGTTTCCTCACATGTAAAATGAGTTGGAGCAGGAAATATCAAACCATTCCAGTGTCTTTGCCAAGAAAACCCCAGATGAGGTCACAAAGTATTGGACAGGCCTGAAAAACTCAACAGCAACCACAACAACAATACCTGACAGAAAATAGTTTTCCTCTATTTTAGAATTGATGTTCAATGTTAGCATCTATCTGGGATATATGTGTGTATATGTTAACTCTATCGTAGTTATACTAATAATCAAAGTGGTTGAGGGGTAGAACAGTAAATAGGGTGCTAAGTCCAGAGTCAGAAAGACCTGCCAGGTTCAAGCACTTACTAGCTCCATGACCCTGGGCAAGTCACTTAACTGCTCTCTGCCTGGTTTCCTCAACTGTAAAATGGGGACAAAGCAGGTGTTCTATAAATGCTTATTCCTTTCCTTATTATTATTGTCATATTAACTAAAATCAGACTTTGTACAATGAGTTTCTACTGAGAGCCCCACCCAATGTTCATTTCACGGTAGGAATTTTCTTCAAAATCAGTGTTTGAAATGCATGGAAGAATCATATTAAACCTGACATAATTATCTTATACTGATATGGAGAAGTGATCAGAAGAGGTTGTAGCCAATTTCTTAATCTTCTCTACTTAATATGATATTAGGAACTAACATTTCTATGCCTAGTGCTTTAAGGTTTGCAAAGAACCTTACAGTCATTATCCGATTTGATTCTCAAAACAACCCTGCGCTACTCTCATAATGACTATCATAACAAGTTTATAGACTGTTTCTTAATTGTCAGCACTTCTCGGCCTGTTGAGATGGGTCAAGCCATATTAGGACTATATAACAAGAAAGATATCAAATCCCATTCCAATTAGTGGCCAAGAACTTGTTTCACTGCCATTAATTCGAACCCATGATGGTGAGGATTTTGAGGCCTAATAAGACGGTACTCAGATTAAATGTCAGAAGTGGCCTATAACTTTATGTTTTCCGTTTTGTAGCTGGGGAAACTAACTTTAAACCACTTATCTTGGGGCAATTGTTGGTGACATTTTTAAAAGATAAATCTCCAGTTTCAGATTATTATCTTGTAATTTACCTCTCTGTGATTAAAATAAGCATGTCATCGCTTTCTCTCTCTCTCCCTCTTTCTCCCATCCAACCCCCTCACAGCCCATGCAGCCTGGATCCATGAAGCCAAAACTGTTGTCCCCCTGCTCAAATGTTCCTAGTTGGTTCATTTGTTCCTATCATGCCCCTTTTCCTATTCTCTTTATTTGTGTAGATATTATATACTTCCTGTTAGATTATAAGCTCCTTGAAGGCGGGCAGGAACTGCGTAATTTTTCATATTTGTTTACTCAATTATTTGCACAATGTCTTGCCTCTAGTAGATGTTTTACAAATAAATATCTGTTGAATTGAAATTAATTGTAATCTGAAGCTTCCATGGAGCTGTCATCTTAATGAATGATATAAGTATTCCCTTTACTGATGAAGATCAGAATCCACTGGAGCCTGACTCTCCTGAGTGGGAGTCTTGTCCATTATCTCCCCACCATTCTGCCACAAAAAGGGGCTGGCAGTGAGAGAGAAAGTGGAAATAGAATTGATAGATTGAACATGGAAGGTGAGAGAGAGGGAAGAGTCAAATATCTTAAGCCCAGGTAACTAGATGGAGATTGGTGACATCAGCAGATGTAGGAAAGTTGGAAGGAGTAGTAGCAGGTCTGGTCAGGGAAGATAAATTCCATTTTCAACATGTTGAATTTGATATTCTGGGATAACATGCAGGTTGAGATGTCAAACAGGCAATTCGAGATATGAGACTTGAGGTAGAGGAAGGGATTGGGGCGGGAGAGAGAGATTTGAGACTTTCCTGTGGTAATTGAGTCCAAAGTAGAGAATATATAGAGAGAAGTGATTGGGGATGGAGACCTTGGGAATCAGAAAAATCATGATGAACCAGCAAAGACCAAGAAGCCAGAGATAAGGAGATTTTTTTTCCTTCTAAGTAGACCTATGATTCATCTGTGTGGAAGCTCAGAGGGAAGACCTTGCTCTCCTAGTGAGAATCAGCACCTTCTTTGTAACTTATAGTCTTAGCTAGTTTCATGGGATGCTGAGAAGTGAAGCCTCTTGTTTGGGATCATACAGCTAGTATCAAAGGCGGCACTTGAAACCAGATTTCTTGACTTGGAGACAAGGTCTCTATCCACTGCACTACACTAGAGGGAATACAAGACAAAAATCATTCAAGTCATGTAGGAAATTGAGTTTCCTTGCCAGCTGGCTTGTCTGCGACTAAAGGAAAGTATACTCTTTTTATTATAGTAACTAAAACTAAAGAGGCAGCATGGCATAATGGTTAGAGATCTTGCCTAAGGGTCAGGAAGACCTGGATTCAAATTCTACCTCTGACAGAAAATGGCTATGTGTCCCTGGGCTAGACACTTAAAATCTCCGTGTTCCCCATAACTACATAAGACTACAGAGCTGTTTCTGATCTGTGTTGGCACAGAGGGTTTCTTCATTTGGAATTCCCAACACTGATGAAATCTCAAGTTTAGGGGGGAAACTAACACCCTAGGACTGCACAAATTAATTTTTGTTGCTAATCATTAAGGGATCAGATAGTTCGGTATTAAACTTTACCCATGAACTAGTAACAGGAGCAAAGTAAAATAAATATTTCCATTTCTATGACCTTATTCTTTTGACAGATCTAAGAAATGGAATTGTTCATGTGTGTTTTGCATATTGGAAACTAGATAATTTTGCCGTGTTTCTCATGGTTTCCTAGTAAATAATTATACTTCCAAAATGGGAATGTGTCTTTACACAATATTTTCCATCAAACATATGCCATTCCAAGATCATATTTTTCTATAGTTGTCTTCTTTGCTTACTCTTTGCTACCTACTCACTCACTCCCCCATCCATGTTCTTATTTCTCTCCAGCATATCCCTACTTTTCTATCCAGCTACCTTCTATCTACCTAACTCTGCCTTCTGCCTGGGCTGTTTTTTGCATATGTGTGTCTGTGTGCAATAATAATATCACACATTTCGATAGTGCTTTGTATTTTTCAAGGCACGAGTGATCTCACTGCTTTTGAAAGTGTATGGTCCAAAGCCAGAGATTGCATTCCTGAGGCCAGCCAGGTCCCGCCTAAAACTTTTGGTTTGGAGTTGGAATCATCTCGTCTAGGTCTTCTATAGCGATTCTGTTCCCTGTGGGAGCAGTGCCTGGGAATCTAGACTGGCTTCAGGTCATCCTCGGTCCTGAAGGTGGGTTTGGGAAGCTGGGCTGGTTCTGGTCTTTCTAACCAGAATTCTGAAGGCCTCCCACCTTTGTAGTAGTATTTATTTCCAGTTTGCTTCTTCTTCCTCTCCTTCCCCATCTGTGGTAATGCTAATCAGATAGAATCTCACTTTTGTCCTCTAGATAGAATCTTGTAGAATCTTACTCTTGTCCTTAGAAATCGTCTGTACCATAGTTCCCCATCATGCCCCATTATACATTTTGAGCATTCTCCCCATTCCACTCCTTTCTTTTTTGTGATTAAGCATAATGATTGTAGACAGAAAGACAACTTGGAGTAATTATAAATGGATGCAGAAAGGCATCTTTTTATTCTCCAGCAGGGACTTTGAAATCTCTAGGTGCTGAGTTGTGAGTCTTAAAAGATGATGTTCATGCCTGTCCCACATTTCTGGAGATTTCAGAGGTGCAAAAGGCAGACTGCGCAGCGTTTAAAAGTACCTTTGTGGAGTGTATTTTTGGGGGGAACCATCGGTACTACTAAACATACTGAAATTTGTGAAGAAAGAGGCCTTGTCGAGGTCTTAGGCAGAAGTGACTTCTGTAGGTGGGAGAGGTCTTTACAGGAATTTTAGGAATGGTGTTGGAAATGTCTCTCATATGCTAAATACAAGCTCACCAGGAAGCTGAGACCTAAGTGGATGTTTTCCTGCTATGCTATGTATTATGCTCAGCTAATTTTTTGAGCCAGAGGGGAAAGGACACATTTCTTTTTTAAAGCTAAGGCGAAATATTATTTCCTATGGGTTCAATTTCCAGGGAAAAAGCAAGATTGAAGAATATGGAGAATTTTTCTTTTTGGCACCAATATAACCCACCTAACCTGCTGCTTTAAATGTGGTTAGAACAGCATCGTTTTACTGTGCAACAGAGCATTCCTTTATTTCTCTTGAGATATGATGAATTATCCTACCCAAGGATCTTCTCCTAGCATGTGTGATTTGCCAGAGGTTGGGATAAGGCTACCACCGTAGAAATGAAGACTCCTAAGAATGAATATTTTCTGTTACCAGGCTGTCTAGGATGATTCCGTATTCTGACCCAATAGTAGTTTGTCCTTAACTGGGCAGGTAATGTTGATGGCTCTGCAGGGCTAGTGGAGAGATTCTTAATGTTTTTGTGTGTCATGACAATAGTCATGGCAACAGTCTTCTGAAGCCTGTGGACCCCTTCTCAGCATAATGTTTTTAAATGCAAAAAATTAAATACACAGGACTGAAAAGTACACCAATTATATTGAAACATAAATTTATTTATATTTAAATTGAAATTTATTTTATTTATTAAATTTTATTTAATTTAAATTTAATATATTTAAATAACATTTAAATTCACAAATTTAAATGTTTAAATTTGTGAATTTAAGTAATATCTAAATTCGTGAATTTAAATAATTAAAAACATTTTTTTTTTTAAGTTCACATACCCCAGATTGTGAACCACTGTACTCATCTAGGTACAGCAGCAGAATTCACTATGTAAATCTGTCACGAAAGTGGCTCTTGGATTTTACAGATGCCTTTATCTGAGCTGGAATTAGTTACAACTGTGCCATGGGGTGAATTCAGGGGCTTAGGGGGCAGGCAGTCCTAGCTCAGTGCATAGTTTCATCTTTGGTGAAGCTCATACATTACCCAGAAAGTCCAACTCTTACTCTTGTGGTGTTTAGGGAAAAGATGGCCCTGGGGAGAGGTACCAGTGACAGGACTGGAGGTGATAGACCAGAGGAAGTTGTGGGAAGGTTGAGGGGGGAATACAGTGGTCATTGTGGGGAGGAAGCAAGTACCATCTCCGTTACTGATGCCCGTGCTCATCCCATGTGTCAAGGAGGAAGTTTGTACTGAGTCATTTTATTTGTGTAAGACGCTTCTGGCTTAGCACATGATTTTCCCCTTTGCTCAGAGAGAGTGTGAGAGAATTTTAAAAAAATAACAAAACCCTTCACTTTTTAGTCCAGTCAGATCTAAAGCAGTTTCTTTCAGTAATACCCTAAAAGGATTGGTTGTGGAACTGATCCAAGTGTTATATTGCAGGGCAAACAATGAAGGTCAGAATTTACAGGAATGTTTCCTGGATTGCTTCCTTGAGGGCTTTGAAATGTTATTTTTCTATTTTGAAGGATAATGAAGGAAGTATTGTCTTTCATACTAACCTTATTACTCTGAGACTAGTTGTCAGAAATTATTAAAAATTTAATAGCCTTCAACAAAAACAATAAAGAAAATGAGGAATAGACTCACATAAAATCCTCTGCATTTGAGCAAATATATTAAAAACTAACAAACATACATTTATTCCGTGCTACTTTCTAAGTCTCATAGACTGAATTTTTTTATTTTAATGCTTAACTGTCATTAAAAATAATAAAAATTATGGCAAACAGACATTGTTTTTGATGTTCTGTGTTTTGCAAAAAATAAAAATATTTTCTTTTGGCAGAGTTTTTCTTGGTTTTAAAGTAATATCTTGGAACAAATGTCATCCATACCTTAGGACAGGGCTGTCCAAAATGTGGCCCACAGAGCGATTTATGCAGCCCGCCTACAAGCATAGAAATTTACATAAATGCTTTAGTAAAGGAAGCCAAGCTACTGCAGAGCTCTCACTAAAATGGCAAATCAAAATATATTGTCTATTGTTTCAATAAAAACCTAAGGTTGGACAGCCCTGCCTCAGGATCATAGGATTTAGAACAGAAAGGAACTTTAGAGATAGTTTAGTCCATTCCTCTAATTTTACATGTAATTGTCTGAGGCAGGATTTGAACTCAGGTCTTTCTAATTCCATATGAGGAAACTAAATCCCAAAGAGGTTAACACACAGAAACACAATTTGAACTGGTCTGTTCATTTCAAATCCAGTTCTTTATAATTTTTAAAACATGGTATCCCCATAGTCTATATACACTAATTTCTCATTTCCCTCATCTGTAAAATGTCTTCTAACTAAATTTTAAAATCTAAGTCATTATAAGCAAAATTCTCTGATCCCAAGTAACATTCCTACTTGTGATTCAAAGACTAGGGGCCAGGCCTCTTTAGAACAGTTTAGAATCTAGACGACCCCAGAAAGCTTTCAGGAGGAAGTGGAATTTTAATTGGACTTTGCAAGAGGGATGAGATTTTGATAGGCAGAGACAGAAAAACAGTTTGGAAAAAATAGGCCCTTAGCTTAAGAATGCTGAAGGTTTATTAAGGGTACAGTGAATTGACTAGTTAGACCAGTGTTCAGAGCAGTGAGTAGTAAATCCAGAAAATTATATTGGGGCCAGATTAAAGAGTTTATACTTTATTTGATATGTAATAGGTAGCCATTGAAGGTTTCACATAGCAATAGTAATAATTTGTTGTTGTCATTGAGTCGATTTCAGTTGTGTCCAACTCTTTATAACCCCATTTGGGGTTTTCTTGTCAAAGATACTACAGTGGTTTGTCATTTCCTTCTTCAGCTCATTTGACAGATGAGGAAACTGAGGCAAACAGGATTAAGTGACTTGCCCAGGGTCACACAGCTAGTAAGTATCTGAGGCCAGATTTGAACTCAGGAAGGTAAGGCTTCCTGCCTCCAGGACCAGCTCTCTATCCACTGCACCACCCAGCTGTACTAATAGTAATAATACCTGGTATTTATACTGCACTTTGAGGTTTGCAAAGCATAATATATATGATTTCATTTGATAACAAAGGAGTAATATAATTTGGGAAGATTAGGATGATTAATCTGGGTATATAGAGAGATCATACTGGAAAGGAAGACAGTGTGATAGAAAAGCCAAGAGACATATTGTCCAAGGAGGTCAAGGCAAGAAGAAAGGTCCCCTGGGCTTAAACAGACTGGGCTCAGTTGTAGGAGCAACTCCCCAGAATAACAACTCTTTGGCTTGTTTCACTCCTATCAATCCATCAATAAACATTTATTAAGTACCTACTATGTGCCAGGCACTGTATTAAGCTAGGAGGATAGAAAAAGAGGCAAAAGACAGTCCCTGCCCTCAAGGACCTTACAATTGAATGGGGAAGATAATATAAAACAAATATATGCAAAGCCAGAGGGAAGGCACTGAAATTAAGAGGGGTTGGGGAAGGCTTCCTGTAGAAGGTGGGATTTTAGTTAAGACTTAAAGGAAGCCAGGGAGGAGGAAGAGGAGGTAGTAGTAGGAGCAGAGGAGGGAAAGTATTCCAAGCATGAGGGACAGACAGCCAGTGAAAATGCCCAGAGCCCAGAATTTCTCTTGGGGGAAACCTCAGAATACAGCCTCCACATAGCTTGTGTATAGGTCTTCACAGATGTAGGTAAAACAGTTCTCAAATTCTGTGCAAATGCTTAAGGAAATACTAAATCTCAGGGACAGGTCTGCCTTTATTTCTCCCCCCTTCCTCCATGAAGAAAACATAGAAAGAACACACAGACATGCATAGACACTCAATACAGTTCTCCCTCTCTAATGAATCCCACCTTTCCCCCAGGGCCCTATACTGTTCCCCAGACTCAGATTACCACCCTATCATTTAGACTCCCTTTTGAAGGGAAACAAATTCAGGGTTGCCAGAGAAATATTCCTTTTCCCCTCTGACTTGTACCATCTGAATAACATCAGTAATAAAGTGGTCCCAGAGAGGCAAAGTCCAAACATTTTCTCTTCCGTGTCATGTCTTAGTCCCTTGCTATTCTTCTAATTATAGGATCATGTGAATGTTGTTCTTCTCCTTAAGAGGCTATCACTGCTCAAGAGGGAAATGGAAGAGAATAAGCACTTCTGTAGCACCTGCTATGTGCCAGACACTGTGCTAAGTGCTTTGTTTTTTTACAAATATTATTTCATTTGATCCTCACAACATCCCTGTGAGGTAGTTGCTATTGTTAGCCCCATTTTACAGTTGAGAAAACTGAGGCAAAGAGAGGTTAAGTGACTTTTGTCCAGGGTCACTTAGCTAGTTAGTTTCTGAGGTCATTTTTGAACTCAGATTTTCCTGAGTGTGTCACCAGCCACCTATAAAAACACCCCACTTCTCTTACTCTATGGATAGATTCTGTGGTCCTCTTCTAAGACACTAGAGCCCCCTTTTCAAAAGTGTGAGTCCCAGAAGCCAAATCTGGGGCTGTTAAAGAGGGAACCCCAAGGTTAGTGCTGTTCAGAAACTTCCCTTCTCTAAACTCTAAAAGATTGGAGTTCAGGAAGGCTTACTGTTTGCCTATGTGGTTGAGGGTACACGTGCAACCACAATGAGTGGTACAGTGCTAGGCCTGGAGTCAGGAAGAACTGAATTCAAATTTGACCTCAGACACAGTCTTGCCTAGGAATAACAGAATCCTATGTCACAGACTAATAGGACACCTTCTGTTGGACCAAAAGACTGGGAACAAAATGAATTTGCGTTGACTATAGTAAATGAATGTAACAAGATACTGTATCATGAGAAAAACACATTTGAGGAATTTAGAGAAGTATGGGAAGGCTTGTATGAATTGATGCAGAGTCGAAAAAGCAGAACAAAGAAAGGAATCTATTCAATGACTCCAAAAAAACATGGCAGCTGATCTTAGAATGAATGGACTGACCAGACTTGGTCTCAAAAGAGAGGCAAAGAAATGCATTTCCTTTTTCTTAGTCAAGAAGTAGAAGGCAATGGATATATAACACCCCATATGCCACTGGATGCAGTTGTTGCGATGGTCCATTTTGCTTCATTGTTTTCTTTTGTTACAAAGGAGAGAAAATAGGTGGTATATTGGAAGTGACTTTGTTATAGAGGAAAAAGACAGTAAGACTTTTTAAAAAAGAACACTGGTACCAGTCAGAAGATTTGGATTCCAGTCCTGCCTCTGTTACTTACTAATTGTATAACGATCTTGTTCAAGTCAGCTCACCTTTGTCAATCTTAGATTCTTCATCTGTAAAATGAAGTTCTTGAATTAAGGATGTCCCACTTCTAGCATTGTATATCCTGTAATCTCTTGCTGCAGAAGGTACAAAGATAAATAAGGCATAGCTCCTGCCCTCAAAGGAAATTACAATAGAATAAAGATAGATAGAACATAGATAGATTTATAGATAGATTAGAACATAGAGAGATATAACATAGGATAAATATATTTGAATATTATAAATTCATAAATAACATAGGATAAATATATTTGAATATTATAAATTCATAAATAAGTATAAAATCCTGTGAGATCAGGTGATCAAGGTAAGGTAATTGATTTTACAGTGTTTTTAACTACTGTTAGGATTGCTTTTAAAAGGACTGCTGGAGAAAAATAGTTTGTATAATTCAAACTCCCCAACACTGCCCACTCCCTTCCTACCTTTTGGTATAGGCACAAAGAGTCTGCTTTTGCAAACCATTCCTGAAGCCTGACTCCCAAAGTAGTTGCTGGAATTGCCTTCTCTGATACACATAGCTAACATCTATGTTCCTTACTGTGTGCCATGTAATGTGCTATGTACTTTTAAATTATTATTTCATTTGTTCCTCACCACACCTTGGGAGGCTGGTGCTATTGTTATGCCCATTTTACAGATGAGGAAACTGAGGCAAACAGAGGTGGGTTTTTTTTAGTAGTGACTTGCCCAAGACCACTCAGCTAGCGAGTACCTGAGGCTAGAGTTGAACTAAGGTTTTCTTGATTCCAGGTCCAGTGCTCTATCCACTGCACCATTAGCTACTGTCATCTGTGTTCAAAGGTGTGTCTAATTCAACTAATCCCAACCCATTTTGGCCTGTTTCATTCAGTGGTTCAAAGTGCTTCATTCCCCAAGCCTAGTTTACTACTTTGATTGATGCAGGGGAGGTGTCTAGGATTTATTTTGTTGTTCTTGGGTCATGTCCTATCATCGTGACTCCATTTGGGGTTTATTTATCAAAGACACTGCAGTGGTTTGCCATTTCCTTCTCCTGTTCATTTGATAGAAGTGGAAATGAAGCAAACAGGGTTAAGTGATTTGCCCAGGGTCACACAGCTAGCAAGTATCTGAGGCCAAATTTGAATTCAGGTCTTCCTGAGTCTAAGTCCAGGGTGCTTTGTCCACTGTACCACCTACCTGCCCTAGGTCTTGTTAGTCTCTGGTTTATACCTTTGATTGATTGGTTCTGTAATTCAATCGGTCGAAGAGGCATTCTCACTTGATCATGGAATCAGCATGTAGAACATTTTTTTAGTTGTATTAATTGGGGTTGGGGTCTGGGACACCTTTCTTATATATAAAATGTGAGGGTTGGTCTAGATGTCCTCTAATTTCCCTCCTAGATATAAATCTATGATTCTGTGATATAATAATAATAATAATGGTAATGATAATAACAGTGTGTACATAGCACTTTAAGGTTCGCAAAGCATTTTACATGTTATTTCATTTGATCCTCACTGCAACCTGGTGAACTAAGTGTCATCACCCCCTTTTACAGACAAGGAAACAGGTAAAGATGGAGTAAGTGACTTGCCCAGGGTCACACCACTAGTGTCTGTGTAAAGCTTGTATCCTCCACCAGCAGGATTGGTTACAAGGGCGATTTTTCATTTTTGCCACTGTATGCCCAGCCCAATGTCATAAATATAGTAAACACTCAATAAATGCTTATTGAATTGAATTGAAACTAGAAACACAATCCAAACTACTCTGATGGGAAGCTTCAAATCTTTAGTAAAGTAAGAGATACATCCCAATTATAAGAGTTAATTTACTGGAAAAATGAGAGGAGGAGCAGAATTTATCACTTGGGTCACTTCTTTATATTGTTACAGTAGAGGGTATGACTAATCTTTGCCTTATAAGTTATGTTTTGTCAAAGTCACATAGGTAGTTGGTAACAGGGCTGAAACTAGAACCCAGGACTCTCCAATGCCCAGATCAATGCTATGTCTACTACATATTAATCCATGTAGTGATGAGAATCATGCCAGGGTTATACTATACTTCCACTGACATCTTTAATTTCTATAATACTTCTATAACCATAATATATGTATATTATATATATATATAATTATAATTATATAATTCACTTGATTAGTACTTGGTGCTAATGAGGCCCACGTAGAAGGTGCAGGTCTTGAAGAGCTAGTCAACTAACTGGCTTCATTCTCTTTGTTCAGAATGAACTTTTAGCTCCAGGACTTCTCAGCTCATCTTACATATTTGGGTCATCATAAATCGCTAGTTGAGAAATATGGATAGATTAGCACATTGTTTCACTCCCACTTTAAACAATGCAAAACATTCTCCTTCCTGCCACAAGTTTCTCTCTCCTCTCTCTTCTCTCTCTTTCTTTCTCTCTCTTTCTCTCTTCTCTCTTTTTTCTCTCTTCTTTCTCTCTCCCTCTTTCTCTCTCTCATTTCTCTCCTTTTCTCTCTCTCTCTCCCTGTGTTCTCTCTCTCCTTCTCTTCTCTCTTTCTCTTTCCCCCTCAAATTTCTCTCTTCTCTTTCTTCTCTCCTTCCTTCTATTTCTCTGTCTCTCCCTCTCTCTCACTTGTTCTCAAAAACAGAGAGGGCATTCTATCAAACATCAAATCAAAATCCCTATCAAATCAATAGATATTTATTAAGCATCTACTATGTTCCAGGCACTGTGTTATGCATAACTGTCAAAGTGATCTTTCTAAAGTGTAAGTCTGACTATGTCACCCCCTAGCCCCTCAGTCAAACCCAATGGCTTCTTATCCCCTCTAGGATCAAACATGAAATCCTCTGTTTGCCTTCAGAGTCCTTTATAACCTGCCCTGCCTCCACCTTTCCAGTATTCTTACACTTCACACTAGCCCCACCCCGACCCCTACATACTCTTCTGGCCTCCTTACTGTTCCTCAGTCAAGATGGTCCATCTCCCAACTCCAGGCATCTTCATTGGCTGTGCCGCCTGCCTGGAATGCTTTCCTTCCTCATACCTGACTTTTGGCCTCCTGGCTTCCTTTAAGTCCCGGATAAAATCCCACCTTCTATGCAAATCCTTTCACCATCCATTTAATCTAGGGCCTTCCCTCTGTTGATTATTTCCAGTGTATCTTTTATACATCTTGTCTATACATAGGTGTCTTTCTGTTATTTCTCCCATTAGACTGTGAGCTCCTTGAGAGTGGGAACTGTCTTTTGTGTTTCTTTGTATCCCCAGCACTTAGTCTAGCAGCTAGCATGTAGTAGATAACTAACAAATGTTTAATGACTAATAGAGGACAAGTATGAAACATGGGAAGTCAATGTAGTGTAGTAGAAAAAGTTCTAGATTTGGAGCTAAAAAACCTCAGTTCAAATCCCAACTCTGCCTGTATGGCCTTAGCCAAGTCATCTCTGCAGGCTTCCCTGTCCTCATTTATGAAACAAAGAGGCTGAACTAGGTAATGTCCATGGCTCCATTTTACTCTAAACCTATAATTCTAAGAAAGAAAACACCTGGATGGGGAAAACAAAGATTTGTGATTTAACCACCCAAGTAGATTCAGTTGATGGTTAAAATACAATATTCAGTGGCCTTGTGGTCTGCCTAAGTTGAATGTTAGAGTCTGTTTTCTTTTAGGAAGAAAGGCTAAACTGAAACACAACACTAATTGCTTGTTTCTTCTTTGAAAGAGTTCTGACTCAGGGACATTTGCCAAGATTTTTTCAGACTAACCAGCATCAGTTTTAGCAGCAGAAGTGGAAGAGGCATTAAAAATAAAAATCCTAACATGAAATGAAGGATTAGCTCATATGTTCCAAACTCAGGATAGCGGACATTTCAATATAATATAATTTAGACCAACAATATTAGTAAACAATTAGATAATTTGTTTTTTAGCGATTAAATCCAAATTAACAAAAATGAAAAGTGAGAAATTATCAACAAGAGGGAAAATAAAAAATATTATCAGATATTATTATACTAAATTATATACCAATAATAGCTAGCACTTATATAGTGTGTTAAGGTTTGCAAAGCACCTTTAAAAATCTCATTTTTCTCCTTCACAATGATCTTAGGAAATAGGTGCTATCATTGTCTCCATTTTACAGATGAGAAAACTGAGGCTGCGAGATGTTAAGTGACTTACCTAGGACCACACAACTAGTAATTGTCTGAGATCAGATTTACATATGGCAAAAAAAGCAAAAAATTGGATGAATATCTACAAAAATATGAAATACCAACATTAACAAAAGAGGAAATAGCCTAATCAGAGGTTTTTTTCCTTCGGGCCTGTTTTGAAGGGCATGTTCTCCAAAACCACTTCCAAGGCCTCATCCAACTTTTTGATCTTATGACTATGAATCAGCAAGTTATTATCCTCTTACCAACAAATAAGCTGATATGTATAAATGTTAAATAGGGACAAAGAGATAAAAAGGTAACCATATAAAACCAGAGAAGACAAGAGAAATGCTTGATCAACTTCTAGTCAAAATGGGCCATCTGAAATATTTTCCACACAGTACAGCCAGAGAAATGACCCAATACTAAATGTTTCCTGTCTCACAGAAACCTAATTGAACTCAAATCCCGCAACAATGAATAGGCCTAAAGGTCCAGGAATAGAAGCCTTCAGTAATTTTTTCTAATATAAACTTTTTGTTCCAACAAAAAAAAGAGATATGATTACAAGAATTCCTCTCATATTAGCCTATGAAGTTCACTTAAGAGCTTCTGAATATGCTTGAGAAATGTCCAAATTGTCTGAAGTTACGCAAAAGGATAATGAAGCTCTAACTCACAATTAATTGGAAATCCACATTTTCGGTATTTAGCAGTAACCACATAAAAGGTCATTATTTGCATTTTAAGTTCCAAAGACTAAAAGGAAGGGAGGATGTGGAGAAGAACATCTTAACATGTGGATTTGTTTTGCTTGACTATACAAATTTGTTAGTAGGGCATTTTTCTCTTCCTTCTTTTTTTTCTTTCTTTTCTTCTTCCTTCCTTCCTTCCTCCCTCCCTCCCTCCCTTCCTTTCTTCTTTCCTTCCTCCCTTCCTTCCTTCCTTCCTTTCTTCCTTTCTTCCTTCCTTCCTCCCTTCCTTCTTTCCTCCCTCCCTCCTTCCCTCCCTCCTTTGCTTCTTCTCTCCCTTCCATCCTTCCTTCCTTCCTTCCTTCCTTCCTTCCTTCCTTCCTTCCTTCCTCCCTTTCTTTCCTTCCTTTCTTTCATTCCATCATTATTTCCTTCCTTTCTTCCTTTCTTTTTTTTTTCTTCCTGCCTTTCCTTATTTCTTTCTTTTCCCCAGTGGAGAATGAGGAAGGTGGGAGAGAGAAGTGATCATTGAAAAAATACAATGTGATTATTTTTTAAAAGTAGGCCATTTAAAAATTTATTGTGATGACAGTTAATACTAAATATAAGTGAATTATACCATATAACTCTCATGTCAGATATTCCTTCCTGATTAAAAGGCCCAGGTACATTTGTGAAGATGTTTTACTTTCTAACTCATCTTACCTCATGGCATCAAAGAGTTGGTAGGCCTTCTCCACAGCCATCAGTCAATGAATCTACTACTATAAAGCAGCCAACGTGGAATTGCCCAGCCTTTGCTTGGAGACTTCCAATGAGGGAGAATTACTACTTATACCTTCCCCCTAGTCCTGCCCTCCAGAGACAAGCAAATGCCTCTTCTGAATAAGAACCCTTCAAATGCCAGAAAATCACTTTACCTCTCTAGCCTAAACATTCCCACTTCCTCCAGGACTCCTATGACATGATGTTAAGGCCCCTTCAGCCTAATGATTGCCTTCCTTTGCCTGCCCCTCTGCTTATCAATGTCCTTCCTAAAATATTTTGCCCAGAACAGAGCATGGCCCTCTAGGTATGGTTTTACCAGAACAGGGTCAAACAGGAATACGGCCACTTTAGTCCTGGAAACTACGCTTATTTAGCAACAGGCAGCAAGGTGGCACGGTGTGGGGCTTGGAATCAGAAAGACCTGGATTCAAATCCTTTCTCATCTCTCTGCCTCAGTTTTATCATCTGTGAAATGAGGGTAAAAATAGCATCTTCTTTCCAGGGTTATTGTGAGGATCCTTTGACATAATACATGTAAAGGGCTTTGCAAATCTTAAAACACTATGTAGATACAGTTATTATTGTTATTACAACAATAATGACATTATTATGAGGCAGCTGGGCAGTACAGTCGATAGAGCACAGGGCAAAGAATCAGGAATATCTCATTTCAAATTTGGCCTCAACCACTTGCTAGCTATGTGACCCTGGGCAAGTCACTTAACCTCTGTCTCAGTTTAGTCCTCTGTGAAATGGGGATAATAATAGTACCTACCTCCCAGGGTTATTGTGAGAATTAAATAAGATAATAACTATAAAGCACTTAGTACAGTGCTTAACCCATAGCAAGCACTTTTGTTATTATTACTACCATATCATTACTGTTGAGTCATATTGAATAAATGAAAAAGTATTTATTAAGCTCGTATGCTGATCTTATAGTCCAGTATCATGACTGCCGCCTCCAATCTTTTTCAGGTAAACTGTTGTTTAACCAAGCCAGTCCTGCCCTCAAGGTGCTTACTTTCTAAGGAAGAAGACAACATACATAGGGGAGTAGTGACTAGGGAAGAAAGCTTTGCTCTAGAAAACTACAGGAGTGGTCACTAGGGTCATAGGAGTGTCTATTTGACACACTCCATCCAGGAACTGCAACAGAGTTGGTTTGATCATGGTTCAGGGTTTCAGAACTGGACAGGATGGGGAGGAAAGGGTAAATGAGATGTGGCAAATCCATTAGTGAAGCTATGGAAGAGAGCCAGAGAGTTGAGAGTGAGATGAATCATAGCTAGGGCTTTCCTAAAACTATAGTCCAGAAAGATAGTCCTGTCTCTCAAAATCAGAATGAGAGATATGTTTGAGCTTCCATCTGTTTCCCAGAGCAGGAAGATGTACAAGGTTTGCAGCTTGGAGGCCACCAAGTGCAAGGGACAGAAGCAGCTCATACGAGCTGATGAGAGGTGACTGTTCAGTTTGCAGGGTGCGCGTTTATGTCTTGCTACAAACTGCACTTGGTTTATTGTTCTGTTGATTCTCTAGCCTTAATAAAGGGATGGAGAAAATGTTAAGAATGCAGGTTCAAGTTAAAAGTGTGTCATACTTTTAAATTTTTATTTTTGGAGAGCTAGTTGTTAAACATTCACTAATGCACCTCTCTTTGACACCACTAAGTACAGCTATTGGCTCTTTCTTTATCTTCTATTTAATGTATTGGTCCTCATAATTGTATGTCTGTATACTTAGTGTCACAAAGAGTCACTTGACTACTGAATGTAAATATAATATTTGAATGCAAAAATGAGTGTTTCTTCTGAAGAACCACAGTGAGGGAACCACCCGTGACAGAAAAGACAATCAGAGTATCATCGACCAAAGACTTTCTCTTCTTGAATCCCCTCTCAGCATTTGCTGTCTGGATGGTTTATGTATTTTTCCTTTGGCGGAATTCAATTCATCACCAAACACTGAGTTCCATGGGTCACTTAGAAGGGGATCTGGTGACCCTTGCTGGGATCATTTAGGGTAGGTAAGTCCATGGCAATGATGAAATTCAGAAAAGGGGCTAGTGAAGAGTCAGGTTGAGTGGAAGGATTAGAAGAAACCTTCTAAGAATAAGCTTGAAACAGTGGCTTCTCACAAGATACTCCATCTCATGACTCATTTTCACTAGCTGTGCCTGGAATTCCTTCTCTCCTCCTATCTGCTCTTGGCATCCCTGAAGTCTCAATTAAAATCCAACCTATCAAAAGAAGGCTTTTCCAAACCTCCTCCTTTTATTGATTATCTCCAATTTATCCAGTCAATATCTTATTCAGAGTCGTTCGCATGTTGTCTTCCCCATTAGACTGTGAATTCCTTGAGGGCAGGGTCTGTCTTGTGTCTTTTCTTTGTTTCTCTAGCACTTAGCATGGTACCTGGCACCTAGCATCTAGCAGGTGCTTAATGTTTATTGACTGACTGACTGAAGATCAAGGATCATCCAGAATAAATGTAAAAAGCTACCTGGGAGAATGGAGACCAGGAGAAGCAAACCAAGAGGAAGCTTAGCCTAGAGGCTGAAGAGAGATTAGTCAGAAACTTTCAGAGGGCAGAGCCCTGAGAATGCCATAATGCCTTAATCCTGAACTGAGTAACATGAGTCTCTGTGAGTTACACCTGTTCACTGTAATTTGTATATACAGTTCTCCTCATAATGTAGTAAATATTAGTGGGGTGCTATGCTAAACTACAGTGGAGAAGATGGGGAAAGGTCCCCTTCCCGAAAATGAAAAGTGGTGAAAAGTCTTGAATGTTAGAGGAGAAATCCCTCTCCCTAGTATCCTCAGGTGATGGTTTCAGTAGATGTTAGCCAGGGTAAATGTAGCACCTCCTCTGGGCCCAGTACCCCAAATGGATACTTGAACTCCCAGGTTAGGTCCCCAGAGGATGGTTGACTACTGTCACTTCCACGTGAGTTTGAAAAGAGTTCCCAGAGCTGAATCAAGGAAATAGAGCTTAAGAATCTATTTTTTCATCTACTACTGGACAGAATGGATGGGAGGAAAAGCTATACTGCCAGGCAGAGTGGTTTGGAGAGAAAAGATTTCACTTTTAGCTTTCTTTGCATTGCTATCTCCTGCTTGAGAGGTGGAAACTCTTCAAAGCTCAGCCTGGATGTGGGAAAGTTTTGCAGGTCCATGGTTGAGAGTTCTGTTTTGCTGAATGAACTTAATGTTACCTCAGGAGTAAAGAAGAACAGCAGCAGGTAGCAACCAGTTGAGGAGCTGCCCTTCCCAGTAGGAGAACAGAGCTTGAGAAGAGGAGTAACCCCACCTACGCATAACTATTATGTAGACTGTTCCTGGATGGGACAATAGACATCAAGACTCACAGTCCAGAATTGTACATTGCATTGTGAATATATATTCTGTACTCATGTACCTCCATGTTATGGTTTTGTAATTTTATGCCCAATTTTCCTTATGGTCACTGTCAGCATTGGTGGGAGTGAGTATGTCCTAAGTTTATTTCTAGAATATTATGTTTTAATTATTCGTGCACTGCCCTCTGTTTAGTAAATGGTTCTAGTTAAGAGTTAATGGTGCCAACTTGACTGATTTATTAAATGAGAAACATTGATAGGGGTTCAGGAGCTACATTAGTGAAGAGCAGAAGCATACTCCCCAACCCTCTCCCTCATCAGGGTTATCCAGTATGAAATCAGGAAAGACTCAAGTTCAAGTCCTATTTCTGTCACTAACTATGTGACCAGGGGTGAGTCATGTAGCCTCTCTGAGCCTCAGTTTTCTCATTTGTAAAATGGGGGTAATGAGTATAGTACCCACCTCACAGGACTGTTGTTAGAATCATGTGAAAAAACGTATTCAAAGGTTTGTGAGTCTTAAAAATGTTAATCATTATGGTTGCTAAATGGTAATTTTAAAATTTTGTTTATAAAAAACTGAATAATAATTTAACTTTGTATTTATTCAAAACTTTTTAGAATCCATAAATAATCTTAAATAAGTTTATTTTAAACCTTTTAACATATGATAAATCGCATTACATACTTTTAAGTCAATTTTTGACATGGTTTGAACTTAAGGAATTTCTTAGTCCATTTCTAGAAGAGGACTGGGAATTTAATGTTCGATTTCTCCTTCCTTGTCCTAAAGATGCAGCAGTTGGAGAGACAAGTTATCGATTCAGACCGGCAAGCAGAGAGAGCTTTTCAACAGGTACAGTTTAAACTTTTTAAAAAACTTTACCACCACTATTAATAATTAAAATGTACAAAATCATTCGTACCACATAATGAGGCTGATTCTCATCCTTTTATACGCTATGCATCTCTACCGTTTGTAATAATTTGATTCTATGTTATAACAACAAAAATTTAGTAAGGGTGAGGGGATTTAAATTTTTTATTACAAACTTAAACATCAAAGAAAATGGGTGTTTGCATATACATAGTAGAATAGAAAGAGAGAATTTTATAGGAAACTGAAAGCCTCTCTTATGTATAGCTTGCTTTTCTTTTTAAATATATAATAATTTCAACTTTTAGCTTTTAAAGTTGTCCTACTTGTGCTTCTTTCCAGCCTTCTGTTTTCTTCTCTGCATTAAAAAAAACTACCTTCCTTCCTTCCTCTTTCCCTTCTCTTTTCTCCTCCCTTCCCTTTTCTCCCTTCCCCTCCCTCCCCCTCCCTTCCCCTCCTCTGTCCTTCTCACTCTCTTTCTCTCCCCCACCCTTTCTCCCTCTCCCCCCCTTCCCACCATCACCATTCCACACTACTTTTTATTGGAAAAAAAAGAAGAGAAAAAAAACAAAAAACAAACCCTTGGAACAAGGGTGTGCATAGTCAAGAAAAAAAATTCCTGCCTTGCTTTTACCTGAAAATGTATGGCTTATTCTACATCTGGAGTTCATCAATTCTATCGAGAAGTGGGTAGCGTACCAATCATTATCATCAGTCCTTTGGAATTGTGGTTTATCACTGCATTGTTTGGAGTTCCTACACCTTTCTAAGTTATTTTTCTTTATAATGTTGTCCTTGTATAGATTATTCTGGTGCTGCTTACTTCACTCTGTATCAGTTCATACAAGTCTTCCCATGTTTCTTTAAAACAATACACTGTATCATTTGTTACAGCACAGTACCATAATGTATTTAGCCAATCCCTCCCTAATGGATAGGCATTCCCATAGTTTTCAATTCTGTAGACAAAAAGAACTGCTGTACACATTTTTGTATATATGGGTTGTTTTGAGAGATTAAAAAATCGAACAAACTAGTAAATAGGAACTTTAGTAGTTCCTGATACTTCTTTGGTAGCTTGTCTCAGAAAGATAAAACGCGAACTTAGCTAAAGGGTATAGTAATCAGATGGATCTTAAAATTTATCTTATACATGTTGTTATTTATAAAACATTAAAGCAGAAGTGAGAAACCTAGGCTTGCATCCTGGATCTGGTTATACAGCTTAATTTCTTGGAACTCATAGAATTCATACCTTAGAAGATATGCCTATGGTTGTGAAAAATATAACATGACTTTAATAGTCATAGCATCATAGGCTTTAAAGCCAGAAGGGATCTTCATGATCAAACTGTACATATTACAGCTAGGGAAACTGAGGCCCAAAGCACTCAACTTATTCAAGGTCACACATCTTACTAACTTCCTGCTGGCGGAGTAGAGACTCACAGAGCTTAAAACTCCTTTGCATTGTTCTCCTATTACTATCTTTAGCAGCAGTATTTTACAAGATGAGAATGTTTCTCCATGAAACTTTCTGTATTCATGATTCGGTACATGTATCTCTCCAGTGTTCTCTAGATCTCCCTCTTTCTCTTTGCCTTTATGTATGTATTCCTTCCTATTACTGTTTCTATCTCTGGCCTTCTTTGTGCCTTCTTTGTATTTTTTTTGTGTATAGAAGATCTGTCTCCTGAGCAGCCAGCCTTTTCCAGGATCCTCCGTATTAAGTCAATAAACAAATATGTTGATTTGTTTTGTGCCTACCTCTGAGAGGCTCTCTTTTTCTCTCCTAGGGCTATATCTAGTGATTTTAATGCCTTGGGCAAACACGGCTAAACTGTGTGTTACATGAAAATTAAGACAAAGTGTAATAGAGACAGGTTCAGTTGAGTAATAGGGGACATCTTTCGATATCAGTTCCCTGTGGGGGATGAGATCACACACACCAGGACTTTGGTGGGAGAGAGTCTAGGACCAAGGGTAGGGAACCTGTGGCCTCGAGGCTATATGTGGCCTTCTTTTGACTGAGTCCAAGTTCTACAAAACAAATCCTTTTATTAAGGGGATTTGTTCTTTGAAGTTTGGATTCAGTCAAAGGGCCACACTTGAGGACCTAGTGGGCCACATGTGGCCTCGAAGCTGCATTTTCCCTGGATTCTAGGACAGTGCCCCATGGTAGGGAAACAGAAAACTAAGAGATTTGGGTCAGACTTCACCTTAGGATTTGGAGCATCCCCCTCATGCTGCTGTAGGATGAAGCCTACGATCTGGGAACTTAGTAGCTTAATTGTTGTTCTTTTTTTTATTTTAATTTTATTTTTTTATTTAATATATTTAGTTTTCAGCATTGATTTTCACAGGAGTTTGAATTACAAATTTTCTCCCCATTTCT
>CM053625.1:279843828-279967448 GCA_028646595.1 Phalanger gymnotis | reverse complement strand
CTTTGACTTTGTTGACTTCTTCTGACTGTATATTTTGGTCTTCTTTGTCACCAAAGAAGGATTCCAGAGTCTGAGACTGAATCTGGGTGCGTTTTCGCTGCCTGGCCATGTTCCCAGCCAACTCACTTGACCCTTGAGTTTTTCAGCGGGGTATGACTGCTTGTAGACTAAAGAGTTCTATGTTCCAAGCTTGGGGGGGATGCGCCCGCTCTGCCACAGCAGCACTCCTCCTTCCCCAAGAACCTCAAGCAGGACTGGACTTAGATCTTCAGCAGGCTCTTCACTCCTGCTCTGATCAGCCACTTAATTCCTCCCACCAGGTGGGCCTGGGGCCAAAAGCAACTGCAGCTGTAGCTCTAAAGCTGCCCCACCTGTGCTGCCCCTGGGGTGGTGGCTGAACCGCAAACTCTATCCCAGTCCCCAGCAGCTTCTCTCACTACCCTACTCTGTTGTCCTTGGTGTTTGGGATGAGAAGTCTGGTAACTGCCGAAGCTCACTGATTCAGAGCACTACGGCATGCTCTGCCCGGCTCCCAGTCTGGTTGGTCCGCGCCGCCCATGCTGGGCTCTGCTCCGCTCAGCTCCACTCCCATTACCCAGAGACCATCCAGGCGATCCTGGGCTAGAGCCCTGCTTCCCTATGCTATTTTGTGGATTCTGCAGTTCTAGAATTGGTTCAGAGCCATTTTTTATAGGTTTTTGGAGGGACTTGGCGGGGAGCTCACGCTAGTCCGTGCTTTCCAGCTGCCATCTTCGCTTAATTGTTCTTAAGTAGGTAAATTCAAGTTATGAATGTAACAAAAATTTTAAAAGGCACAATCTTTTAAAATAATCATTTTATGTTTGCGTGTCTTCAGAATTACAGAGAACACGATTGGCCCCATAGCACAGATATGAAAAAGGACACCTCCCACACTCTTCTACAGAGGCACCCAGAGATGTGGGGGTGAAACATTGTATATAATGTCAGATATTTTCAATGTATTGACCAGTTCTGATGAATTTTTTCTTGTCTTATCTTTTTCTAAAGTGTTTATAAGTTAGGGAACTTTGGGAGGCAGGGGAGAGAGGAGTGGGGGAATCAAGGCAATGTAAACAAGCTATCAATAAAAATCTATTAAACATTTTTTGTGCCTTATATATTTAGATGTCCCAAAGAAGACTCCAGTTGTCTCATCCTAATTATTATTCTGCTTTTGCTTCTTATTTTTCTCAGATTGTCTCTATGTCTCTTTTCCCCATTCTTTCCCTGCTTCTTATTTCTTTTCTCGCCCTCTTTTCTTTTGCTGCCCACGGTAAAAGTCAAAAGACTTTTTAAAAAATCATATTAATTTCAGAATTTTTTGTTCCATGTTATTAATATAAAACGTAGCTCATAATTGCTTCTTTCTGTAAAACATAAGATTAAAATAAGTGATCTTTTTTTGCTTACCTACCTCATTTTTTTCGCCTCTGTTCTTCAGTGAATTTTACTGAAAAGCATCCCTAACTTGACACTAAAGGAAACTGACTTCAGTAATTAAAACCTGCCTGCTCCTTCTTACCTTGAAAAGTTCATTCAGTGAGAACTTCTTAGCTAAAGCTAAGTTTTTATGTGTCAAATTTAAAGTTTTTCTCTGCAATCCACCCCCAAATTCCTTGTGCTTCATTTCTGAGCAACAAGTCACTAGGACTGGTGGTTTTAAATACATTGTCCTAATGAATTTTTTTTTAAGTATGACAGGGATTGAAAAACTTCTTTGCTATAACTAATCAAAATCTACAGTTCTCTTCAAACAATAGTTGAATAAGCAAAGTTATGTTCTAGCAGGGATTCTTTTCCTTCATGGCCCTAAATGGAATTTTAAATCTAACAGGAAATACGAACAAAGAATGAATATGTTTTCAAGTATGAGCTGTTTCAGGTTATTGGCCTTTGCAGTGCCAAATAAATGTTAATGATTTATAGTGACTAACATTTTGCTGTGTCTGTAACAGTGCCCGTGGGACTGTGGCCTATCCGTTACTCAAATTCATCTTGTCCTTTCTCAGTGAACCACATCTGAAATTTGAACTTTATTTATATGAACAATGGAGGAATGTTTCAAGGCTTAAAACAGTGGAAAGCTAAAACTGGTTTGGCTCCATTCTGGTTTTTTACGTTTTCCCCATGTTTATTAATGAGCATACTCTCTCTAAGGTCTCTGTTAAGGTTTTATAGGTATAGAAGATCATATGTTTTACTGGTCAGGTTTTAGTGATTCGAATTCAATAAACATTTATTTAGTTCTATGCACAAATCTCTGCCCTGGGAGCTAAGAGAACTCCAGAAATGCATAAGAAATGCCCTCCACTAAAGGAATTTGTAATTAAGGTAGCAACACAGATAAGAATGATAACAGTAATAGTGTACATTTATGTTAGCATTTTAAAGTTTGCAAAGCAGTCAGTCAGTATGCATTTATTAAGTGCCTACTATGTGCCAGATAGTGATACAAAGAAAGACAAAAACTAGGGCTTGTTCTCCAGGAGCTTAAGTTCCAATGGATATACAAACCGAAGTGCCGAGGGACCGCCTCTAGAGGCATCAGAGAAGGCTTCATGGAGGATGCAGCCTTTGTACTAAGGCTTCAGGAATTGGAAGGATTTCGGCAGATGCCAAATGCTCCAGAAACGGAGAATAATGTGAGCAAAGTGAGGGATGTGTTCAGGAAACAGTGAGAAGGCCACTCATTATCACCATGCAGGACTGCTGTTCACCGTCATTAACAGGAGGGTTAACAGAAATACAGGGGATGTAATGAGAAACTTGTCCTAGAGTGGCTGAAGCTGTGGGAGCACCATAAGCTTCCTAGGAATAGAGCACATATCCTTTGGTTGATCCGATATCAGGCAAGATTAATGCTAGGCAAACTACCAAGAGAGTGATGCTTTTTTCTGATCGTTATTTTAGGGCTACTCACATCCCAGGTGCACCTTGGCTGTCCTTATTGCTTTGGGCCTCTTCCTTCCTGTCAGCCACCTAGAGTTTGTCTGGGGCTACTTCCACCCTCTCCTTTTTCTTTTTCCTACTCAGTTTTTCTTTTCCCTTTTATCTCAGCTTCACCTTTCCCTTCCAATAGTTATTCATGATACACAAGAGTTTACGATCGCTATGACCCAGAATACCATTACTTTAGCGTATTCTACTATTTCCCATTTTATGGAAACCTCTTTTATATAACGTTTGATTCTTTTATCCCCTAACTGAGAAGTATCCTGGCTTCCTCCTTGCATAAATTCTAGAGTAATTTGCCAAAAAAAAATTAGTGATCAAAATGTGATTGGAATGGGTAATGAGCTTTCAGTGAATCTTAAATAAATAGAAAATAATCTAGAGTTGAAAACTCTATTAAATACAGTTTATGTGTTGGGATAATCCCAAGATTTTATATTCATATTTTTGCAATTTGCACATAGGGTGTGCCTTATCACCACTTGCTCCAAAAATATAGTGAATTTTTGATTATGCATGTTAATCCATAAGGTTAGCAGGGCTATGGGTCATTAAAAAGTGGGCAATCCACTGTTTCCTTCATTAGTACAGACTGCAGAGGAAAAATGGATCTAGGATCATGGTGGGTCTTGAAGCCTGCTTTAGAAAACTTTAGGAATGATATAGGTTGAGGGGGTGGCAATGAGGTATTCCAGGATCAGCTAAGCAGCAAAGGCCTATGTTGAAAGCTCAGTGCCTGGTATGATAGGCATTTAAATAGCCTGGTAATCGATTGATTGAAGGGATAGATACAACCATTGCATCAGCTAGCGGTAGAAGAGTAGAAGTCAACAGGAGACAAAGCGCTTATATTCCCTGCCCTGTGGCTCTTTCATGTGTAGGTGACTGGGAATTGATTTAACATCCAATTTGAATTTGTCTGTGATTTTGCTTTATACAAGCTCCAAATTGTTTAGATAACTGCAATTCAGGCCAAGCAAAAATAAATTGAACTGAGTTTTCTTTGCTTGCTGTAATTCTGATAGCATATCCAAAAATGCCCCCCACCCCAATTTCTCAGAATGTCCTAACATCCAGACATTTTGGAACATGGAATGGTATGGAACTCCATGAGAGGCAGGCCTGGTGATCTGCCCATGGCCTCTTTCTTCTTCTTCATGAGAAAGTGAAAGCCATTCTTGCAGGGGATTTTCTTTGCTCTGGGCAATGGTATGAAAGATTGTTTGTGTCTCTGAAGGTTTTGGTCTGGCCTGAAAAATATGCATGAAGAAGACTTCATTTGTAGCCTTATCTGGAACAAAAACCTCATACTTCACAATTTAGCTTATCAAGAGTTGGAATTCCCAATTTATTTTTGTTCTTAGTATTTAAAAAACCCTCTGGATGAGAGTTTATACATCTGGAGTGATTATTCCTAAAGGCAAGTCTCACAGTGTCACAGACTGGGCAATTTTACATGGCAACCAGATTTCTCTAGAAGATGTCGGGTCAAGCATTAGGTTTGATTCTATTCACTCTGCACCCATTTACTTCAGGTTTTTCTTCTTTTATTTTCTTTTTTCTTTTTGGAGGGGAGAAGGGAAGGCAATTGGAGTTAAGTGACTTGCCCAAGATCACACAGTAAGTGTGTCAAGTGTCTGAGGCCGAATTTGAACTCAAGTCCTCCTGACTTCAGGGCTGGTGCTCTACTCACTTCGCCACCTAGCTGCCCCTTACTTCAGGTTTTTCTACTGCTTGTTTATCCTCAAGGCTTTGAGTGAGTTCTTGCTTCACCTCCATAGCTGGAGAATGCCCTGGATGGGGCTGGCTACGTCATCTTAGATATTATGTTGGTTTTCATAGGGCTGAGAGAGGATTGTGGTACATCTCCCATTGTCTTAAGTCAGATTGGCAGAAAGTAGCTAACTAAAAGTGGTGACTTTAGTGTCGCTGAACTCACAACATGGGCATTGTGACATGGGGTAGTAAGCTTTGACTTTGGACTTAAAAGACCTGTTTTCACATCATAGTTCTCCCATTTACTTTTGTGACATTTGGCAAATCACTTTATCTCTTTACACCTGGGCTTTCTCATCTGGGCAGCGAAAGGGTTGGACAACGTGATGTTCAATGAGTCCCGGCGGTCCAAACCCAAGATAAACAGTTGAAATCTTAAGGATATCACTATTGAAATATTTTTCCCTCTTAGTTTCCTTTTTCTTCATTCTTTTATTATGAAAGTTATACAGCCTTGTGGGTAGGCATTCGAATAGAACCTTTTTCCTTGGCTTCTGAGATGAATTCACATTTGTAGAGAGCCCATGGATGAAAGGTGGCATTCATGCTGTAAAGCTAAAATAACCTGAGTTCCCTGTCTCATGTAAGCCTCAGGAAGCCAACTGCCAAACATTTTTGAGCCTTGAGTAGAGATTCATTCGTTTTATTTTCCACAGGTAGTTTTTATTGCTTTATTGGAGATTCTTTGCTTTTACTCCCTACCATGCCTCTCCTTTCCCCAGGGTATTTTATATTTTCTCCCCTCTCTGTATTTCAGTCCCCTAAGCTTCAAAAATCATATCCCCATATCACTTTGTAGATAAACATCTAAGGTGAACTCTTTCCTCTCTGTTTTAGTTAACTCTTCATATTTATCACTTTCTCGTCCATATTCTTTTGAGATCATTTATGGCATTTGGAAGCTTTCTCCATTTCTCCTTCCCACTTCCCAAGGCTTTGATTGTGAGAGGCTTTGGTGTGAGAGGAAGATGAAGTTTATTATCTTAGAAATGCTGAGAAAGAAGTGAGAAAGGAAGTGAGAAACAAAAGGATAGAAACAGTAACTTTTAATTTTAAAATTACTTGCAGAATAACTGCCCCGGCATATAGTAAGTACTTAATAAATGCTTGTGGAATTCAATTAATGTCTTGGCTGTATGAATCTGGGCACATTACTTAAGTTCTCAGCCCTCGAGGTAGTGCCCAAAGACTCTAAGTCATTGGTAGAGGGAGTTTTCTCACTGGGAATCATCTACTCCCATAAAAATCACAGGTTAGGAGAAGGAGGGAAGATACACGTACATGACCACACATTGTGGGCAGGCACAAATCATAAGCAAATAGATACATGCCCCTCCCAGCTGTTTAATGTAACCACATAGGACACTGGGGGGAAAACCTAGACAAAATCCACAATACCTTCACTAAGGCCAAAACTGTACTTTGATGTTGGCATTCATCTCCTTCCTTTTTATCTTCTGTTTCTTTCATATTTGGCTTTTTAGCTTCTTTCCTTTTATTTCCTCTATTTTCTTTATATAATCTACTTCTTGTTGAACAGATCTAGCCACTTATTTTGTTAATTTGCCCAGTCTCAATCTTGTCTTTCCCCGGACTATTCATTTTTTTCATGTTTTTCTATTTTCTATTTTTATCCTTTAAAATGGTGAATAAATTAGGACAGCTCTCAGGAAATGTCATTTTTGTCTTTCCAAATATTGAAGGGAAAAAGTTATGTGTATTCTCAGTGCCTCGGTAATCATATGAATTCTGTAAGATAGAAATCTACCAGGAGCATTTAAGATAGCAAGATATGCTCTTATATATTGCAAAATAATCTCATTTTGTAAAGATTTCAGTACTAAGGTTAAGTATGCAGAAGCTCACCAAGTTGTTTTTTTCTTTATGCCTATCCTTTTATGTATGACTGGAAAAGGACATGGGCCAATCACAGAGAGTCAGAGAGATCCTAAGTCCTTTAAAATACAAAAAGAACCAGAGGGAGGCCCTCCAGTGCATTGAATGCATCTTCTGTAGAAGACTTATGAAAGGATATGGATAAGAATCATAGATGAGAAAGTATAGATGGTTGTGATCTATACCCACATGGAGGCCATGTATCTTGGAGGCACTTTTTGGGAATCATTAATCAATTAGGTGGCGCAGTGGATAGAGTATGGGACTTGGAATCAGGAAGACCTTAGTTCCTATCCTACCACAGACATTTATTTAGCCATGTGGTCCTGGGCAAGTCACTTACCCTCTATGTGCTTCAGTTTCTTTCATCTGTAAAATAGGAACAATAATTAGTAATAATAATACCTATCTCATAGGGATCTTTTGAGGGTCCAGTGAGTTATCATAGGTAAAGTGCTTTGCAAACTTTAAAGTGCTATAGAAACGCCAACCTTCATTAGTTTCTATGTCAGAGCAAGATTAAAAGTGTAATACAATAGTAACCTTGGTTGTAATGATACATATCAGTGTTAAATCCAAGTAAAATCTTTCATGTTTCACCTTAATTAGGTACAGGTTATGGAGGAGAAATTAAAAGCAGCTAATATTCAAACGAGTGAAGCGGAGACCAGATTATATAAAAAGTGTCAAGATCTGGAGACTCTACTCCAGGAAAAGGATGATGTCATACAGAACTTGGAACTCCAACTTGAAGAACAGGTTAGAAATCAGAGTTCTATCATTTCAAATGCCTGGTGTGGATGAATGAATTTCTTTATTCAGAGTCACCAAGAACACGAAAGAAGAAACCTATGTGCCTTTGTACGTGCCGGTGAGAAAACCAGGATTAAAAATGATGGGTTTGATTTAGCCAGTGAAATAGTAAATATGGTTAAAAATAAAATTCTAAGAAAAATGAGATTTTCTTGTCCTTAAGTGTGGGGCAGCCTGAAGAAAATACCAAAAGCACACTAAATGCAGAGGAATTTCCTAAATTTGGGGGTTTCTGATTGTGTATTTTTCTAAAAGAAGAAAATTTTTTAAAGAAGAAAACATTTATTGTTATAGACCTTTTTTTAATAGAAATGTTTGTTTCTGAAACAAACCTTTGTTTTGGATTTGCTTCTAATTTATACCACGAAAAGTGCTACTTCATGGAAATGTTTTGTAAAGAATGAGGGATTTGTATTCAGAGAACCTGGGTTCTCTGCCACTTACTACCTGTGTAAGTCCCTCGAGATAAGTCCCTTCACCTTCTCTGGGCTACAGATTCCCTATCAGAAAAATGATGGGGGGAGGGGATGGTTATTAGATGACTTCTTGTCCCTTCCAGCCTTATTGCTCTATAGTAAGCCTGCACAACCCTGGGCCTCGCCCTTGAAAAATGTAGAGGAAAGCATCCTCTGCATTTTTCACAGACTGCCTGAAATCCTTTGGTGTACCCATTGGCTGTGAGCCGCCAAAGGGCTGCAGGTTGTGCAGGCTTGCTCTATAGCTATGGCCTTATGGCCCCATGTCCTCTGAGATCCCTTCTACCTCTAAATCTGTGATCCATTAAGAAAGTGGAAAGGTTATGGAATATGTTCTTCATTACTTATGCTTGTAGCGAACATCTGTTATGCGGATATTGGTTTTGTTTGCTAGTGTTTGCACTTAAAGAAAATCGTATTTAAAGACTGATGTTATTTGAACGATAATTTTTTTTTCAGTGTACTCACTTTAAAATTTTACTACTTATAAGAAGAAAGTTGCTCCTTTTCTGTCTTACTTTTTAAATATCTCTCAAAACTAGTCTTTCTTTAAGAAACTTCCAAAATGGTTTTACTTTTCTTTCAAATGTGGTGGTTTCATTTCTGAATTTTGTGGTGAAAGTAGTTCTTATTGTATCTAGAAATAGTCATGTATGTTTTTATTTCTGACTTGTTTCTCTTTTCACTTTTTGCCTTTCCTGGCAATATAGAGGCAGTGAAAGGATTAGTTTGAAAATAGACTTGACATTCAGTTTTTTGTTTCGTTTTATTTTGTTTTTAGCCTTTGTGGTGCTACAAACTCTTATTTTTCTTTTACCAGAAAACCCCAGATCTTGGCTCATTTCCACTTCCTGTCCCCCTTATATGGGTTTCCTAAGCTTCCTAGCTTTGCCTGTAGAGGAGGACCCAAGGATTTTCTTCTCCTGCCCTGTGCCCTGAAAACAGCATACAATCCTCACTTGTGTTGTAAGAGTTTTACTACTAAGCACTTCAGGGAAACATGCTGAGGGTTAAAATAATAAACAAAGAAGAAGCCTGAAAGCCCATCCTACTGCTTTGTTCACAAATGTGGCCTCTAGACCTTAGTATTTCTTAGTACTCCCCTCTTGAATCTTTTCTTCCAAGTCTAACACACACACACACACACACTCACATCTAGAGAAGGAGAGACAGAACAAGGGGAGAGGGGGGCAGTGTATACATACACGTATGTCCCTATGCTTCCTTCCTGTCCGGCCACAATGAGGTGCTGAATCATTTTCTAGCCTTTTCTCTCTAGTTGATAGCTAGATGTTTCAGGCCTTCTAGAACCTACTTACCCAGTTAAGTCCTAGACTTGAGGCAAATGCTTTTTCTCTGGCCGTCCACCCTCCCTAATGTCCTGAGCTGTCCCCAAAGATGAAATGAGTTCCCTCAGGACATTAGGGAGGGTGGACGGCCAGAGAAAAAGCATTTGCCTCAAGTCTAGGACTTAACTGGGTAAGTAGGTTCTAGAAGGCCTGAACCTGAACACATTTCCCCACCCCCCAACTTTGGTGGGTTATCAGTTTAGCAGGTAGCAGTTTACATTAATCACGACCATAGATGTAGAGATGAAAGGGACCTTGGAGGCCATCTAATCAAACTTTCTCATTTTACAGATGAGGAAACTGAGGCCCAAGGAAGGTCAGTGACTTGCTTCAAGGTCACATAGGTAGGTAGTAAGTATCAAAAGTGGGATTTGAACCCAAACAAAAAAGAAAAATGAAGCTAAGTCCTGAAGATAGTCTAGGAAGCACATTATCTTCCATGTCAGTCATTTAGTCAATAAAGTGCCCACTGTGTGCCAGGATGTGCTTAGTGCTGGGGATATGAGAAATGGAAAAAGATGGTCCCTGCTCATAGTCTATTGGAGGAGACAACATGAAAATAACCATGTACAAACAAGACATAGACGGGATAAATGGGAAATAATTAACAGAGGAAAGGCATCAGCATTAAGGGGGACCAAGAATGGCTTCCTGTAGAAAGTGAGGTTTTAGCTGGGACTTGAAGGGGGCCAGAGAAGCCAGGAGGCAGAGATGAGGAGGGAGGGCATTTCATGGGCTTGTAGCTGCCATTGCTTCTGGGGAAGAGGAAAGGAAAGAAATTGCTTTTCTCCGGCCCCCTCTCCCCTGCCCCCCGCCCCAAACCATTTGCTAGAAATAAAGGGGAGTGGCCTGTTTTATCCTCAATTCCTCTTGACTCTATGATCAATCAATTCTGATGCCATCATCTATCGCTTGTGACCAATTAGAAATTGCTGCGTCATTTCAACAAAGATCTTCAGGAAAGGATCAAAACAGTCCTACGTAAAGGAATCAGAACCCATTCCCCTTCCAATGGGAAGTACCTTATCTAACAGATCAGGAGGTTCCCTATATCAGCCTCATTACAGACATACATACACACATGGGTATATTCATATCTACCTATATCACATCGATATGCATACATGAACATATATATGAACATGTATATATGTGATATAGATCAAGATGATATATCGTAATCATATATTCACACTTACACACATATCCATCTATATCACACACATATATGAGGGATATAGATGGATATTTTACATATGTACATATAGGGATGTAGGTATGTATATGTATGTGTGTGTACACACACACAAGACAAAAGGGAATAGGTTAAAACGACTGATAAAAAACATTTCATAAGTCAATATACCAGAAATTATTGTGGCCATATTATTAACATTCTCCCAAAAAAGTGCCTTCCTAATAGAGTAAACAGTAATATATAATTGTTCTACTACTGGTAAGAGGAGGCTCAAAGTACAACAGCTTGTGATATGAATAAAAACTATTCACGTTTTGTGATTTATCATGCACATTCTTCGGCAACAATCCTGTGAAGGTAGGTACTGCAAATATTATTCCCCTTTTATAGATTAAGAAACTGAGACTTTGAGAGGTCAGGTGACTCATCCAGAGTCTGTCAGCTGATCAGTGTCAGAATTAGAAATCCAAACCAAGGCTCCTCAGTCTAATTCTCTCTGTCGCTTCCTAGATTGGAATGTTTGTGTTGTCATCTCATTGATGAATTGCTAATGTGATTTCAGAAACAAATCAGAATACAAGAAGCCAGAGTAATAGAAGAGAAAGCAGCCAAGATTAAAGAATGGGTGACAGTCAAACTACAAGAGGTATTTAACTTTCATTTTTGCTTCTTTCCAAGAGATAAGTCACAGAAAAATGGGATGATTCTGAATGAAATGTAAAATTCTGGTCAGTTGGTGGTGCTGCTGTCTTTTGGTAAACTTGTGAGGGAGAGACTAAATTTCATTGGCTTCTCCTGAATTAAAAAAAAATAATAGTATCAAACATATGTATGACAAGTTGTCATTAGAAATGTTGGAGTCCTAATGAGTTAATTATAAATAAAATTTAGATGAATTATAGAACTCGTAAGTATATAATATAATATTGATGTTTTACGCATCTGAATATCAGAAAATGTTTAGCTTATATGATTAACTAAGTGGCAAAAATCCTTTCAGTACTATTTAGAGTAATTTTAAAATGCCCATGTTCATAGAGGTACAATCAAGTGGAGAGTTAGGGCAATTATCTGGATCACTGAGATAAATCTGCTTTGAAGAAAAAAAAGAAAGAAAGAATTTGAGGCCATAATTTTCCAAGTTGACAGTCTGTGGTGATCAATTTCACCTGATAAATTGCTTGGCCTTCATTTTTTACCTTTGCTTACTTAGATCCAGGCCGAGAATAATGAGGTACCTGTGTTATCTAAGTATGGTAATCTACAAGTTCATTTTAGAAATGTTACCCTATTAGAACTGAATTACATTGTGTGCTTTTAGCTGGAATTGGAGAATCAGAACCTTCGTTTGATCAACCAAAACCAAACTGAAGAAATAAGAACAATACAGGCAAAACTGCAAGGTAATGGCTTTTTTTTTAAAGTAAGGTAGCTGAGTTTGGGTATATGTGGGTATAAAGAACTACTGTTTTCATTCTTATGCACCTTTTAGACATAATGAACACCAAACAAAATGTGACCATAAAGTATGAGAGTGAGTTAAAAAAAAAAAAAAAGAACCCAAACTCATGCATCAAACTGAATATTGCTCTTCAATGTAATTGCCTAGAAAGGCTCTACACATGCTCCAAAGATGCCACCACTGGCTCAAAACACTTTTAGAAATTCTCTTTTGGAATTGCCTTCAAACTAATTTGTGAGCTGTAGAAGAAAATTGCTTTTGTTTCTTAATAATAGCACCTCATTTTTGGATCAAAAATTATATTATCCTGTTTGAGCACTTGCCTTATATACCAGACTTGCTTTTAAGTGAGTTTTGGCTATTTCTTAAAATCAAATCCATCACTGAGGAGGGATGAAGATTTACTACCATCAATTAATTCTAATACTACAATCAATTCAATATAACAAATATTTACTCGTCTTCCCTTGGGCTCCATGACATTGTTCTCTTTTGGCTTTCCTCCTACCTTTCTGACCATTCCTCAGGCTCCTTTGGTTG
Source organism: Phalanger gymnotis (assembly GCA_028646595.1). Classification (NCBI taxonomy): domain Eukaryota; kingdom Metazoa; phylum Chordata; class Mammalia; order Diprotodontia; family Phalangeridae; genus Phalanger; species Phalanger gymnotis. Next base: position 279,954,965 of record CM053625.1, on the reverse strand, counting down.
TTCATCCTCTTCCTCCTCCTCCTCCTCTTCCTCCTCCCCTTCCTTCCACCCAAGGAAAATAGATATCTCTCAAGACCTTGTCCTGAGCACTCTTTCATCTGTATACTGTATATATATATCTGTATATATATATATATAATATATATTATATAATATATAAATTATGGTCTCCCATGTAGCAGGGGTAGGGAACCTGTGGCCTCAAGGCCACATGTGACTTTCTGGATTTGTTCTGTGAAGTTTGGACTCAGTTAAAAGGCCACACTTGAGGACCTAGAGGGCCACAGGATCCCCACCTAGCGGCCCCTTGAGGCCACAGGATCCCCACCCCTGATATAGAGATAGTCTCTAGGTAGAAGACTCCCAGATCTCTATATCTACCTCTAATATCTCTCCTCAACTCTAGTCCCATATTACTTAGAAAACCTCCACATGGATATCCCATAGGTATCCCAAATTGAATGTCTGAAACAAAATTCATATTTCTCCCAAAACTCATCCTTCTCCTAAACCTACCCAAACTTGTTGGTGACAGCATTTTCCTTCTGATAAACCAGATTCACAAGCTTGAAGTTATCCTTGAGTCTTCCCTTTCCCATATCCAACCAGTTGCCAAGTCTTGACTGTCCTGCTTCTATAACGTCTAGTGATACCATGCCCTTATACAGGTACTTTCCTCTACCGCCCTGCTTTTCAACTCCCTTTTATGTGTCATCTTCCCCCCCCCCATCCCCCACCTCAAATAAAATATAAGCTCCTTGAGGGCTAACACAATCTTTTTGTTTGTATTTGTATCCCAAGCACTTCCCACAGTGTCTGGTACTTAGTGCTTAGTTGTTGTTCAGTCATTTTCAGTCACGTCTGACTCTTCATGATCCCTTTCAAGGTTTTCTTGGTAAAGATGGGAGTGGTTTACCATTACCTTCTCCAGCTAATTTTACAGACGAGGAAACTGAGGCAAACAGGGCAAAGTGACTTGCACAGGGTCACACAACTAGTCAGTGTCTGAGGCCAGATTTGAACTCAAATCTTCCAGACTCCAGACCTGGAACTCTGTCCACTTACTTGACAGACTATTCCTACCTCCATTTGCTCCTCTCTCCAATCTATTCTTCACTCAGCTGTGAAGTAGTTATTCATAAAACACAGGTTTGACCATCTCCCTCTAAAAATCCTCAGTGGTTTACCATTAAAGATAAAGATAAAAACTAGAATTTAGATAATAGCTAGCATTTATATAATGCTTTAGGGTTTAAAAAGCACCTTATGTTATCTCATTTGATCCTTACAAGAGATACAATTTTCATCCACATTTTACAGATGAAGAAACTGAGTTTGAGATGGTGGAAATACCTTGTCTAAGGTCATAGTACAGGTAGAAAGTATCTGAGACTGGATTTGAACTCCTATCTTCCTGACCTTAAGTCCAACTAATTCTCTCTCTCTCTCTCTCTCTCTCTCTCTCTCTCTCTCTCTCTCTCTCTCTCTCCCCCTCTCCCTCTCCCTCTCTCCCTCCCTCTCTCCCTCTCCGCCTCTGTCTCTGTCTCACCCCACACCGTGTGTGTGCGTGTATGTCTCTCAATATATGTGTGTGTATGTGTACGTATGAAATCTTCAACCTGTCACCCCCCTGTTAACTGTTCTCCTTCCCCTCTCCACATACAATTCAGCTTTCACTTACCTGTGCCACCTTATTTCAGGTTACTCCTCTTTATCTGCTCTCTTCCCGTCATACTAGCTTCTTAGCTTTTCCCCATATACAACATCCCAAGTCCTTTGTGCCTTTTCTACACATATCCTCGATGTCTGAAATACACTCTTGCCTCGTTTCTGCCTTATGAAGGCTTTAGCTTCCTTCAAAATTCTCCTCCTTTCCTAACAATGATACCTTCTTAATCTACCCAGTTAGTAGCACTTTCTTCTCTGAGATGACCTTGTATTAATTCATATATTTTTATTTACTTGTGTACATGTTGTATCTCCCTGTTCTATGTACAGTAGAATGTAAATTCCTTGAGTGCCAGGATTATTTCATTTTTTCATTGTATTTTCAGTATCTAGTAAGATGCCTTGCCACCTAGTATTTAGTGAACATTTGTTTAATGAATGAATGAATGAATGTGCTGAGCTAGATACCAGGTGGGATTCAAAGAATGAGAAGATGTGGTACTCTTTGTTGGGTACAAATTATGGATGACCTTGAATGCCAGAGAGAGGAATTTATGCTTTATTCAGTAATTAATGACTAGCCACTGAAGGTTTTTGAGTAAGGTATAACATAGAGTTCCACTGTACGAAGCTTAATCTGGCAACAGTGTGTAGGATGTATTGGAGGAAGGCAGAAACTGCAGATAAGGAGGCCAATTAGAAGCTATTGCAATAGCTCAGGAAAGGTGGTTGCAATAGAAATGGAGAAAAAAGAATGAATGTGGGGGTGAGGGAGAGACAGAAGTCAAAAATGACTCAGAATTTTCTAACTTGGGTGACTGAGATGATGCTGACTCCATTGATAGAAACAGGAAAGTCAGGAAGGACTAAGTAAAATGTTGAGTTTGGTTTAGGACATGATGACATGAGGTGAAAAGAGTTGCAAACAATTCTTCAGCAATTCAGAACCATTGATAAAGTATATACAGGTAAGTGAGCAATCACTGATTTGGATATATAAGTTCTGGTGTGAGGAGCAGATTGGAAGATACATACATATACACATATATATACATGTACACACACATATTCTACCTACATAATAGAAAGCATTTGATCCAGTGTTTGGCTTAAGATTCCAGGATTAAATTTCAAGGGGTGAATGTCCCATTTGCTATTACCGAAATAGGTTAAATTTGATAATCTATGCCTCTTAAATGCTGATTCTTTCTAAGATGTTTTACTTCCATTTCTGGTAGTTATCCACCAGATAACATTGTTAGCTATTAAAAACTTGGACCACTTTGGTCTAAGTACCTTTCCTTTCAAAAAAAAAATTAACTTATTTTAAGAACATTCATTAATTCAGTCTTTTTTTTGTCCTCAAAATGCAACTTCAGTGTAAAATGCAGCTATTACATAACCACACATCTTTTTCAGTCTCATTAATTTTCTTTTTGGCATCATTTTTACATATTACATTTATTTCTGAATATATCTCTTTCCTCCTCTCAATTACCTAGCTAACTCTCCACTATAATAGAGTGAAAGAGAAATAAAGAAAAACCATTTGAGCAAAACCAATCAAGGTGCCCTTTCTAAATACAGGGTAGTGTTTAGTAAGTAAGTAAGACAGGATAAAAGTAAGAAAGGATAAAACTCCTGATACAGCCAATATTGTGTTTTTTAAAACAAAAGCTGTACTCTTTGTTGCAACACAAACACAAATGTATATATAGGGGTGTGTGTGTGTGTAAGAACTATCTCTATGGAAGCACATGGAGCAATGGAAAGGGTCTTGGATTTTAGAGCCAAAGTGCAAGTTCAAGTCATGGGTCTGGCGTGTGTGTGACCTTGGCCAAGTGACTTGATCTTTCTTTCCCTCAGTTTCCACAACTGTAAAATGAGGAGTTGGACTAGGTGACATAAAAGGTACTCTCCAGCTCTAAATCTGTGATCCTTTGATGATTTAACTAAATAATCACAATTAAAATATCTAGATGCTTTGTGGTACCATCTTGACTACCTTAAGTTATTATCAATGTAGGTTTAAGTTAATCAGACTTCTGGGGGTTCTCCTAGAGGTATAAATCAATTGGAAACTTTTCTTATAAAGACCAATAAATAAATAGAGCATTTATTAAGCACTTATTATGGGTGTGACACAGTGCTTAGTACTGGAATACAAAAACAAAGAAAAAGACAGTTCTTGCCCTCAAGGAGCTTCCATTCTAATGGGGAAAGATAGCGCACAAAAAAAGGAGCTGCCCAGGGACAGACAAGGTGGAAAAGTAGTTTAAGTGCCTAGAAAACTATGGTGTGCTGCCTGCCTTTGCTGATGAATTAGGCTTGTAATTAGGGGCTTTCCCAATCATGAGATAGTAGATTCAGTGGGCCCTTAGGGTCTTTCATTTTAGAGAGGAGGGTTGAGGCAGAGAGAAAGGGGGTCAGTGACTTGTCCCGAATCACATAACTAAATGCTTGATGCAGGATTTAAAGCCGGGTGTTTTTAACTCCAAGTCCAACTGGAGAATGCTTCTTGTTTTCTGTCTCTCTTAGAGCATCTGGCACCATCCTCCTTCTTCACAGGATTTAGAAGTCCAGAACATGGTGTCTACCTGTGTACCCTATGATATTTTTCCATAATTCCATAATTCTTTGGTACTTCAAAGACCTATGGTTTTGTTGGTTTGCTCCACTAATAGAGCTCATAATCTCTCTTTGGCATCTCAGTTTCTAAGGGTAAAAGAATAAACCATCATACAACTAACTTGTTGATGGGCCTTCTTCGGTTGAGCTGGGCTGGGCCTTGGACAACAAACAATCCATCTTGAAGCCTGCGCTCAACATCTTTTTAGCTTGGTAGGGCCTGCTAGAATTTCTTTATTGGCACAAGTTTGAGAGTCTGGATTTACCTCCGTGCCACAATGAGGCATTGGGTTAGGATTTAAGTAGAAGATATTGCTGCTGCTTTGAATCTGGTTCTCCCCAGGTTACCTTGGCAACCAAGATGTCAATGACTCCCTAAACCCTTGATCTCCTACCCTCAGATGCTAGCATTATTGAGTAAGAAGGTTCCACTTATACTTTACTAGTCCTAATGTTCCTGTATGGTTGCAGCTCATACTGGCAGGTTCTAATCTACTTTTATGTCAGGGCTGACATTTTGTAAAGGGGTCTAAACTTTCAAAAAAACACATTTTGAACATATGACAATTTTAAAATACAGCATTTTCTCGTAGGCTACGTGATTTGTAGGTGGTCTTCGACATAAAGGAATCTTCTGGGATAAAGAATGAAATTTTCACTTTTTTTCTTGCACAGTGAAGAGAGTTATCCAAATATTTGTATGCCTTGGACTCATGCGCACTCCATTAGAAGGACATATGGTAATTCTCAATTATTTTATTGCAGAAGTTCAAGGGAAGAAACTATCCACTGCCTCCCCACCAAAGCCTTCAGAGGGCCAACGCTTAAGCAGTTTGACTTTTGGATGCTTTTTATCCAGAGCAAAGAGTCCTCAGCAAGTAATTAAATCAGAGGAAGTAAGCAAGATATCATCTAAAGAACCTGAGTTCCCAGAAGGAAATCATGTAGAAGGTATTTACCACCTAGTGTTATTTACTTTTAACCTTATACATGTATTTTGAATCTCTCACTAGCTTATCTTCTGTATGAAAGCTTTCTTTTGCACCTTGTTCCTTGGATAACAATGCCTGTGGCAGTTCTCCCATGTGATTGGAGGTGATACTTTTTTTAAATGTCATAATGTAGAAGCTTATGTAAAAAAGAATAACCAAGCTTAATTTAGAGTGACTATATTTGTACCAAATTGCTAGTTATTGAAGAGTAGTTATATAAAAAAATTTACAAATACACAAGCTTATTTAAACCATCTTGCCAAGTCGATGTTTTCTTTTCTAGAAATGGACATCCCAGAAACTTCTCTTGTTAGCCAAGTACAAGGACACAACAAAGGTCAGAGGTCTTTGCAGCAAAACTCCTGTAGCCTGGAACAGAATGGGGTGACAAAGGCAAGTTATGCCCTACAAGGTGTAGATGGCGGCAAAGACACATCAAAGAATTCCTGTGTAAGTGACTGGAGTTCTGATGAGGAGGAAGAAAGCAAAGAAAGGTTGAAATCCCGGTGTGACTCTACCCTTTCTAGTCATACTTCAGAGGAGAGTACCAGGTACAGCAGAATGGGAAGTGAAATGTACTTGACAGCATCTGATGACAGCAGTTCTTTATTTGAGGAAGAGAGTTTTGGCATTAAAAGAACAGAGCACAGGAAGTTATATTCCTGGCAACAGGAAGCACAATGGAAGGCTCAGAACAGTACAAGTGGAAAAGGAAATTGTGAATCACGGAGTAAAAAAGGGAAAGATGGTTTTTCAGATGAACTGAACAAGAAATTTCAGTGCCAGAGACTGGACTATTCATCTTCATCTAGTGAAGCCAACACCCCAAGTCCTATTTTAACCCCAGCTTTAGCACCCAAGAATCATAGCCTGCTGCCCACAGAAGGACATCAGCATTCGATGCCATTCTATCCCTCCTCAAATCTGCCCCCCACAAAGTTAAGGATTCCTAATGTTTTCAGCATAAGTGTTGCTTTGGCCAAAAGACACTTGAGTCAGCCCCAGTTAAGTTCTGATCGCATGTTTGGCAGAAACAGAAATGCTATAAGCATGATCCGACCACTCAAACCTCAAGAAACAGACATCGATCTAGTCGATGGAGACAGCACAGAGATGGTAGAAAATATGGATGTTGGTTATGATGATGGAGTGTTTTCCTATGACTCCCTTGAAGCACCTTGTTCAGAAGATTCAGAAATATGTGATTCAGCTGCAAAGAAGGCAGCCGGAGGCAAACCTCCAACTCCTCCACTTCATCGGTTTCCTTCCTGGGTAATTATTACACTGTGGGTGCCTCCCCCACAGTGCCCTTTCCTTCTCAGGGGTATTAAGTTAGTCTGATTGTCAGCTTTAATTTTATTTTCCTACCCTTTTCTTAAAACTTCATTTATTCTGGCATTTCTGAAACTTAATGTAGTAGGAAGTTAGAATATAATGCCTGGGTACCTGATGCTCTTTGATAAGTTTTGAATTACAGTGCTTTCGGTACTTAGATAAATCTTTGATCTATTTTTTTTTAGTTTTGAACATTCACTTTTATGAGATTTTGAGTTGAAAATTTTTTTCTCCCTTCCTCTTTTTCCCCCTCCCCAAGATGGCAAGTAATCTGACATAGGCTATACATGTACAATATGATCTCTATGATAGATAACTCTATCATCTATCTATATATAATAGTTCTATAAAATATCTATCATTTATAGATGATAAATTTACAGATATATAATCTATGTAACAGATTAATAATTTTATATATATTATCCCTCTATAGATATCTATGTCTACTCATAGATATCTATCTTTAGCTATCTGTCTATTTATAGATATCCATCATATATTAATAATCTAATCCATATCTATAATATAGATATGTAATTTATATCTATTATAATGCCTATAGTCACTATTAGTATTCCTCTCTACCAATATAGATTGTAAGCAGTGCCCCCTCCATACCTTCTTATCTGGAGAGTCCTGTCGGTCAGTCAATAAACATTTAATAAATGATAAATAAAGTACCTGCTGTGTGCCAGCCACTGTGCTAAGTGCTGGGGATAAAAAGAGAGGCAAAAAATAATCCTTCTCTCAAGGGGACTGCTCAAAGTCTTGGAGGAGATGAGATGTAAACAACTATGTACAATAAATTAGAGATAATAAACAGAGGGGAAGGGATTAGAATTCATGTTCATGTCCATGTCTTTCTCTAAGTGAAAGTTTTGTATGGTGCTTAATGTGTTCCCAATGAGTAGTCCTAGAGAATCTATCCCTAGAGAATCTATCCAAGACACTGGAGGGCCTTGTTGCTTGGGTTGTCCGTTCTTTGCTCTTGCTATGGGCTCAATTCATTTCCTTTTCCATTCATCCATATTCTTTTTGGTGACTCTGATGTCCCCTTTCATGGAAAAGTCATCATTGGTAATATGTTGTCATATGTTGTTGGTGGTGGTATTCAGTAGTGGTCTGACTCTTCATGACCCCATTTGGGGTTTTCTTGGCAATGATACGGGAGTGGTTTGCCATAGCCTTTCCCAGTTCATTTTAAAGATGAGAAACTGGGGCAAACAGGGATAAGCTGCCCAGAGTCACATAGCTTGTAAGTGTCTGAGGCCAGATTTGAACTCATGAGGGTGAGTCTTCCTGAAGCCAAGCCCAGTGTTCTATCTATTGCATCACCTAACTGCCCCATTGGTAATCTGTTCAACCTATTTAAACCTACCATGCAGGTTTCCATTTCCCTTGGGCTCATTTGGAATTATGATTCTTCTGAGATCATGGTATTCCATGATTTGTAGCCATATAGCTTTACTGGGAGAATATGGGTATCATAGAAGATGAGCTTAGAAGCAATTTGGCATAGAGCTAGGATCTTTTTTTGTGTCTTGGACCCCTTTGGCAATCTGGTGGAGCCTATGGACCCCTTCCCAGAATAATATTGGGTTTTTTTATTCATAATTAAAAGAAATGCCAAATTTTTTTCATTTATAATTAAAATAAATGCCAAATGAAAATAAAGATGTAATTTTTTTCCATCCACATTCATAAACTGATATCTATCTAAAGACCAAGTCCACGAACCCCAGGTTAAGAACCCTCTGACACAGAGAATAGTGAGCTGGTCTTGGAGTCAGGATAACCTGGGTTCACATCCCATCTCTGACACATAGGGGCTAGTTGACTCTGACCAAGTCACACTCATTGCCCCTAGGCAACTTCATAAATTAGAAAATATTTGTTAATCTATACTGGTAGAAGGAGTTTGACTACACTGATAAAGGTTGGGGGTTTTTTTTTAGCAGAAGGCGCCTTTGGATCATTTTTTTAAAAAAGAGTTTTTAAAATATGACCCAATTCAATTTCTTCTGACCCCTCATTGGGAACACAGTAAGTACCATGCAATACTTTCAATAAAATCAGCCCTTTAAATGGTATCTGAGCTGTAGGAGGGCTTTGTTAGAGTTTTAGATAAATTAGGAACTTAATTCATTTTAAGTCCTTTAAAGATCATGATTTCCTTAGTACAAATACAATATATTCATAGAGACATAGGTCATCCACTCTCGTTTTGAATTGAGCCTTTAAATTCAATGTACTTTGTGTCCAGACCACCATCAATCCACCTACAATGTAGTATTAAGTGCTAAATGGCGCAGGGAAACACGTTTGAATATGATACTAAGATTCCAATTATCTACCCACTAGGCAACATCCCTCCATTGTTCTGACCCTTTTAACTCTATATACATGCCCAGGAAGTTAGATAAGCCTGGAATCCATTGTGTTAAACTGTTTGTTCTGGTCCTGTTTCCTTATTGTCCTTCAGCTTGCTCTTCTTTCTGTGAGTCCACTTGACCCTGGAGAAGTAATTTAGCTTTCCAAGGGCCTCTTAGCAACCTAAGTTTTGAAAATGGGGTTTTCTATAAGAGAGGGAAAGTGAAATAAAAATACTAACTTACTTTAGACTAAGAGCATAGGTTTAGAACTGGGAGGAAACTTGGAGCCCTCATCACTTTATAGACTAGGAAACCAAGTCTCAGAAAGGTTAATGTGACTTCTCTAAGGTTACACAGAAAGTAAGCGCTGCCAAGATTAAAACCCAGCTCCTCTGACGTCAAACTCAGTACTCTTTCCCCTGTAACCTCTGCCTCTTTCTAAACTTATTCTTCATCCTTACCACAACCCAAAGCACCTCCACGTTATTCCAGGTATCCACCATGTTCTGGCCTCTGTACATTTTTGCAAATCTCAAATAAGATTCTTTAGTTCGCCTTTTTTTAACCCTTTTACTCAGACAGAAATGAAGAATCTCTTGGTATTTAAAGATCTTCACAATCTCACCCATTCCTACCTCGCTGGTCATCTTACACTTATTCCCCTGTCTGCATTCTAAGGTTCAGCCTTGTGGGCTGCCTTATGGTCCCTGAGACCCAACATTCCATCTTCTACCTCCATGTCTTTGCATTAGATGGAGCCTTCATGACTGAGATGCTCTTTCTCTGTACCTCTGCCTCTTGGAATCCCAAATTTCCTTAAGAAAGGCGATTCAAATGCCACTGTCTTCATGAAGCCTTTGCTAGTCCCACCAGATGCTAGTGTCTTCCCATCCAAAGTCAGTTACTTTATGTTGCTTTCTATATGTCTGTATCTACATCCATATAGCCAGATATACAAATATATACACATACAGGTAGCATGCCCCATTAGAATATAAGTTCTTTTGTCTTTATACCCTCAGGACATATCACATTTAAGGAAGGGATTAAGCAACATCTCCTCCCCATTCCCTACCATTTATACTGCTTTTGGCTGTCTGTGAACCTCCCCGTCCATACCTTCTTTCCCTGGAAACTCGTCATGGAAAATCACATTATCCTGAAAGATTGAATCTGCCTGGATACTCACATCTCATCAGTGCTCTCTGACTCTCTGACTGGAGGTCATGAGCTCCTGGGCCACCATTTAAGGAGGAGACTCAGTATAATCTTCTCCCCATTTACCACCAGCTACACTGTTTTTGGACTTCTCCATCATGCCCTGAGTTAGGTACCTCCCCCACCTCTTCTCAGCTGTCTTTTGTATGTTGTCTTCCTCCATTAGATTGTAAACTCCCTGAAGGCAAGGACTGTCTTTAGTTTTATTTGCATCCCCAGACTATCTCCTGCCACACTGCTTGGCACATAGTAGACACTTAGTAAATGTGTGTTGACCGACATAGTAAATGCTTGTTAATTGACTGATTGAAATAGCCTCCTGATTATTCTTTGTCTCTAACTTTTTACTTCACATCGTATCCACTTTAATTTTTCTTTTCTTTTCATCTTATAAGGGTTGTAGAGATTCTAGAATGATTAGTAATTATAAATGCCTTTCCTAAGTGTTTCTGTCTTAAAATATTAAAAATCAGAAAATAAATATAATGCAATATTCATGAAATAACTGACAAATGAAAAATGCTTTATATGTATCCCTCAAAATAGTGTATTTTATTTAGCATTGACAATAGTATTGCAATAATATCACAGAATGATAAATTAAGGGAAGCGTGAGCATCACCATGACTGGGTAACCTAATTCAAACCTCTGTCTTTAAACTAGGAAAGCAGGATTTATGCTGTGGCCAAATCAGGCATTCGAATGTCTGAAGTCTTCAGTGCAGATAATATTAATAAAAGTAAGTGATTTTGGTATGTATACCTTGTGCAGTTTGCATGGGGGATTATGGGTTATCTAAGATAAAGCATTGCCATTGGAATAAACAACAGAAGGGCTTAAACTTCCAGAAAATTATCTTGTATTATTGTCTTTTTTTAAAGTACATGTTAAAATTCATCCTTTCCAGTTTAAAGCTGTATACTTTGAATTCCAACACAAGATTCACTTCAATTAGTTGTCTTTCCTGCTGTAATTGTGAAAAAGGTGGAAATAACATATGAATTACAGGATAATTTAATTAGGAGGATTCAAACAGGTTGAGTGGCTAGCATGGCTACGCCCAAAGAGCTGGCGTTAATGGCTCTCTGTCAGTTTAGAAGGGTGTCTCGACCTCTGTGCTGTTTAACATTTTTATCAGTGACTTGGATAAAGGTATAAATATCAAGGTTGTCAGATGTGCAGATAAACCATAAAACCAGGAGGGTTAGTTAACATATTAGGTGACAGAAATTTCAAAAGGATCTTGACAAGCTAGAACATTGGGCTGAATCAAATAAGATGAAACTTATTGGGGATAAATGTAGAGTCCTAAGCCTGGGTTAAAAGAAAATCACTAAGACAGCCTGAGTAGGCATAGTTGGACAACTCTTTGAAAAAAATCTTAGTGAACTGCAAACTTAAAATTAGTTAATAGTACAGCATGGCAGCCGAAAAAATTAGCGTGATCTTCGGTTGTTTTTCAGTTACATTGGTTGTGTCTGACTGTTTGTGGTCCCATTTGAGGTTTTCTTGGCAAAAATACTAGAGTGGCTTGCCATTTCCTTCTCCAGCGTATTTGACAGATGAGGAAACTGAGGCAAACAGGGTTAAGTGCCTTGTCTGGCCTCACATATCTAATAAGTGTATGAAGCCAGATTTGAACTCACAGAGATGAGTCTTCCTGACTCCAGGCCTAGTGCTGTATCTGTTGTGCCACCTCACTGCCCCTGTAAGATACAGTCATACCTATATAGGTGTGACTTGCCCAGGGTCACAAAGCCAGAATGCATCTGAGGGACTTGAACCCAGGTCTTCCAAACTCAGAGGTCAGCTCTCTACTCACTACAGTATACTGCCTTTCAGGTAGGCATTAAGGATATGATTATTTGCACTTTACATAAAAAGAATTAAGCCTCAGAAAGAGTTGAACTCAAGAAGATGAGTCTTCCTGATTTTAGGCCCAGCACTCTATCCACTGTGCTACCTAGCTGCCCTAGGCCTCATTAAAAAGGGCATAATGTCCAGAGTTTAGGAAGGTTATAATCACAAGATACTCTTGGTCTGGCCTGACCACATTCGTAGTGTTGTTTTTAGTTTTAGGTGTATAATTTTATAAAAAACATCGATATGCTGAAAGCATACAAAGGAGGTCTACTAGAAGAGTAAAGGGCTTTGAATTCATGCCATATGAGGATTATCTGACAGAACCAGGGATGGTTAGCTTGGAGAAGAGATGATATGAGAGCTATCTTCAAGTGTTTCAAGACCTGCCTTGTAGAAAAAGATTCATCTTTGTCTGTTGTTTCCCAGAAAGTGGGAGTTGAATCAGTGGGTAGAAGTTAGAAAGAGGCAAATTTAGGCACAGCATAAGGGGAAGTTTTCAACGATTAAGGCTGTCCAAACCGGGACAGGAGAGAGTTTCAGTTTTCTGTAAGAGAGCCTCATGAAAAGTACAGAGGAGCCCAGCTAGCTTTCCCACTTTTACTCCAGCAGAGATCTGAAATGAGCTCCAGGTTGAATAATAACTGAAAAACTCCCAAGAAAAACTTTAGTTAACTTTTTTATCTTAAAAAAAAATTCTTTCTTATAAGGAATGACTCTCTTGAAGCAAGAAGGGGTAAGGATATAGGTGATGTAAGACAAAAAATATCAGTAAAAATCTGTTTTAAAAAGAAATGAAGCAAAGGAAGTTAAGGTTATGGAAGAAAGATTTAGAACAAGAATTAATAGCTTAGAATAGAATATGGTAAAATTAATCTGAGATACAGACCTTCTGAAAATTAGAATGGACCAAATAAAAATTAATGGTTCCATGAAACAACATGCAATATTGGAATAAATTGAAAGATGGAAAAAGGGAAGAATATATTTTATAATTACCTGATTACCTGAAAACCATGACCCCCTAAAAATCCTAGATACTATGTTTTGAGAAATCATTAAAAAAAACTACCAGATTGATTAGAACCAGAGGGCAAAGTAAAAACAGAAAGAATAAACCAAACGCTTTCAGAAAGAAACCTCAAAATGACAACTCCCAGGAATGTTACAGCCAAAATCCAAAAATAACTTACCTAACAGAGGAGAAATAGAATAAAGGACTTTCAAGCGTTCTTGTTGAAAGACCAGAGCTCAACGGAAGCTATGAAATATAAATACAGGAATCAAGAATAAATTAGAAAGGTAAATACATCTGAGCACTTGGAAGTAGCTGGATGATGATGAAAGTGATTACAATCTAAAGGGAGAAGAAGCAAGTATACCTTGGGAACCCTAATGTCTCAAGAGTCAGAGAAGGAGTTAAATGACAAACAGATGGACAGGGGGCGGTTGGCTCTGTTTTTATGGTCTCAATAAAAGAAAGAAAATAGAAGAAAATGGGAATGTACAATGGAATAAAGGAATAGGAAGAGGAAAGAACTATTTCACATAATTGGGCTTGCAAGCTGGAGGACAGGGTGGAAAGAAGAGGTATCACAAGGAACTCTGATCAGAACCAGACAGGAAAGGGTCGAGTGCCAGCAAACACATGGTTTGGTGAAGAAATCCATTAAACTCAACACAGAACTAGAAAAAGACAGGAAGAGGAGAGAACGTGATTTCAGAGGAAAGGGTAGTTAATTAAAACAAACTCCAAAATCCAAGGGTGGACTGTGATAGGGGAATTAAAAAGAAAGAGTAGGAACTTGTGACTGGGAAACTGAGTGAGGCAAAGGGCTGGGGGAGGAATTTGTTGTTCAGTCATGCCTGACTCTTCATTACCCCATTTTGAGTTTTCTTTGCAAAGGTACTGGATTAGTTTTGCCATTTCCTTCTCCAGCTCATTTTATAGGTGAAGAAACTGAGGGAAACAGGGTTAAGTGACTTACCCAGGGTCACATAGCTAACAAGTGTCTGAGGCCAGATTTGAACTCAGGAAGATGAGTCTTCCTGATTCCAAGCCCAGTGCTCTATCCACTTTGCCATCTAGCTGCCCTGCGGTGAGAGGGGGAATGGGTGGTAGGGGAGAACTAGATCCCTGCAATTATAGATCACTAATATAAAGCATGAGGCAGCTAGGTGGCACAATGGATATTGTACTGGGCCTGGATATAGGAATGCTGGGCCTGGAATAAGGAAGGAATACTCATCTTTATCAGTTCAGATTTGGCCTCATACACTTCCTAGTTGTGTGACCCTGGGCAAGTCACTTAACCCTGTTTGCTGTAGCTTCCTCATCAGTAAAATGAGCCAGAGAATGGCAACCCACTCCAGTGTCTTTGCCAGGAAAAGCCCAAATGGAATCACAAAGATTCAGACACAACTGAAAATGACTGAACAACAAAATGTAAAGCACACTTTCTCTTTCACCACCTTCTTTATTAAGAGGAAGTCAATGCAATGGACAAAGAGGAAAAAGAATCAGGTTAAAGCAGGGTTGGGGGAGTGGATACACAATTAATCATAACCGTGATTTCATTAAGGAAGAATGGGTTAGAAAGCAGAATTCAACCATCTGTCCTTTACAGGAAACTTTTAAGACATAAATATTCACAGAGTTAAAATAAGGGGTTAGTGCAAAATGTGTTTTGCTTCAGGTGAATAGTGAAAAGGGTGGTCTCAGGAGCTAGCAGATTCCTTTATATTAGATATAGTGTTCTAAGTGAATTTAGGAAGACCTGAGTTCAAATGAGACCTCAGATACTTCCTAGCTGTGTGATCTTGGGCAAGTCACTTAACCTCTGCCTTCATTACACATCTATAAAATGGGCATCAGAGTAGCACCTAATACACAGCGTTATTATCAGGATCAAATGGAATAATATTTGTAAAACATTTTGTAAACTTCAAAGTGCCAGGTAAGGGCTGGTTGTTACTACTAATTAACATTATTGTTATTCTCATCATAGAGAGAAGTATTACATAGATATTATCTATATAATATTCTCATATGGAGAGAGATTCTCTATCTAATATTCTCATTATGTAGATATTCTCATATATCAAGAGGCTGCGAGACCTCTTGTCAGGTATTTCATAGAGAAGATTCTTTTCTAGATCGTGGAAGGATTTGGACTAGATGGCTACTCAGGTCCTTTCTAGCTCTGACATTCTGTGAATTCTTTACCTAAAAAAGATATTTCTAATGTGAGATTTTCACATTGTGGATCTGTAGAAATAGGGAGTAGTAGATGACTTTTGGGGACAAACCACTGCCTAGGAGTAGGGAGAGTAGTATCCTAGAAACTTTCTCTTGTCCCGCTGGCCTCTTCTTTTCCCACATGAATGGTCTAGATTTTTTTCACCTAAGGCTCATAGAAAAGGTGATTGATAGCAAAGCTCCCTGGAAGTAACAGAATGTAATCAGAAGGTGCTTGCCTGAAGTAGTCATTCATTTAGGAAAGATCAGCAAACAAACAAATATTTATTGATCACCCTCTGTATGCCGAGGGTTGTACCAAGTACTTACTGTCAGGAATATAGAAGAGTAAGACATGATCACTATTATCCTCAAGTAATTTACAATCTAGAAGGGAAAAAATGATTAATACGGACCACCTCTCAATCCTTTATCTGATCCTATTCACATGAAAAACACTGAACGATACTTTAATGTACAACTAAGTCTGAAAGTGTGTACTACAGGTTGTAAGTGCTGTGGTTCATACTGTAGAAATCTTAATGAAGAGCCACTTGCATTAATATGCATTTGTGTCTTTTCTAAATTTTGTCACTTTCAGAAGAAAAGTATTCCCCTGCCCCGCCTCCCTGGCATTTCAATACGTAATTGTCATTCATTCTGTTCTTGATTTCAGATTCTTTGTTGATGCCTTCTTATTCTACATCAGGACTCTATACATCTCTGATATACAAAGATATGACAACCCCAGTGTATACAACTTTGAAAGGGGTAACTTTATCATCATTATTAAACATATGGTGGTGGTTGTGAAAATTCTGGACAATCTCCTTTATTCAGGCTCTGGATTCCAAACTTGATATTTTAACTGCGTAGGGCTTTGAAAAGCATATCAGAAGTTGACATCCATGGATTGTGAACGTAGGAGCAATGGAAAATGTCTGGAAAAGATATTGACTACTACAAAGCCTGAGTTGGTTTCTATTGTCCTCATGTAGATTTTTTCCCATTATTCATTGTTTAAAAGAACCATATTAGTAATGATGTAGTAATTAAAACTCTAATTTAGAAAGATCTTTATATCCATGCCAGGTTTGTTTTTTCTTCGCAAATTACCTGAAATATCCTTGAAATTAAAATGATTTTATTTAGCCGTTGATGACACTCATATTTTTAAAGACCTTTTATGTGTACAGAATCTTCTATTAATAAGAATTGGGTGGACTTTTTATTTTTTAATTTAAAAAAATTTTTTGGAGGGGGAGGTGAGGCAATCAGGGTTAAGTGATTTGCCCAAGGTCACGCAGCTAGTAATTGTTAAGTGTCTAAGGTTGGATTTTAAACTCAGATCCTCCTGACTCCAGAGCAGGTGATCTATTCACTGGACCACCTAACTGCCCCAAGGGTGGGTTTTTTAAAAATACCTCTTAAAGGATGGCAAAATTAATGAATTTGGGATGCCTTAAGAAACTTTTATTCCATGACTTGAATTTACAAAAGATTATCTGGGATGTGTTTGTTTTGTGTGTTTGTGTATATGTATACATGCTCTCATGAGAAAACAGCTATAGAAAGATATGCAGAATTATATTTGTGAGATTGTTGTGCTCCTTTTTTTAGAAGGCAACCCAAATAAGCAACAACCCATTCCTAGATGACTCATCAGGATCTGAGGAGGAAGACAGCTCCAGGTCCAGTTCCCGGACATCTGAATCAGATTCTCGAAGCCGAAGCAGGCCAGGGAGCCCTCGAGCCATGAAACGAGGTAAGAAGCAGCCCCCAAACGGAGGAGACTCCTCACCTTTACATGAACATCAAATAATTTGCAAAACGTATAGGGAATACAAGCTCCATGGTATGAGAGTTGTTTATCAACTTGCCTGTTTTATAGCATCCAACTCCAATGGCTCTGTGATCCCATCAGTTTGGGTATTCTCTCCAGTTCTAACACAACCCCTCCATGCTTGATACTCTATAGCAGTGGCATCCAACTCAACTAGAAAAAGAGGATACTAAATGGTATATAAGGTTATCTATGGACTTCATGTTGAGTAAGAAAACCACATATTAACATCATCTATGTTCTTTTGTATTTTTATTCTTTTGTAAAATATTTCCCAATTACGTTTTAATCTGGTTTGGTCTGCTTTCAGGGGTGTTAAAGGTCACATTGTGGTATGTTTGCTACTTCTTCTCTAGTATAATAGAAAAAAACTTTCAGAGTCATAAGACTAGAGTTATCAGGATGACTAAACCAATTGTGTGACCTTCATAGTGTTATTGTAGTAGTAAAATAAGGTAACTGACCTGATGAAATATGATTTCTCTTTCATCTTGATTACTTTGCATTCGTTTTATCACTTGGTTATTCTTTGATAGTTTCCAGAATATGATACACTGCTTAAAGTCAGAAAAACATCTCCAAAGCTATTTTCATCCAGTATTCTTTTCTCTTAACAAAATGACAGCCAGTACACATTTTAAATGGGTGTGTCTTCTGTAATTGTTAATGAATTTCAATGAAATGTAGTACATAGATAGATGTTACAGTGAAATGTGATTACATAGATAAGGATCTATAGGTCATATAACCATTAAGATATGTGAAAGCACTATTCAAAAGCTAGTTGTTATTTTAGCAATTATGAATTTATATCAAATGAGAAACAGTAATGGTGTGTGTTATTGACATAGCAAGTTACAGCATGACTTTTGAATGTTGGCAAACAATTTGTATCAGCTTCTGCTAAGATGTTGGAAAAATACCCTAGTTTTTTTATTTTAGTGTATGGGTCCAAAGTTAAGCCCAAATACAAGTTTAAAAAAATATAGCATATTTTGTCACAAGGGGGAGGGAGATTATTTAGTGATTCAGCAATATGGCTTACCAGTTGGAAGTAGATTTTCCTAAAGGAAGTGAATCAGTGTGGAAGTGACTTTTTAAACTCTAAGTTATGAGAAGAAAATGACACTGGATCATACTTTAAAATGACTCACTATTTTAAAAAGCATCACATATTTTAAAAGTGAGTGGGGTGACGTACGGCAGGATAAGATCTCTAAGACAGCCCATTAACAATATAACCATGGACAGCTCTTTCCAGATATCAAAATAACTGGGTAAAAATGCTTGCCAAGAGAGACTTTTTAATAATGAGAAGTCACACTTTAACTTATGTTAAGAACCCGAGCCAGATATGAAGTGTTGTGACAGGAAGGGTTATGATGTGATGTCACTTTGAAGTGATAGGAAGTGATGTCACTGAAAGAGACAACATGTTATAATGGGAGAGTGATGGATGTTGAGTCAGGAGAGATGAGGGTTTGAATGCTGTTCCTGACACTAACAGTGTGACCCTAAGCTAAGTCCTCTCTGTGGCTTAGTTATTCTTATGTAAAGTGCAAAAATCATACTGGTAATGCCTACCCAAAAGGCAACACACTGTAGAGGGTAGAGAGATGACCTCTGAATTAGGAAGACCTAGATTCAAGTCCCACCTCGGATACACCCTGGCACTGTGACTTTGGGCAAATCATATCTATATAGATGTGACTATAACTTACAGGGGCAGCTAGGTGGCATAACGTTTAGCGTGCTGGGCCTGGAGTCAGGAAGACTCATGTCTGTGAGTTCAAATTGGGCTTCATACACTTATTAGATATGTGACCGTGGACAAGTTACTTAACCTTGTTTGCCTCAGTTTCTTCATCTGTCAAATGGGAAAACACTCCAGTATCTTTGCCAAGAAAACCCCAAATGGGGTCACAAAGAGTTAGACCTGACTGAAAATGACTGCACAACAAAATAACTTGCGGAACAAGTGCTAATCTTCATTCATACCTAATGTAAAGAAATCAAGCCTCAAAAAAAGAAACCATGCCTAGAAACCCAGCTGTTTCAGCAAATAGGATGTGGATGGATGGAGTCATGAATTTTGTAAGACAGTGATATAAGAAGAAATCTATTCTAAACATAGACTTGAAGATATGTTATCCATGTAAAATAGACATATTTGTATACACACTAAAATCTCTTAATTTCATGTCCTTCCTTGGCCTCAATAGAAACTTGCCTGGCTGATGCTACCAATTCGTTTCCTTTTTCTTCTGACCTGTGTTCTGCATAACCAAATCAAATGTATGTCTAAAGGTTGATCCATGATGACTTAGGGAATAAAACACTAACATCTCTTAGAGATTCTAGACCCTAGAAGCTAAAGGGACCTCAAGGTCATCTTGTTCAAAACCCTTGTTGTATAGATGAGGAAACAGAACCCCAGGAAGAGGCGACTTGCCCAAGACCAGACAGATAGTGATTGTCTGAGACACCATTTGAACTCAGCTTCTCTGACTCCAAAGCCAATGAGTGCTTTTTCCACTGTGCCATTGGCCACATGTTGAGATAGCCTGGTGTATAATATGAATACATTTTATTTTATTAATCAATCAGGTGTGTCTTTATCCTCTGTAACTTCCGAAAGTGATTATGCTATTCCTCCTGACGCCTATTCAACGGATACAGAATATTCAGAACCAGAGCAGAAGCTCCCCAAAACGTGTTCCTCTTCCAGTGATAATGGGAAAAATGTAAGCACAGTAATATTTTTTCATATTAATAGACTCCTTAGTTAGGAGGGTCTAACAGTTGACACATTTATGAGATTTTTCTTTTTCTTTTCAAAATTAGGAGCCCCTGGAAAAATCTGGCTATTTGTTAAAAATGGGTGGCAAAGTAAAGACCTGGAAACGGAGATGGTTTGTTCTTAAAGGTGGTGAATTACTTTATTACAAATCTCCAGTGAGTATGAGGAACTAACTGTTTACTATGTTATCCTACAAACTGTAACTCAACCTCCTGATTGCTTTTCATGTACAGAACACCAATAATGACAACAAAGCATTTTTTAAAAAATTGTTGTATATTTGTAGCAAATTGTACATAGTAGATTTGCAGTTTCATGTACAGTTGTCTTTTTTATTGTAGTAAGTTATGGAAATGCTTGTTTTATTCCATAAATTAAAAATAATTTTTTTTAAAATTGCATTGCAGATTATCACAATAAATTTGGTTTTCTTTCTTTTATGCAGAGTGATGTAATTAGAAAGCCCCAGGGCCATATTGAACTTAGTATGTCCAGTCATATCGTTAGAGGCGATAATAAGCAAACAGTTCAGGTAATTATCTTAAGTATTTTATATCCTACATAATCAGCTCTCAATTAGCCATGTAAAAAGAGGAGTAGGAATGTGAATTTGTGTTCATTATGCTCTGCTAGGAGAATATAAGCTGTCTGAGGACTTGGATTCAAATGTAGCCCCTGCTAGGACCTTGTGCCAGTCAGGAAGACCTAGGCTCAAATCCACTTTCTGATGCTGTTTGTCCTTCATTCTCAGACAGGATCAATGACATCAGGAGGGTGAAGTCTTGACTTGAAAATGAATTGGATTTAAGTGAAGCAGGGCTGTGCAAAGTCATCAGCCTTACTCTCCTGCAGAGTCATAGGAGTCCAGTGGCAAGACATAGGTCAGGATGACTGGTGATGGCCCCGGATGCAGCGGGAGACCTTCCAGTCTAATACTTAGTAGTTGTAAGACCCTGGGCCAATCACTTAACCTTTCTAAGCCCTAGTTTCTTCATCTGTGAAATTAGTAGGGTGGATTTGACCTCTAGAACCCCTTTCAGCTCTAAATCTATGATCCTCTGACCATTTGAATTTTGTCTTCATTTCCCTAGCGCCCAGCACAGAGCATTGACCTAGCAGGCATCTTCATAAATGTATGTTGAATTGCTATTTGAAGGAGTGATTCAATACAACTAGATTCACCTGTTCATTGATGCTAAAACAGTTTTGAAGTCCTAGAGACCAGGATAAAGTCATGCAACAGACAGTTTAACTTTTGATGGGCCCTACATCTCCATCCTTCACTTTTATTTTCTCCTCTGCCCTCATCCCCAATGTTGTCAGCCTATTATGTAAATTAGAGATCTGGTTAATTCACATAAAGATGTTAGTGATTTAATATGCTACCCATCCTGGGAACATTTATATTTAGAGAGGAAAAAGTCTGGAAAAAGTAATTAATAACCCAAAGGAATAAATCTTTCGTGATGTAGTCTAGCACTGTGAACACGATAGGGGAGATGTTTTTGTGTAAGAGGAACCAGACAGGTGTCCCTTTCATAAGATGGGGTCATGCTGCTAACCCTGTGATTTCATGAGTGTAGAGAACTTTCATTGAGGAAACTCTCTTTACCAGTGCACATTGGCACCTTCTCTGCCCTCTGAGAGTTGCCAAGGGACATTGAGAGGGTGAGTGATTTACCTAGGGTCTCAAGTTTCAGAAGCAGGACTTGAACTCTTGACTCTAAAGCTAGCTCTCTGTCTACTATTCCAGGGATTCTTAACTTTTTTGTCATGATTCCTTTGGCAGTCTCATAAAACCTATGGACCCCATTCTCAGAACATTTTTAAGTTAATAAAATACATAATTTAGAAGAAAACCAATTATATGGAAATAGAATCACCAAAAAAATTTTAAAGTTCACAAATTAGTCTATCAACAAGCATTTATTAAGTGTCTACTGTGTGCAAGGTAAATTCCAAGTTCAGAACCCTTGCCCTTCATTATGCTGCCTTCATGGACATGACCTTTAGATGTACGCACAAAAACACCACCTATGTCATGTGCAAGAAATCCAGTCTTGCCAGAAGGAAGGTATGGCACTGGAAAGGCAGTCTTCTCTAAGCATCTGAGGGAGGAAGTTTTACATTCAGATACTTCTTTCTGAAATACCTTTAATGCTTGCTTACCATTGTTCTAAAAATAAGGCTGAGAAGGCAAGCATTATCTTCTTGACTGGCAAACAATAGAAGAGCAGTAGAAATTACCCTACAAGAACATAAAAAGAACGCAGCAACGGGGAAGGCTTGGCCATGTTGGAAGAGCGTGGTGGGTGGACGAAGTGACTTCAGAAGTGTGTGGAAGATCCTTACTGTGGATGTGCCAAGTATGAAAAATTGAGGGCTGATTTATCTTGTCATACATTAGCTGCAACCATGTATAGGATGCAGAAAGTTCCCCCTATGTTTGAAGTATGTTGTGCCCATAAAATTTTACCTGTGCTAGAGATTTACATTTCTATAATTAGAGACCCTCTCTCCCACCTAAAGAGATATACATCAGGGAATTTGTTCCTTCATTAAATTCTTTGTGAGGAAACGTATTTTAATATTACTCCTACTCAAAATTTCAAACAAGCATATGAAGACTAGAAGGGTCCCCAAGATTCCAGGTACTGATGTGATACAAAGACAAGTTAGCGAATTCTATATCCAATATTTTTTTAATCATCGAAGGTGTCTGTTGTTAAAATTAAAATAACCTGGTTTTACATTGAACAAGAATTTAGTTATTGTAGTTTTCACAAAATGCTCACAATGTGGAGAGTATAAGAATACATTGAAAAATCAGTCAAAAAGCATTCATTAAGCACCTACTAGGTGCTGGGCCCTGTCCTAGGTACTGGAGATACAAATGCAAAATGAGATTCCTACCCTTGATGAGTTTACATTCTATTCCTCAAGAGGCAAAATACTCACAGGGATATAAACTACAACTATGATTGAATTGGTATAGAAAACCCCCTGTACCAATGCAGGTCACTACCTTCTCTGCAATTTGTCGTCTCAGAGAGCTGTCTGGGGCTGAGAAGTCAAGTGATTTGCTCAGGATGAATTTATATTTGTGTCAGAGGCTAGCCTAGAGCTCAGGCCTTCCTGACTCCAAGGCCAGCGCCCTATCCAATGAAACATACTGCTTTTCTTTTTTCTTTTTTTAAAATAAACTTATTTTTTATTTTTAGTTTACAACACTCAGTTACACAAGTTTTTGAGTTCCAAATTTTCTCTCCCTTCCTCTCTTCCCCCCTCCCCCGCAAGTTGGCATGTAATCTGATATAGGTTCTTCATATACCTTCACGTTGAACTTATTTACATAGTGGTCCAGTTGTAAAGAAGAATTATACCCAATGGAATGAATCATGAGAAAGAAGAAATGAAACCAAAAAAGAAGGAAAAAAAGGGAGCAAATAGTTTGCCTCAGTCTGCATTCAGACTCCATAATTCTTTCTCTGGATGTGCATAGCTTTTTCCACCATGAGTCTTTTGGAGCTGTCTTTGAACCTTGCATTGATGAGAAGAGCCAAGTCTATTAAAGTTAGACCTTACGGAGACTGTGTGTCTAATCATGTATAATTATCTCCTGGTTCTGCTCCCCTCACTCAGCGTCAGTTCATATGTCTTTCCAGGTTTTAATGAAGTCTGTCTGCTTCTCATTTCTTATAACATTACGTTCATATACCACAATTTGTTTAGCCATTTCCCAGTTGATGGGTAAAACACACTGCTTTTCAAAATGTTGAAAGATCATTAAATACAGATTCTATTTTTAAAAGGACACCATAATTAGGGACAGAGGGAGGGAGAATTGACACCTGGGCAAATCAGTAAAGGTCCTTCTTGCACATTACTCTTGACCTCAAAGGCAAGGTGTAGAGAATTCTGCATGTTTGCTTCCATGTCAAGTGATTGTGTTTAAAGAATGGGCTTAGAAAGAAATAAAGAAATCCTACAGTATTTCTCAAGACTTACTTTATTCTCCCATTCTAGTTGACTACAGAGAAACGCACGTACTACCTGACTGCTGATTCTCCCAATATATTAGAGGAATGGATTAAAGTCTTACAGAATGTCCTTCGAGTACAAGCTGCCAATCCTCTTTTCCTCCAACCTGATGGAAAACCTACAGTCAAAGGGCTGCTTACCAAGGTAGTATCTTAGGACATAGAACTTCTTAGAAATAATCATCATGCAAAAATGTGTACTGTGCCTTCCCTCTGTTCTTGTCTCCACTTTATCCTGTAGGTTGCTTGCTTGTCCATAGCTGTTTGTGGTAGTGTTGTTGTTTGTCCTTTGTTCTCAAAGAGGACCATGACATCAGGGAGGTGATGCCATGATATACAAGTGAATTGGATTTAAGTGAGGGAAGACCGTGCAAAGTCACCAGGCCAACTCTCTCCTCCAGAGCCATCTGGGTCCAGTGGCCAGATATAGATCAGGATGCCTGGAGATGGCCCTGAATACAGTGGGAGTTTGCATTAGACATTAGACTATGAGTTCCTCGAGAGCAGGCAATGGTTTTTGTCTTTCTTTGTGACCTCAGCACATAGCACTGTGGCTGGCACATAGTAGGTGCTTAATAATGCTCGTTTACTGACTGACCGATCAGTTAGTATACCATCACAAAGTTCTATTTGTTTGTTTGTTTGTTTGTTTTGGTCCAGACCTGTGATTTTATTGATGGGAGAAACTGCCATTATAGAAACTTTCTTCACTGATACATTATCAACAACTTCTCCTGATTTATATAGTCTCAGCCTGGTACACTGAGAGGTTCAATGATTTGCCCGTGGCTACATAGCTAGGCTGTATCAGAGGCAGGATTTGAAACCGGATCTCCCTCCACCTGTTTTGACTACATGGCCTCTTTATGTAGCAATATCATTTTAGGGCTTCCAGAGGAAATAATGTTATTTTTTCATTGCAGCATCAAGATAATTCATAAAGATTTGATTTTTTTTTTACTTTTCATATTTCCACATGGTGCTGTCAAAGGTAGAATGTAATACCCTTGCCTTGGATGGCTATTTGCTTCCCTAAACGACACTGCTCTTCCAATTTTTGGCTCATGTTATTATATTTCTCATGTCTTCTCTTCCACATTTCAATTATACATGAATATTCTTTTGTGCATTTTTAATTGGAGTAATTTGATATGATTAGCAGGTGACTAAATTCAGGGGCATTGCAGTAGATAGAGTGCCAGCCCTGGAGTCCAGAGGACCTGAGTTTAAATCTGGCCTTAGATACTTACTAGCTGTGTGACCCTGAACAAGTCACTTAACCCTGCTTGCCACAGTTTCCTCATCTGTAAAATGAGAAGAAAATGGCAAACCACTCCAGTATCTTTGCCAAGAAAACCTCAAATAGGGTCATGAAGAGTCAGTCATGACTAATCAACTAAACAACAACAAAAATGCTAAGTGATTGAAGACATGAAGCTTCATTTTCTTTTCTTCCTGTTACTTAGAAAAGCCTGTCCATTCATATAATACTATAGTCAGAGTTTTTTAAGTGGAAAACTTTTCCTGTAGTTATTTTGGATTTAGTTACTTCCTTGCAGTTTGTAGAATATTTGACCTACTGCTGTATAATATTCTAATGAATTTAGGGGAGAAGGCTTTTCAAGTCGTCAAAATAACAAGTATATAAAATTAATGTGTATGGGGATTTAATGGCAGATGCTGCTGCTTAACAAATTTTGTTCAAGTTATCATCAGCTACACTGGGTACATTAATACATAGAGAAGAAACTATTTTAAAAAAAGAAATCAAATTGTTCTTTACACTATTGAGTTAGGCAAGGTCATGAGCTTTGGGATCATCTCTAATCTTTAGGGAAATTCTTCCAAAATGCTACCTGTTCTATTGTTTTAACTTATTCCGAAACTTAAAAAAGTAAGAAATTAGGCAGTTGTTTATGTAATATTATCCAATTAGTGTGTATTTTTAATAGAAAATATTTGAACGACCCTCCTTCTTTTTCAGTATTACTATTGCCAACTCTCCCTTCCCAATTTTCTCCCTAACCCACCATCACCATTAAAAACTGAGAGAAAGAAAAAAAAAACTCTTGTAACAAATAAGCATAGTCAGCAAAATGAATCCATTTAGTGGACATGCCCAGAAAGATTTGTCTCTTTCTTTCTTCATGTCCATTTCTTCTCTGTCAGGATGCGGGTAGCACACATTATCCTCTGGAGACACGGTTGTTCATTGCATTGAACAGAATTTCAAAGGTCTTCAATGCTGTTTTTCTTGACAATATCACCATCCTTTGTATAAATTGATATCCTGATTTGCAGTTACTTTTAATAAGTTTTCCTTATTTTCTGTTTTGTATTTCTCCATTTATAATTTTTCTAAAGAACATATATTGCTTCACTTTAATGAATAGGCAGTATGCCCTAGTAGATAGAACTCTGGATGTGAAGACAGGAAGACTTGGGTTCAACTCTGGCCTCCATCACCCACTAACTTCGTGACTTTGGTCATATCTCTTTTCCTCCCTGAGTCTCAGTTTCCTTACCTGTGAAATGAAGATAATAGTAATAGCATGTACCTTATAGGATTGCTGTGATATGAGATAATGCATATAAAGCACTTTGCAAACTTTAACATGTTACATAAATGAGAGCCGTTAGAATCATTGTTCATTTCAAAGCCGTGGTGGCTAGAGCCATTTGATATGCCAGTATTATCAGAGCACTCCATTAAGTTCATTTCTATACAGTGATTTACTAAAATCCATTAAAATCTGCAAGTGTACATCTATAAAGACATGTTTCTAAGCTTAAAAACAAAACACAAGACAAATGAAGCATTTCCCCACCAAAGCAGTGCTCCAATCCATCAAACTTTTAAGTAGATGAACTATTTATTTAACTGCAGGTTTAAATGATGAAAGGGTGACCATATTTGTGGGTTTAATTGTCTATTTCTCTTTCTTTTATTAATATTACTGTAGTGTTGTAATTTCTTAATCTTTCAATAAATTACGCTATGAATATTCTATACAAAGACTTGTATGAACACATCAGATAAGAAAAATGCTCAATTATTAACATAGAATTTGGTAAAATGTTTCCCCCCAAAGCATGCATATATAATAAAATAATAAGAGTCTTGGATAATATGTCTGCATGTTATTTAGAGTATTCTTTTTCTTATGTTCACAAGAGGCCTTTTTACTATTCTAGTAAAAAATTACATATTTTTAAAGGTTTGTGCTACAGATATTTCTAAAGCAATGTTTAGAATTAATATTAAGTCTTTTGGAATGCCAATTACAAAGCATATGTACCTTGGTCAAATAAGGTAATCTTGGATTCCGTATCTATACATTTAAAATTAGAGTAGAGAAGATATACTTTGATGTATCAGATCTCTGAGATTGATTTTTAATTCTTTGTAATATGATTACAGGTGAAACATGGCTACTCTAAGAGAGTCTGGTGTACACTCATAGGAAAAACATTGTATTACTTTCGTAGTCAAGAAGATAAGGTATGTATGTATTCTTAACCAATGGGCTAATTGGAGGCATTTTTAAAAATTGTAGCTAAAGTTTTTTCTTTTACTATGCTGTTAGTAGTTTTATTAATAGTTTTAACTTATTAACTTTGAATTAAATTTTTATTTAAAACATAATACAGATTTTCAAGTGGCAATCAGAGATCTTGATTCTTTTTACCCTAAGAATGTCTAATAATTCATCTTACCCCAGAAGAAAGAGGTTTCTTGCACCTCCCGTCACCTTTCTATGTTCCCCCCATGGTCCAGCAACCTCCAAATCATGTTAAAGATCTGCTGGAAAACATAGCAGTAATGATAGGTAACATTTATATAGTGCTTACTATGTGCCAGGCAATGTGTTAAGTGCTTTGCAATTATGATCTCCTCTGATCAGCCTGAGAAAGTAGGTGCTATCATTATCCCCATTTTACAGATGAGAGTAGACAGAGTTGTATAGAGCGTCAGGGTTGGGGTTCTGATATGGTCTGACAGGATGAAGTCAAAGGGTCTAATATGATCTATTGAAAGGTATTGAAGGTATAAGAAATGGAAGATTACATGTTAGGAAAAGTTCCAGAATCCTTGCATGTCAGTATTAGAGTATATAATATACTACAATAATGCAATATCTCCAAGATGACCCATGGACCCAGTTACCATTTTTGGGCACTTTGTGAAACCTCTAGATCCAAAAATGATTTGGACCTAGTGGCCTTTTAAAAATGTGTGATATAGTATCCTTAGAGGATACCCAGTCTGTGGCTGAGTAGTCCCTTGTGAACTAAGTAACCTTATTCTGGCTTATTATGGCTCTACAGTGGACCTCTAACTCTCAATAATGAGAAGGGCCAGGAAATAAAGACTGTATAGTTTTATTAGCACATTGCTTTGGAGGAAAAGTATTAAAGAACATTCAGATTGAACAAGTATTTATCAAATGGCTGCTACATTCAAGGCACTGGATAAACAATGATGAAAGATGATTGATTATAGCTCCACTTATAGTTCACAGAATTTGTAACCCAGTAGGGAGGATAAGGCAGAGTACAGTGAAAATAGCATAGGGTCAAGCATCAGAAGACAGGTTTGAATTCTGTCTCTGATGCTTAAAAACTTATGTGACCTTGGGCAAGCTGCCTAATCTTTGGCCTCAGTTTCCCTATCTGTAAAACAAGGAAGTTGAACAAGATGTCCTCTAAGGTCCTTTCCAGATATAGATCTATAATCTGTGATCCTAAGACAAGTACACAAATAACCAATACAAGCTAGAAAATTATTAAATGCATAAGTCATATCAAACAGAAAGGGAGGAGTCATTTCTAGGTGGGGGATCCAAAGAAAGTTTTATGGATAAAGTGACACTTGTCCTAGGCACTGGAGGGAGAGAATGATGGAATTCAATGTCAAGCATAGGAAGGGAGAAACATACGTGAAACCAAGGATGTAGGAAAGAGCAGGAAGATGAGACTGAGAAACAGTGAAAAGTCCGCTTTAGCCACCACCAAAAGAAACACTGTGACATAAAAGAAAAAGATAGATTAGGGTCAGATTGTAGAGACCCTTGAATACTAAGCTAAGAAGTTTGTATTTTATTTTGTAGGATACTGGTAGCTACAGAATGTTTCTGATTAGGGAAGTTATGTGATCAGACCTTTACATTATAAAGATTATTTTGGCAGTGGAACAAGGATGGATTACAGAGAGAGAGGAATGATGAGAGGAAAGGAGAGTATTAATTATCATATTTAAATTTAATCATATAATTATTACACAATTATAATATAACAAAATAGAGATGTAATATATAGAATATCTGATATCTAAAATAATAATTAATAACTAATTACAAGAAAAGGAGAGTATTATATGATAATTGAGACTAAACATGGTAAAGACCTGAACTAGTTGGCAAAGATTTATATGTAAAGATGCAAAGTCATGCCTTTATGCTGGTGAGCTAGTACAATGGTACCTCATTTTATGAACTAGATATGTTCGATCAGATTATGATTATTATTCATTTTTTGTTTGTAGAACTGGCACAAGGATCTAATACTGCCCTCCTCCATTTTCTTTCAAGAGCAGACAGTTACATGTTGGCTAGCCAACTTAGGAAAATATGTAAAACATATTCCCAGGAAGTCAGAGGATTCTGTGTATGCGTATACATATGTGTATATATATATGTATATATATGTATGTGATACACAGCGTACATGTGTATCATACTTTATATATGCAGGTGTGCATGTACATGTATGTATATGTATACAGATGTATCTGTGTATATGTATATATATAGGATTGACTTCCATCTCTGCAAACCTAACCCCATCATCAACTTCCTATTGGACATTTCAAACTGGATGTCCAGAGATGGTTCAAACTCAGTATATCCAAAACAGACCCTGTTAGCTTTCCCCAAAACCCACTTCTCTAATGAACTTAGCTTTTTTGTCAAGAGTCTTCCAGGATCATAACCTAAGCATTATCATCATCTGCTCATATCTCCATCACGACAGGTCCTATCTGTAACTTATTTCTATTTCCACAGTCTTATGAGTCAGACTATGTTTTTATTAATTTACTTCTTAATTTTGTGAATGCTTTTTTCTATGTCATTTCCTTCTTCCTCTCTCCACGAGCCCTCATTAATAAAGAAAAAAACCAATTAAACAAAACCAACTAACATAGTGACCATAGCTGACAGCATATGCCACATTCTACGATCAGAGCCACCACCCCTCTCTGTAAGAAGAGAGAAGGATGGTTTGTTATCTGTACCCCAAGAACAAGAATTGCCATTAAAATTAATAATTATTTGATGCTTTTTACTGTAGTTTTTGTTTATGTTACTTGTAGACACTGTTCTCTGGTTCAGTTTCTTTTGCTCAGCCTCAGTTCATGCAAATCTTCTCCTGCTCCTCCAAATTCCAAACAGTGTTCATGGATGTATTACAGTTTGCTCAACATTTCTCCAGTTAATAGGCAATACATGTTCCCAGTTTTTTGCTCTCACAAAGAATATTTCTTTCAATATGTTGGCATACACTAGGCCTTTCTTTCTCAGATTGATCATTTAGAAAATTCCTAGTATTACAGTTCCATTTCTTACTACTTGTATGAAAATGAGATAGCAGGTAGGCGGCACAACGGGTAGAGTGCTGGGCCTGGAGACAGGAAGACTAAGTTCAGATCCAGCCTCAGTCACTAACTAATCGCATTACCCTGGGCAAGTTTCTTCTCCCTATCTGCCTCAGTTTCCTCAGCTGTAAATAGGGATCATAACAGCACCCAGGGTAGTTGTGAGGATCAGATGAGATGACGTTTGTAAAGCATTTAGCACAGTGCCTGGCACATAGTAGGTGTTTAATAAATGCTTGTTCTCCTCCCCCTCTTCCATTTCCCTTCTCCCTTAAGGAGCTCAAGAAATCCTCTACTTTGTTAAGGTCAGTGAATCCTGAGTAGACAGTGTTTGTTCTGAAATTTTCAAACAGGAAAATAATTTAGAGAATGTCTTTCTCACTATTACTGATGTTTGCTTCAGTTTCCTTTAGGCCAGATCAAGCTTTGGGAGGCTAAAGTGGAAGAAGTTGACAGATCATGTGATTCTGATGAAGATTATGAGGCCAGTGGTCGCAGTCTGTTATCTACACATTATACCATTGTTATCCATCCCAAAGAGCAAGGACCAAGCTACCTTCTGATTGGATCCAAGCATGAAAAGGTGACAAGAAAATTTTTTCTATCAAATTGATTTAGACAGAGGCTTATTCACTATTTTTAACAATTTTGCGAAGCATTCCCAGGTAAATAAGAAAAAGAACATTTGTTTTCCATTATTTTCAGCTCATTTTTTCGGAATGTTTTTCCCCTATTTGGATGTAAGTCCACAGGTTTTACTTGACCTGTCATTTTCCAGTCCCATTGCTAAATGTTCCCAGAGGCTGAATTTAGAAGA
Organism: Phalanger gymnotis; assembly: GCA_028646595.1. Taxonomy (NCBI): domain Eukaryota; kingdom Metazoa; phylum Chordata; class Mammalia; order Diprotodontia; family Phalangeridae; genus Phalanger; species Phalanger gymnotis. The sequence goes on along the minus strand of CM053625.1, from coordinate 279,923,495 downwards.
GAAAGATGTTCAAAAGTCCTTCCATCAAAACTATTCAATGGCTATGAGATGTCACTTCTCTCACAAGGAAAGATTTCTAGAGGGAAAACTAAAGGTTTTTGTCATATCCCTGCTATGTTCAGTGACCTAGTAAAAGTTTTTGTCTGATATAATTGAAAATGAGCTGTTTTCATTTATTTCAGTCTCTTAGAGACAGCTTCCACCCACCATCTTGATGCACTTCATAATTTGGTCATGTTCTGCTAAGACATGTCTATAGAAGATGAAGAAAGTGACATCAATCAGAATTTAGGCACATGGGCACAATTCAGACTCAGCCTAACTGAAACGACTCCATGATTTTGAAAATGCAAAAGTTTTCCAGCCCAATGTCTTCCTTTGTTTACATAAAATTAGACTTTTCTCAAATAATTGAAAATTATTCTTATGATCTCTTTTTAAGGATACTTGGCTTTATCATCTAACTGTTGCGGCTGGAAGCACCAATGTAAATGTCGGATCTGAATTTGAACAGCTAGTTTGCAAATTGCTTAATATAGAAGGGGAACCCAGTAAGTGTTTCTTCATTTCCTAACCAGGGTTTACCAATTACTGGAAGTAGAAATGTATTCCTAGGCAGTCATAATCAACTTTTGACAGTCTCTTTCTATACCCAAGTTCTAATTATAGCACTAAGAAATTCAGCAAATATGTATGTGAATACATGGAAATGGAGATTTATTAAATAAATATTTTCTCAGTGCCTCTTATATGTAAGAAACGGTGCAGTGTGCTATTGGTGATACAAAGATAAATAAGGCCTGAGCCCTGCACTCAAAGAGGTCATAGTATAGGAGTCGATATAAAGCATGTACTTAAATAACTGTAGTACAAAATAGAATGTGGGAATTATATAGGAGAGGCACAAAATATTGTAAAATTTACAAGGTGATTATTTATGGGAGGAAAAGGAGGATCAGAGAAGGCATTTGAGCTACAGCTTGAAGGACAGAAACAGGATTTCAGCTGGCGAAGATAAATATATGTTAGAGCAGAGGATCTGCCAGGTATAAGGGATGGAAGCTACAAATGCACAGAGGTAGTTTTCCGAATGTTCATCTGATGTTGACTATATTAATTTAATATTTAATTTAATATGGGCAGCTAGGTGGTGCTGGGCATGGAATCAGGAAGATTCATCTTCCTGAATTCAAATCTGGCCTCAGATAGCTGTGTGACCCTGGGCAAGTCACTTAACCCTGTCTGCCTCAGTTTCCTCATCTATAAAATGAGCTGGAGAAAGAAATGGCTAACCATTCCAGTATCTTTGCCAAGAAAACCCCAAATGAGGTCACAAGAACTTGAATACAAGTGAATTACAACTATGTCTAAAGCCACTGTCCTAGGCACTGAGTTACTGAGACAACTGGAAAAAAATCTCTGCCTTCAAAAGATTTACATGTCCCGGAAATCTGATTGGTCTTATATATCCAGTTACCCCTATTTTACTAAAAAAAAAAAGTCACTCTTCATACCTCAAATTTTTCTTGATCTGTTCCACTTGATAGGGTAGGCAGGACTTGAGTGGGCCAAACCTCTTTGAAAGGTTGATTTAGTCAAAGGTAAAATCAGTGAGTTGCTGTTTTACTTAAGCACTTTATTCTGTGGTCAGCTTCTCAGATATGGAGACACCCGGCTCTGTGTCATAGCAAAGAAGGAATCAGTTCTCCTCTGACAACACTGCCTTCTGAAGCTCTGCAGACTGAAGCTATTAAATTATTTAAGGTAAATCCTGCCCCAAACCCAGGGGTGGAGATAGTGGGAGGTAAGGACAGTAAACATTGTCCAAACAAACAAAACAAAAAAAAGCGAAATCAGTAAAGAAATATCATACCAGATGTATGTTGTTATCAGTGAGAGACCTGAAGTTACTTATATGTAGAAGCTCTGTCCTTTTCTGGGTTATATAACTTGAGAGACATCAAAACCATAGAGAATAAGTTCAAAGATAAGACTTAATGATTGGAAAAAACCTTTGGGAAAATGTTAGGAACTGTCCTTGGATAAACCCAAAGGGTGGCTTTAATGACCTTTTAAGTATTTAAAATGTTCATGGACAGACCACATTACTCTTCCCTGCTGAAGACAGAGCAGAAGAAATTACTTAAACTCCAGAGTGAGGGATTTACATTAGCCATATGGAAGAATTTTATGTCACAGATATTAAATGTTGGACTGGGTTACCAGAGGAGACCTTATTTTCTAGAAATATCTTAACACAATAAAGATACTTCTCTTTCTTAGTCTCCTCTTACATTTCAAAAATGATGTCTATTATTTTCACAACACAGTAATGGATTCCCGCGCCCCGCCCCCATGATGGTCTAGTATAGCCCTGTCTGAAGGCCTGTGATTGGAATAGAGTTCTCAAGAAACTTTCCATCTCGATTTAGTTTATATTAGCACTTTGAGCCATACACAAATATATCCCGAGTGATTTACAAAATCATTGTTATGTTGCATTTTATGCTTTTAAATTATGAAAATAATATGATAGAAATATTTATACTGAAAAGACTTAGGGTTGAAGTTACACTGAGTTGAAATGAAAAGGCCTTGAGCAAACTACTTAATCACTCCATTGCCTTTTTTTTTCCTTGGGGCATAATGGTTATTTTGGAAAAAAAAATGGATATTGCTATGTAGACCTAAGTCAAATTAATGTTATTGCTGGAGAATGCCATCTAATTCATACTTCAAATAAAAAGTTCTTGCTTTTCTTCATATGCAGACATGCCAGCTCTTTATAAATGCTGCAGTTGACTCACCTGCTATTGATTACCACATATCTTTGGCCCAGAGTGCTTTGCAGATCTGTCTCACACACCCTGAACTGCAGAACGAAATTTGTTGTCAACTCATTAAACAGACAAGACGAAGACAAGTACAAAATCAACCTGGGCCATTGCAGGTACCTCTGATTCTTTCAGTTTCATGACATATACAAAAGTAATTAGTACTACAAAACAGCTTTCTTAATTAAGCATCATTGATTTTACTACTACTCAATACAATGCGAGGGTATGATAAATTGTTCATTTTTTTTCACAATACTGACCACTATTTCATTTTTCTCAGGTTTACTATTATATCTAAATCTCTAAAACCCTTCTGGACTCTAGTTCCCTCTTTCAGTTTCCAGGACGCTGATTTGTAAATACTCCCTTTTTACTTCTATCTCCAAACTGCTATTATGGCAAATTGGCAGACAAGGTGAATCCAAAGTCCTTGTACACCTCTACCAAAAATGACCTAACTGCCATTTATGACACCCTCATAATAAAAACAATAACGTGCATCAATGGTAAGAAAGGACCGAAGTTCAAGTATGTTATGTAGGACAAATATTTGTATTTGTGAAGTCAAAAGACCTAGTTTCCAGGCCTTTCTGGACCTCGATTTCATTTTCCTCATTTATAAGGTAAAAGGGTTAAATTGTATCATCCCTAAGGTTTCTACCATTTATAAGATCCAGTTATCTAAGTATGTACAACCCTCACACTTGGCATCTCTATTTTAATCCAGTATTCAAAGGCTGTAATTTGCAGTTGTGTTAGATTTTTTTTGTTGTTTGCTAAAAGGTTTTTTTTAACCTTCTGAGATTTTTGAGAATTCCTTCTTCTCAGAGAAGAATCCTACGATGTGCCATTTTTCATAGGAGTTATTGATTTGTTTAACAATGGACAGGAGAAAAAGTCAACTCTTAATAACAAAGAAAAATTACAGTCCAAGATTATTCTAAATTACTTTACCTATAATCAGAAAATATTATTAATCTTTTAAAAGAAAAACAACCTTAGAGGTCGATCTTCAATAAAATGGGTTGATTCTCTGTGAAAAATCTATGGCAGAACATGGAGAAAAAGCCCAGAGAGTGAGAAGGCAAGAATACGTGCATTGTACTGTATGCCCATGAACGGAGCAACGGCAAGATCGCAGATCCATTGGAGAGTTTTGTCCACGAAGATTAAACACCATTCTTAAATTCCTCTTCTTGTTTCCACATAACTCCATACATGTAACTTATATTTTGCCAAGCATGGTTGTCATTTTTAAAAATTTTAATGAAACTTGCTATTAAATTGCTTTTAACTTCTAAGTAGTCTTTTTAGGTCTTATCTAAAGACAGCATGTTGTACTCTACATTTTTGGGGAATATTGATGCCTTTCTGGAAATTTATCAGAGCAAAGTGCATTATACTGGTGGGCACATGACTCAAAATATAGCTCAACCTAAATTTTAAGATGGAACTAGGGATTGAATAGAGCATGCAAAAGGAGCTGACCTTCCTGCTTCCACCTGACCGTGTATGGGTGACTCAGTGCTGAAAGGGATTGGTGCTTTGTAATGATGAGGAAACCCCATTGGTGACTGCAGAGCAGGAAGAGCTGATGGTTCTATAGAACTTCAATCAATCAATCAATATTTATCAAGCACCTAGTATATGCCAGACACTGTGCTAAGCAAACTTTAAGAAAGTGACCTTTGAAATTTACTCTTATCTGAAATGTCTAAAGGAAGGAAGAAGAGGGAGAGAGAGAGAGGGAGAGGGAGAGGGAGAGAGAGAGAGAGAAACAGGAAAGAAAGGAATGAAAAGAGAAAGGTCCCCAAGTGTTCTGCCTACTGACCTCCCTTGGTTCCTTTAAGTTCCAACTAAAATTCTATCTTTTACTAGGAGCCTTCTTTAATTCTATTGTACCTTCTCTCTGTTAATTATTTTCTATTTATCTTGTATATAGTTTGATTTATATATATTTGTTGGGCCATGGTTGGTCATCTTGCTGATCAGCATTAGATTGTAAGCTCCTTTGGGACAAGGATTGTCTTTTGCTTCATTTTGTATCCCCAGCACTTAGCATGGTGCCTGGCACATAGTAGGCACTTAATAAATATTGATTGATTGACTGAATTTGAGGGAGGATAGATTCAAAGAGAAATTATTCCTAATCAAACTAAACTCTAGTGATGTACAAAAATATTTATAGCATTCTTTTTTTTTTTTGCAGTGGCAAAGAATCGTAAACTGAGAAGGTGCCCCCAATTAAGGAATGGCTGTACAGTATATGATATATAAATGTAATGGAATCCTATTGTGCTATAAGAAATAGTGAAAGAGATGGCTTCAGAGAAACATGGGAAGAGTTGTATGAACCAATACAGAGTGAAATGAACAGAATCAAGAGAACAATCTAGACCGGGGTGGGGAATCTGCAGCCTCAAGGACATACCTTGAAGCCACAGGTTCCCCACCCCTGATCTATACAGTGACAACAATATTGTAAAGATAAACCAGTTCGAAGGACTGGGGAACTGATCAGTATAATAACCAGCTTAAATTCCAGAGTTCTCATCATGAATCCTGCTGCTCATTTCTCAATGGAGTGGTCTAGGACTTACAGTGAAGAATGAGACTTTTGGGGGGATATGACCAGTGCAGAAATCTGTTTTGATTAACCATATGGGATATAAAAATGTATAGTCTTTCTTTCTCACTTGAGAAGAATGGGAGGAAGAGAGAAGGTAGATTTTTGCTGATTGGCAAAAATAATTATTTTTCAAAAATGAAGTGAGTGCCCATAGTTCTGTCTTCTGTTGACTTTCCAGGTAGCATCACATAGGTCTGGGACTTCCCATAAGGAGTGTGAACAATGAGCCCTTCCCTCTCTTCCTTACCCTCAAAACTACATAGCAGTGAAAACATAGCAGCTAAAGTCTCATGCCCTGCCAAGGTGAACTTGGTCTTGGGTTTGGGAATGCCTTTTCTGTATTTGTTCTTTCCTGATATTGGGGGAACAAATATTGATTCTCAGAGGAAGACGATATAGAGCCGAGGAAAATGTAAAATGCCTAATCCACAATCTTGCAAACTGCTTCGTATTGGATGCCTTTAATTATCAGCATCCCAGTAGGGTATGACAATAGTTATACTTCATTGGTTCAGATTTCTTGTTGTTGCCCTTGGGTGCTTGTGTTTCATGTTCAACATTTCTTACGTGTGTAGGAAATAGATATATTATACCATTCCTGATTCACATTATACATCAACTGCTTTTCTGCTACCTCCTCTGGGGAGGACATGAACCCAAACCTAAACATTAGCAGATCTTCCTTGTGGGTGCCCAGGATAGTGGTAGAAAGATCCAAAGAGTACAATAAAAGGATTTGATACAACTCCATGGGCTGGTTGATTCTTAAAATCCTCTAAACTTGAAGCAGGTTGTAGGATTGCGAGTTAGACATTTTACATTTCCCTTTGGTTCTGCACTGTCTCCCTCAAAGTTCATGTCTTCTGGCAAGCCAGGTCATGGATTGGTATATCATCTATGATACACCATACATATGGTGTATCATCTATCTAGAGATCTCTTCTCTTCCATAGTCCTGAAGTAGTTTGCCAGGGACTCCTTCCAAGGTTCAGCCAGCACCAAACTGAAGAACCAGTATCTCAAACCTCTCAAGCTGACAAGGTGGCTTCCAAGCCTGGACACATCCAAATCAGATCAATATTTGTCCACTTAAGACTGGGAAAGAAGAAACACAGAAGAAGCAGCCCAAAACTCAGGATCAGGTTCTCCAAGGCAGAGTATGGGCTTTAGCTGCCATGTGCTCGTGGCTACATCATAGCCAAGGTGGGAGGTTGGGGAGAACTCTCCTTTCCCTCCTCTCACCCCTTATGGGAAAACCCAGTGCTAAATGATGCCATCCGGAGGGTCAAAACAAGAGAAAGCCACGGGCAGAACCATTTCTATTTTTAAAGGTCCACTGAGTCATCTCCCTGACTTGCTCAGCAGCTGATAAGGTCTTATTATCTCAAAGCAAGAATCCTCTTCAGGGCTGAGTCATGCACATGTGTATGGCAGGGAGCAAGAAGGGCCCCTCTGCACATGCTCTGTTCAGTCTCGTTATATAGAAATTCCTTTTTTCCTGTTAGATATGCTTTACTGAGTTGAGTGAATCCTGGTCTAACCCAGTATGTTGTTTCCTATGTTCTGATTTGTTTTTAATGTTTTACAACCCTGAGCCTGACCACATCAAGAGTAGCTTTCTCCAGTGATGATCTTTCTTTTTGGTCCAGGGTTGGCAGCTCTTGGCTCTCTGCGTTGGCCTCTTTCTGCCCCAACATCCATTCCTTTGGCTTCTGAAGCTTCATCTGAAGAGGAACGCCGATTCAAAGTATGCATCAAGTCAACCAAATGGCGACCCTTTAAATGCCAACCATGAACTCTTAGTTTTGAACTCAAAGGTTCCCCAAAACAAGACTATTCCTTCTTCCTTGATATAGTCCTTTAAATTCTTGAAAAGTTAGCAGAAGTCTTCTTTTCTGTGGGTAGAACGTCCTTGTCCTAGAAATTAATTGACCCTGATGATACAATTCCCAGGGTTCACTCTGAGTGGGGAGCTATTTTCTATGGTTTTTTTCTCCCAATTTCCTTGGTGCTGCATTATTTTCTTATTTAAAAAAAAGTTTTAAAATTAAGAATCCACTTCACATCAACCTCCAGGTAAAAGAACTTGAAGGCTTAGTTAAGATGGTATTCTAGGCTTCAAATGAGAATATGGACCTAAATATGTTGAGAATCTCTGATTCTGTGACAGCTAATAGTTTGACTAGATTGTACTGACTTGAGGGGGCCCCAGTACAGGTAGGGACTTACCTGGGAGGCCATAGGGTCTGTGTCCATAATTCCCTACCCCACATGGAGGGCGTCAATGAATCTTTGGGCATAAATTGAACGATTAGGTCTTAAATTTGGCTTTGTCAACAGAGTTAGCCTTCTTTTAAAAATGAGATAGTAAGATCAGTATCCAAAATCTAGTTTAGTCTAGTAGTATTTTGTTGATTTGAAGGCACAAAAACAGTAATCAGTCACCTTTGTATAGTGTTTTGGCTTACTAGCACATTCCCTTGTGTGAAGGAAACAGCATAGGTATTATTAATTTCATTTTACAAATGATGAGGCCCTAAGAGAAGTGACTTTTTTGGATACAATTTTAGTGGTAGAACAGACATTCCGGCCCAGTTCTCTTGATTTCTGTTATCTCACACTGCTGTTCTTCATGCTATACTCTACTAAAGTTGTGTATTCCTGACACTATTATGATTATTTACTTTTTCTTTGTTTATATAATGGTTACATAGATACCTATGTAATTTCTTAAAATAACTGTTAAAGTCAGTTTTGAGTTAGAAGTAAAATAACAAATAAAGGAAGCAAGTTTGCTAGAGATTCTCCCACCCAAACAAATATCTACATGCATACTTACTATTTGGTGTAGGGATGGAGAATGGTGGTGATAGTGAGATAGTGAGGCAGCTAGGTGGCACAGTAGATAGAATGCCAGTTCTGGAGTCATCTTCCTGAGTTCAAATCTGGCCTCAGATACTAACTGTGTGACCCTGGTCAAGTCATTTAACCCTATTTGCCTCAGTTCCTCATCTATAAAATGATCTGGAGAAGGAAATGGCAAATTGCTCCAGCATCTTTGCTTAGAAAATCCCAAATGAGGTTCCAAAGAGTAGGACATGACTGAAAACAACCAAATAACAACAATAGTGAGAAGGGACCAATATCTGAGAGAATTGTGTTGCTTAAAGTGTTAAAAAGAGAGAGTTTGGTGAATGCTATCTTAGTTTATTAGAATTTGCATTATTCAGAATGAAAACATCCATCAAAAAAGCATAGAAAGTTTTAAGATGGCTTAGATCTAAGGAAAGATTCCTCAATGTTTGATGTGCCCATTAAGGCCAGTGTCATCCATGGACTCTTGAAGGTCCCCAAGACCCTGCTAGGGGGTTCTTGAGCTCAAAACTATTTTCATACTGATACTAAAATTTTTCATTTCTAATTAAATATTGGTAAATATTTAATTAATAAAATAAAAGCTCTTTGGGAGATAGTAGTCCTCACTAATTGTTAAGAGTATAAAGGGGTCTTAAGATAAAAAAAAAATGAAACTACTAGATGATCTTATTTCAATTTGGTCTTAGACCATTTCTCTTCTTGGATTTTTGTTCTTTTAATTTTTTCCACCACATGTTACAGGACAGAATTTGGGAAGTATGCTATTTATTGCCAGCGATGTGTAGAAAGAACTCAACAAAATGGAGACAGAGAAGCAAGACCCTCAAGAATGGAAATTCTTTCGACCCTTCTTCGAAATCCTTACCATCATTCGTTGCCCTTCAGTATCCCAGTACACTTCATGAATGGAATATATCAGGTAGGTCAGTTCAGAATTTCCAAAATCTTTCACATACCATAATTAAGACATCATGGAATGAGTATTCACAGAGGGCTGGAGGAAGTGAAGCAATTTAAACACATAAAAACTAATAGCTGGCAGTGATGATAGCACAAAAGCAAATCTTTGCTCAAAACAGGAGATGTAAAAGAGACCCATCAAAAGCGACATGCAGAAAAGAAGCAGAGGGCAGAATTAATTTTATAACTAAATTTTCTTTTGTATTATGAACTTAAGAATCAACATGCACAAGCATTTCATCATGCAAATAAGGAAAAGAGATTTACAGGTATACCTCATTTTATTGTGATTTGCTTAATTGCTGGAAGGTTTGTGGCAACCCTGCATTGAGCAAGCCTATTGGCACCATTTTCTAAAGCACGTGCTCACATCGTGTCTCTGTGTCACATTGATAATTCTCACAATATTTCAAACATTTTCATTATTACTGTATCTGTTACGGTGATCTTTGATGTTACTATTGTAATTGTTTTGGGGTGCCATGAACCACGCCCAAACAAGATGGCAGACTTAATAAATGTTTGTTGTAGGTACTCTGACCACTCCACCAACTGGCCATTCCTCCATCTCTCTCCCTCCCTATTCCCTGAGACACAACAATGTTGAAGAATATTACATAAACTTAGTTGATAAAGCAGCAGGAGCATTTGAGAAAATTGACTCCAGTTTTAAAAAGAAGTTCTACTGTGGGTAAAATGCTATCAAACAGCATCTCAGGCTGAAATCTGAAAGAGAAATCTTTCCTGAAGAGAAGAGTCAATTCATGTGACAAACTTCACTGTTGTCTAATTTTAAGAAATTGCCTCAGCCACCCCAACCTTCGGCAACCACCACCCCGATCAGTCAGCAGCCACCAACATCAAGGCAAGTCCCTCCAACAGCAAAAAGATTATGACTTGCAGAAGGCTCCCATAATAGTTAGCAGTTTTAGACATAATAATATTGCACACTTAATAGACTATGGTATAGTATAGATTTAACTTTTGCATATTGAGGGAAACCAAAAAAATTCATGTGACTTGCTTTATTGTAATAATTGCTTTATTGCACTAGTCTGGAACCCAACCCACCATATCTTTGAGGTATGCCCATGTAAAAGAAACTATAAACTTTTTTTCTGGCTAATACCATTGTATTTCTTAGGAGAAGAAAGTAACTTTTAAGCTACTTCAAAATCAAATCAATAGTTCTAAGAGAAATTCATAGCATATTGCTGAATATTATCAGTTTTGTTAGTATACTTTCCAAATTATATTTCCTTGATCTCTTTCATTAAAACCTATCAATCTTCTTATAGACTGAGGCAAAAACATCACCTTTGACTTAAAACTATACCTTGACTCTATTATTCACTTTTTTAAAAAGCCAGATATGCTGAGCATAATGGCACATACCTATAATCCCAGGTGCTGGGGAGGTTAGGATTAATGAATAGGTTGTGTATGGGAGTTCTGAGCTATAGTAAGCTAAAGCTGATTAGATGTCTGCCCAAAGCCTGGTGCCAGTATAGTGAGCCCCTGGGAGCAAGGGGCCAAAAAACTACCTAAGGACGGGCAAACCAACCCAGGCTGGGAACAGAGCAGGTCAGGTCAAAGCTTTTGTGCCAATCAGCAGTAGCATCAGGCCAATAAGTGGCTGCTTTATTACCGGCTTGGATGACATAAGGAGACTGACCCTCAAAAAAATGCTAAAAATTTTAATCTGCATGTTGTACGATAAAGGTGATGGTAGAGATTGGAAATCATATGACCATGTAGGAGCTTGGGCGCTGGGGACAGTGGCCTAGGCCAGCATTGATGTGAGAAAGGTATCCCTGGGTGGGGGTGGGACAAGAGGAAAGCATATACAGAAGAAATTATATTGATCTCTAACCCCTGATGGAAGAAGGTGAGATGGAAGAAATCCTCCCTTGAAATCCACTAAGTTCATTATGCCTATGACTCTTCCCTCTTTTTTTTTTCTTCCATCTTAACCACTACCCCGGTCCCCACCTGATAGTTTGGGGTGGGGGAAGAAAGCACGTTCAGTCGTCCTTTGTCTCCTTCAGATAAGAGTGAGGTTCATCTAGATGTTCCCTCTCACACCTCTTCCTCAATATTTATATTTTCCCATGCACCTTGTTTATGAGAAATTATATATTCCCCCTTTTCTTCCTCCTTTCCCCACTAGCGTATTCCTTTCTGTCCCCTTTACATTTCCTCTTCAACCCTCAGAACAGAATCAATCAACACCTAAGCCTTCTATTTTTCTTATATAAACTGCCTGATTATCCTTTAAAGACATTAAGGTTCTGAAGAGACACTTGTTTCTTTTTCCTGTATTAAAATGTTAGCACTTCATCAGTTTATAGCCTCTTCCAATTGTTCATACAAATTTACCTTTCTGGGTTTCTCTTAACTCCTGTATTTGCACATCAGAGTTCTTACTCTACACTGGTCTCTTCATTAAGAATACTTGAAAGTCCTCTATTCCTTTAAGGGTTTACTTTTTTTTTTCTCCTGTAAGATTAGACTCAGCTTTTCAGAATAATTTACTCTTTGTTGTAAACCTGTCTTTTGCCTTTCAGCATGTCATATTCCAATATCTCTTTTTGTTTATAGTATAACTTCCTGGTCTTGTGTAATTCTTACTGAGATTCCTTGGTATTAGAATGCTTTCTGGCATTTTGAAATATTTTTTCTTTAGATGTAAGCTCTGGATTTTTTCTGTGACATTTCTGGGACTCTTCCTTTTGAGGTTTCCTTCAGGGTATGATTGATAGATTCTGTCTACATTTTATCCTCTAATTCTCTTAAATATAGGCCATTTTCATTTGTGATTTCCTGAAACATAGTGTCCAGCCTTGTTTTTGTTTTTTTTTTTTATCATGGTTTTCAGGGATTCCAGTGATTCTTAAGTTATCTATCCTTAACCAGTTTTGTAGGTTAGTTATATTTGATGGCAAATACCTTACAATTTCTTCTATTTTTTTCAACCTTTTGATTTTGTTCTAATTTTTCTTGTTGTCTTATGGAGCCATTAATTTATTTGGTCTTTTTAGGGAGTCTGTTACTTGTTTTGTGTTCTCCTTTCAATGGTTTTCTGTTATTTATAGCCGTATATCAGTACTAGAGAAAAATATTTCTGATAAATCAAATTTTGAAGTACTGCACAGCTTTCGGTATCTCAGATATTAAACCTAATTTCCTTCAGTGCTGAAAACAATGCCTGTCATATAGTAAGCACTTCATAAATATTGGTTGACTTACTCAGTTTGGGGCCCAGATCAAGATCCAATTAGCAATGAGTGTTTCTCATCCACTTTGTTTTTCCAGTGTGGCTCCTTAACATCTTTTCACTGTCTTTTGAGACATTTGCTCATTTTCACATTATATTTGTTTCTGTTATTTTGTAAATGAGATACTCTAACTGAATATTGCATTTGATTATCTCTCTACTTGAAAAGTACTCTGATATTTCTATAAATGGACTTTTAAATAAAGGTTATATGAGATAATATTTGGAAAGCGCTCAACACAGTGCCTGAAACATAGTAGACACTAAATAAATGTTCTTTTTATCATGATGTTCAACAACAATAATAGTACATATCCATTTTATTTTTATATTAATCCCAATTTTTTTCCTGTATCTTAAATTAGGGCACCTAGGTGGTACAGTGGATAGTGTGCTAGTCCTGGAGTCAGGAAGACTCATCTTCCTCAGTTCAAATCCAGCCTCATATACGTACTAGCTGTGTGACCTTGGGCAAGTTACTTCACCCTGTTTGCCTCAGTTCCTCATCTATAAAATGAGCTGGAAAAGGAATGGCAAACCACTCCAGTCTCTTTGCCAAGAAAACCCCAAACGGGGTCATGAAGAATTGGACACTTACTGAAATGACTCAGCGTCAACAACAAAAACCAAAACCTTAAATTGCATGAATTGATTGTTATTTCTGTTCAGGTAGTTGGATTTGATACTTCTACCACAGTGGAAGAATTTTTGAATACTCTAAACCAAGAGACTGGAATGAGAAAGCCAGCCCAGTCTGGATTTGCGCTCTTTACAGATGACCCTTCCGGCAAAGATTTAGAGCACTGTCTTCAAGGAAACATTAAGGTAAAGCCAAAATTGGGGAAGCAAATTCATTGAACAATAAAAAAGTAATTTCCAACAATTTGGAAGCTAGTTTGAAAAATCCTTAAGCTAAAATTTTAAGTCACGTAATTTCTATTTCCATATTTGAAGGATCCATGATTTTTTTTTCCACTCCCCTTTCACCAAGGCAAATTCCTAGCTCTCTAGGTTTTAGTGGGCAGCTTTAAATAATGACACTAACAATAATAACTAACATTTATGTAACACTTTAAGGATTGCAAAGTACTTTACAAATATTTAGATTTGATCCAGAACCATTCATCACTTAATGGCTTTCCCTCTGGTAAAGAACCTGTCTGAATTTAACTAGGCTGGTCCTTGGATGACAAATTTGCAGTCTATTAACTGGGCCTATGTCTGAAATCTTTCTGTCTTAGTAGAACTTAGAGCTTGCATTCAACTGGCTTAGAAGAGCTCCTTAATGAGAGAGATGAAAACTTTAAGGTAGAAATATATAACTTTATATGTTAAAAGAAATCAGGTCAGCTTTGATCAAGTAGTGAAGTGTTTTGCTAACATATATTAGGCAAATGGCAATAAAGTAAAATGTATTTTTTTTCCTTTTGCATTATTCTTTTTTAATAAAACAAATTTTCTACCTATAGGTCGCAATATTTAAAATCTTAGAGTATTGAGCCTGAAAGGATACCAGAGATTACCTAGCCCAACGCACTTACCATATAGATAAGGAAATGGAGGCCCAGAAGGACACATGTCCTTGTCCAAGTCACATAGCTCATTCATGGAAGAGTCTGGACTAGAACTCAGGACTCTTGATTCCCATGCCAGTGTCGCTCTTAGGCATGGGCCTTGGCTGCACTTGGGAGCTAGCACTCAGCTGAAGATTAAAAAGAGCATGCAATTCAGAAGTAGAAAGAAAGAAAATTGGGCTCAAAGATGCTGAAAAGACAACGTAGTATGGTGGAAAGTGGGCTAGGTTTGGAGTCAAATGACCTGGGTTCTAATCCTGGCTAACTTTGTGAAAAATCACTTAACCTTTCTGGGCCTGTAAAATGAGGGGACTGAGCTAACCGACCACAAAAGTCTCTTCCAAGTCTGTATCTTTTGTCTTGTTATCATACAAACTGAAGATATGAGGAAAAAATGTTTAGTAATTTGACGAAAACACCTAAAGTTGCAGTATACTTTGGTTTCTTTTGAAAGCTTAAGCTCTACGGCACATCTGTCAATAATTCAAACAGTTTTTATTTTTATAATACAAAGAGAGGCAGCAGCATGGCACAGTGGGCAGATTGCTGACCCTGGATTCAGGCCCCACATCGGGCACATCCTGGCTCTATGGCCCTGGGCAGGTCCTTAGGCAGCACTAAGGTCGTAAGACTTCCAGTCGTTGGCAATCTGCATTGGGAAAGGGAGTTCCTCATGGGGAGCTCCCTACACAGATGAAATCACAGGTCTAGTCCAAAAATTAAAAAAAAAATTAGTTCAGCCCTGCCCTGAATTCCTCCTTTGGCCACTCGTTACAGCATGGAAGTGACCCAGTCTCAAAGGCGATGCCAGGGGACTGTGAGCTCTGCTGTTTCTCCCAAGGCAGCTAAGGCAGTTCAGTGGAGGGTGCCAGACTTAGAGTCAGGAATTTCTGGGTTTGAGTCCTGCCTCAGACACTGACTGGAGCTCAAGTATGGCTTGACACTTTATTAGCCGTGTGACTCTGGGCAAGGCACGTCCCCTCTTATCTGCCCCAGGTTCCTCATCTGTGAAATGAAGTGCATCATTATAATGTGACTTACCTCTCAGGGTTTATTGTGAGGGTAAAAATGAGGTAGTATTGTAAATTATAATTGTAATTGTATTTATATGTAATTATATTGTAAATTATAAAATTTATAAACCTTAAAGCCCTGCATAAATATTAGCTATTATTGTTACTGTTATTATTATTATTAATTATTTCTTCCAAATTGGAAGGGAGCTAGGTAGCACAGTGGAGAGAGTTTTGGACCCTTATTAGCCATGTGACCTTAGGCAAGTCACTCTATTTCTATCAGATTCAGTCTTCCTGTGTGTAAAATGGGGATTGATAACCACATCTACATCCTAGGGTTTTTTGCAAGAATCAAATTAAATAACATAGGTAAAGCACTTTGCAGACCTCAAAATACTATATAAGTATGAGCTATTATTATTAGCGAAATGATAAGAGGTGTTTTCTGTCCTCTGAGAAGCAGTCAAGCTGAATTAGAAGGGACTGTCATCTCACAGACTACATGATAATGATTTTTATGGCCATAGTAACTCACAGATGGTCTACCAAGTCGCCGAGTGACTGGCACCATCTTTGATGGAGAGAATACTCACACCTACGAAATATGTAGCTCATTACGTTTAGTCCATTAGGAGTATTTGGTTGCCTTTAATATTCGCTTGTCCTTCCCTGAATCCCATCATGAGCCTGCAGATAATCCAATAACATTGTTCCTTTTCTCCTGGACCCATCCTGTTCTCTTCTGCCTTGTGAGAACCTGGAAGGGCAAGTCTTGGCAATAGATGGCCAGGAGCCAGGGTGCTAATGTTTAGCCAACATAGTCATCTTATTTATTTGGTTGAATGGAGCTGAGTAAACAATAGTGGCTTTGTTAACTACTCCTTCTATACCTTTTTAAAAATGTCTACTAGTGGCCCTGGAAAGATATTTATATTTTCCTTCAGGCCTTTTCCTAGGATTTTCAAGATCTTTTCTCTTCTTTAGTGGAAGGATTTTAGAAAATGTTGTTTACATTTCAACGCCTGTTTGGAAAATACTTTAATCTCAGTCTAAAGCCGAAGCTGAAAATGGTTCTTCTTTATGGTTGTATGTGAGTCAGCAACATGGTGCAGTGGATAGAAGACTAAGCCCAAGGGTTGAGCTGAAAACTGGACTCAGTGTAATCCAGGCAAGGCCAGACACGAAACAAACTACTGTCTTCCTCAGTTTCCCCATCTATAAAACAAGAATAATAATAGTACCTACTTCCCAGGGTTGTTTTGAGGATAAAATGCCTTAATATTTATAAAGCATTTTGAAAACTTTTAAGCATTCTATGTAAATGGTTATTACTATTATTTAGTATTCAATGATCTATTCACAGGTAAATTCCACTAATCTTTATATTACTAATTCCATTGAAGAGATCATGCATTAAGATTCTTTTTCTTTTTAAATAAAAATCAGTGGCCACAGCCCCAAAGTGTGTGTGTGTGTGTGTGTGTGTGTGTGTGTAAGGCTAAGTGGATCAAAAAGCAGCTTCTAATTAAAATCCTAAATTGAAAGCTTTACATACCCATTTTCACAAGCTTAAATAACAAGCTTCAGTACATTTGGCTTGATCACAGTCATTGAAATTTTTCATTATAAACACAAACTTTTCTTCGAAAACTTCTGATTTGGTAAAATGCCATAACTACCAGCTCTACATTTTCCTCCTAGATTTGTGACATTATTTCTAAATGGGAACAGGCTTCCAAAGAACAGCAGCCTGGGAAATGTGAAGGTACGAGAACCGTGCGCCTAACTTATAAAAACAGGTGTGTAATAATGACTAGAACTCCCAGACTGTGAGTGTATAGTTGTGTTTATTGTATGAAGGCTGTTCACCAAAGGTTTCCACTCAATATCCCCTTTCCCTCCGTACATTCTTTTTCTTTTAAATAATATTTTATTTTTTTCTCCAATTACAGGTTAAAACGGTTTTTAACTTTTTTTTTAAGTTTTGAGTTCCAAATTCTATCCCTCCCTCCTCTCCCCCCTCCCTGAGATAGTAAGCAATCTGATATAGGTTATACATGTCCAATCATGGAAAACATTTCTGTATTAGTCATTTTGTACAAGAAGACGAACAAAAAAAGGAAAGGAAGAAGGCAAGGGTGGAAGGAAGGAATGGTGGAAGGAAGGAATGTTGGAAGGAAGGAAGGGTAGAAGCAAAGGAGGAAGGAAGTAAGGGAGGAAGGAAGGAAAGAAGGAAGGAAGGAAGGAAGGAGAAGAGGAAGAAAAGAAGGAAATAAGAATGAAAGAGAAAAAAGAGGGAAAAAAGAGAGAAGGAAGGAAGGAGGAAGAAAGAAAGGAAAGAAACTGAAAAATAGTATGCTTTAGTCTGTATTCAGACAACCTCTATGCATTTTTTAAGCAAAAAACCCTCACCATAAATCTGTATTCCTTATTGTAGCCTCTTAAGAAAGGATAGAAGATGTGTTATAATAAGTCTTGCCCAATGAGTCAAAGTTTATCCTCTAATTGATTTATTTAGGATATTCTAGGGCAGGTCTCTATTTATCAAGAGGCTGTGACTGGGAGAAGGAAGAAGAAAGGTTGCAGGATGTAGTTGTGAATAAGGCCCAGAACTTGAAGTCAGGAAGACCCAGGTTTAAGCTCCACCTCAGACACTTACTATCTGTCACTGAACCCTTCAGTAAACCCAGTAAAACAAAGGATGCTGGACTCAGTCTCTTAAGGTCTCTTAAAACTCTCTAGCTATGATCCTGTAGCCTAACAAGGTTAAGTATGCAGTGAGGTCTTTGTACTGGCTTTGGAGAAATCTTCATACCCAGTGGGGAGATGAAGATGAGGAGAGGTGGGGGAGTGATCAAAGGTCAGAGTCCTGAAGAATATCGGAAGGGGCAGGATCAAGAGAACAAATGGAGAGGTCGACCTTGGCAAGGAGAAGTGCCACCTCTTCACCAGAGATTAGAGCAAAGAAAGAGAGAAAACTTTAAAAAGTAAAGCTATTCAAAATTGGAATCATCAGCATTTATTAATCACCTTTTATTCTTCTAGGCATTGAGTTTTTTATAACCAAAAACAAAATAATCCTTGTCTTTGTGGTGCTTACATTCTCTTAAAGGAAAATATCATGTCAGCCAGTGGGGGTCAAAGTCAAATAGAAACAGGTGCCACCAAACCATACCTAAGGATCCCTGCTGGTCACATGACCCAGAAAACCACATACATGTTCCATTTTATTTTTATTTTGTTAAATATTTCCCAATTGCATTTTAATATGATTTGGGAGTGTTAGACATGTTTGATGCTTCTATTGTAAACATATATAAATAAAATATATGCAAAGGAACTATAATTTCCCTGATGAGAAGGGTGTATGTGTGGGAAAACAATGCAGCTGGGGTGGGGTGGGGGGAGGCTGGAAAGGCTTCATAGACAGTGAATTAAAGACCTAATTGATGGAATAGTATTCCTTTAGGTGATGGCCAAGACAAATCAATAAGCACTTATTGTATGTCAAGCACTATGGTAAGCACTGGTGAGATTATTCATATGTGCATGCGTGAGCGCGGGCGCACATGCGCGCGCGCACACACACACACACACACGGTAAATTAGAGATCATCTCAGAGTGAAGGCATTAGCAATGAGGGGTACCCAGAAAGACTTCATGTAGAAGGTGGGACTTTAGCTGGTACTTCAAGGAAGCAAAGGAAGGCAGCAAGTGGAGGTGAGGAGCAAGAGCGTTCCAGGCATGGGAGATCATCTGTGAAAATGCATGGAACCAGGAGGTGGAATGTCGTTTGCTAAGAACAGCACAGGAGGACAGTGGGACTGGGGGAAAGGGAGTAGGAGATGAATAAGATGTAAGAAGACTGGAACGGTAGGAAGAGGGGGAGGGGACTAAGTTATGAAAGACTTTAAAAGCCCTATTTGGTCCTAGAGGCACTGGAGTTCATTGAATAACGGAGAGGTGGGTGGGTGAGGTCATTTTAATATCTGCTGAGTATAGGATGAATTGAAGGGAGAGACTTGTGTCAGAGAGGCCAACCAGAAGGCTATTGCGATAGTCCAGATGTGATGTGATTAGGGCCTACACTAGGGTGGCAGTCATAGGAGAAAAAGGGGGTGAATATGAGTGAGGTAGAAAACAGGACTTGACGGCTGATTAGATATGGGAGATGAGAGAGAGTGAGGAGTCAAGAATGGTATCTAGGTGCCTGGGGGAAAGGTGGTACCCTCAAAAGTAACAGGGAAATTAGGAAAAAGGGAAGGTTTCAGGGGAATGATAATGAGTTTGGTTTTAGACGGTTTTCCATTCTTTGGAGATACAGATGTATTTGTTGAATTTTCCTGCGATGTTGCTTTCTATGTACCTTGGACATACTTCTGCACATAGTAAGCTCATAGAAGACTGGATTTAAAGAGAGAAGGGACCTTAAAAGTTCATGAGATCTAGAGCTAGAAGGGACCTCAGAGGCCCCCTTGTGTAACCCCTTCATTTTACAGATAAGGAAACCGAGGCCCTGGGACGTCTTGACTTTCCCAGGTCCTCTGACTCCCAATCCAGCCCTCTTTCCTTTGCCTCCTTTTGCTTCACATTGCCCTTAAATTTACCAGGTGAGGGTTTTGCATTGTTCATTTTACACAATTAGAATGAGATCTGCTCATCCATCCCTGTTGGGATGTCTTCCAGAAAAGGCTGGATGACCCTTTGTTGAGTATGTTAAGCAGGGCATTGTTTCGAAGGCAAGGGTTGGACTAGATAACCTCCAAGGTCCATTCTAACTCTGAAATGCTCTGATTCTGATAGTCTGAGAGTTGAGCAGAGGGTTAGCCAGGACCAGGATTTGGCCTCACTCCAGGAATTCTGAACGATCTTCCTCCTGCTATAACAAGTTTCTATTGATATTATTTCTGTCTGTTTTCTTTGATGAGGGGGAGATAACCTGGAAGACCTGGGCCCTTCTACAAGCTAGTTCCAGCCCCTTAGCTAGGTCACTTGCCACAGTGCCTGTCTTTTGAGCTTTGATCCTGCTAACTGCTGGAATTTTCTGACCTTCTCCTTCCAACACCCCTCCCTTCCCCACCAAGCTGGCATGGGTGTGTATATCTTTAAGTGGATGCATTTCAAGTAATTTTCATTTATAATGAAGGTGGGGGTGGGGGGGTGAGATCATTTGGGTTTTTTTCAAGTCAAGTAGAATCATGTCCATGTATAGTAATGTAACGAGTTTTCCATGTGGGGTCATCGGATGATGGTGGCAGTTTAATCAAAGAAGACTAATGACTTTTCTAGATGGGATAGCACTGAAGATAGATTTGGACAAAACGTGGGGGCAGGGAGGGAGGTGGTGGGGCTGATGTAGAGGAAGGGGATGTCTTATGCCTTAGAGGATCCTGGGGGAAAAAACACAATGAAAATGTTGCTGTGTTAAAAAATCCCTGAAGGTCTTTAACCCTCATGTCCAATACCATGAATGGAAACTATGGCATTAATTTTTTTTTAAAAAATAGAAAAGTTGAAATGCTTATAGAAGCTGCAACTGTGATAAAATACTATTTCCAAAGGTGGCCCTGCCTTGCCTACATGGGTACCCAGTTCATGAGCCCAAGCTTCCACCGACACAAAGCTAGGATGGTAACCTGCTGTACCATGTTGTGTAGCCAAGTGCTTGAGTCTTCATCTGTCAAGTGTTCCACTTATTAGCCAAACTCAAATATCAACTTACTCTTTATTGTATTGTTAGGAAATTTCGTTTATTTAGATTCAGTAAGTTAGAGAACTAATTAGTAGGTTTTGTAACCAGATGCCCTCATCTGTGACCATTTTGAAACCAGCCCTTAAATTCCATTCGTATTTAAGCTGCTATTTGGTTTGGTTTCTCACTATGTATTTGAAGATTGTAAAAGTCAAGGCATGTCTCACAAAACAAAACTGGAAAGAGGTCTGCCCTGAAGGGATGGCTTGGCTCCCTTAAACAAAAGGATTATTTTCAGTAATGCTTTGTTGTTTGTTTTGCTCCAGGGAGTGTAATTTTCCTACGTCTTTGGCTTTCAGTTAGGACTCCTAGGATCCGGCCTTGAAAGATCATTTCATTTATTCCACCATCCTCACCTCCCACTTAATAATAAAGCATTTCCATACAGATGAAATTCTGTATTTGTAAAGAGCTTCCTTAGTAAATAACTTCAGCGTTTATCAGCCCTCGCTGCCAGAAGAATCTTCTTTAGACGTAGATTTAACCTTACTGCTTCATTGCTAAGGTTTAAGCTTACCTCATTCTTTTATTTGGGGCCGCCAGATGATGCAGCGCATAGAGCACCAGACCTGGAGCAAAGACCCTGATTTCAAATCTGGCCTCAGACACTTACTTAGCTGCGTGATCCTAGACAAGTTACTTAACCCTATTTGATTCAGTTTACTCCTCTGTAAAATGAGCTGGAGAAGGAAGTAGCAAGCTACTTCAGCATCTTTGGCAAGAAAACCCCAAATGAGGTCACAAGTTGGACACGAATGAACAACAAATTCTTTTACTTCTTGGTTGTCTCATAACTGTACTGCAGAACAGGGGTATCAAACTTGCGGTCTTCTTCACATTAAATGTATTTGGGAAATGCTTAACAAAATAAATAAAAATACAATGCGATAAAGATAATGTTAATTTGTGGTTTTCTGAGTCAATGTCAGTCAATCAGGCATCTAGTTATGCTTGAGTTTACTGGTGGTCTAGGACAAGGCTCAGCAAACTGACAGCTGTCTGATTTTGTACAGCCTGGGAGCTAAAAATGGATTTTACATTTGTAAGTAAAGTTTTATTGTATTTTTAAAATGTAAAAATCATTCTTAGCTCATGGGCCGTACAAAAACAGATACCAGACTCGTATTGGGGGCAGTTATTTGCCAACCCCTGCTCCGAAGTCTTGTTTTATTCTGTCACCTGAGATCTGATTTGTAACAGCTCCCAGGCAGCACGGTATAACAGAAAGAGCCCTGACATTAAGAGTCAGAGGACTCAGGTCCAAATCCTCCCTGTGTAACCTTAGACAAGTCATTTCATCTTTTGGCATCTCAGTTTCCTTTCTCTCAAATGAGGGAATTTGGATGAGATCACCTCTGAGGTTTCTATGACTTATGTCATGTCAGTCATCTTTGTATCTTTCTTTAACCCTCCTCCATGTTCTTCAGAGTCTTCTTTAGTTGAAGAGAACAGGATTGAGCAGCAACAGCAGTCTGAGCAGGAATAATCATAATAGCTAACATTTATATAATGCTTACTATGTGCCAGGAACTATGCCAAACACTACAATTATTTTTGCTTAATCCTCACAAAGACCCTGGAAAGTTGGTGCTATTCTTATTGCTACCATTTTACAGATGAGGAAACTGAGGCAGACAGGCTAAGTGACTTGCCCAGAGTCTCACAGCTAGTAAGTAGGCTGGATTTGAATTAAGGTCTCCAGGTCCAGCGCTCTATCCACTGAGCCACCAGATGCCTTATGGTTTGAGTGTTTCACTCCAATGTAGGTGTCTCTGGATCACTTTCCTTTTGCTGCTTTGTTTCTGCCTCCCTGTAATTTTCTCATCCATTATGATAGAAAATCAATCATGGCCAAGTGTGCCCAGAGCTATTATGGCTTTTCTGCATTTGCTGATTTTTTTTCCTCTTCTCTAGCTGGTCTAGCCTTTTAAAATTTTACTCTGTGTATTTTAAGCCATTTTTCTAATTTGCTAAAGTCATTTTGCATTTTGATCCTGGCTTGTAGAGTGCCGGTGAGCATTTCCCTCTTGCTCTGATGTTATCCATAAATTTAATGAGCCTTCTCCTTAATGCACTCACACACATAAAAGTCTTAGACACCAGCAGGGCCTGAGGCCAACCGAATACCACTGGTTGTGTCTCTCTGAGTTGACACTGCTTCATCCCACATCAGCCTCTGCTTCCGAAGGACCCCCTAGCCATTTGTGCACACACCTACATTATAGAATCTAGACTTGTTTCCTTGCCAGTGTGTCAGGATGCTTTGGCTCATCTTGAAGATGTCCTGGGTGTGTCAGAAATCTGCTGAGTCTCCTTGGCTCAAGCAGTAATTTACCTGCTACATTGTCATAGCTCCTCACGCCGACTGTGACCAGCTACCAGTGTTTGTTCTACAGCCAGAAGCATGCAAGTGCCTTTAGCAGAGTACATAGGGCCATTAATATAAAGAGGAAGGTAGATCATTTAGACAGAGACACAAATAGACCTTTGCTATGGGGGCCTGATGAGTACCAGAAGTCCCATATCACTGAGACCCAAAGCCTTTGTCGTTGAGGCTTTGGAGCCACCAGAGACCTGGAAACAAAGCATGTCCCAAGTGTGTGGTAACTTCTGATTATGCCTTATTCTTCGCCATCTTGGGAGGAGGATATGGACTTGGTGCCAAATGTATGTTCCATCTGGTTATGGACACAATCACCTGATCTTTGCCAATCCAAATTTGATTTGATTTCCTTCCTGACTCCACCCCTTTCATTTCTAGGATTTGGAGAGAAAACAAGCTATATATACTTTTATGTAAAGTAATGTAGTGAATTCTCCATGCTCTATCATGAAGGTGCCTAATAGGTATTAAATATTCCTCCTTATGATGGTGGTGACTCAATCAAAGAAGCCTGGAGATTTTCTAGGTAAAATGATACTAAAAATAGACTTGAACAAAAGGAAGGGAGACAAAAATGGAGGAGGATGGTATTCTACAGCACGGTACTCATGGCATAAGCCCCAGTCAAATGGTACTTCCACCTTCCTATGGCAAGCACACATTTAGTTCTTCTTCTCCTAATCTGTATAATTTAGAGCTTCTGACTACCAAGTCAGAAAGTTCTTTCCCTTGTACTGCTTCTGGCTCAGTTCTCCCATGCCCTCTCCTGCTTTGCCCTCTGGAACCCCTGTTCTATTGTTAACAAATGTCCCCTTGTCTCAGACTTTTTTCTCCCACCCTCCTTCCATCTTCTTGTGTGGAAACTGGCTCCCTCCAGAAGTTACTGAATCTAGTATACGTTCATTCATTTACCTTATACTGGGCCAGTGAGAAGGCATGTTCCTTGCTCTTTACTGCCACTTTGGGATCCTCCCTTTGATACCATCACTCAGCAACCTCTCTCCTTTGGGGGTTCACTCCATCTATCTATACCATCTTGTCTAGATCCTTATTGTAGCCATGTGCCAGCTTAGAGGTGGTTCTTTCTCCTTCCTCAAGAAATCTCCAGCTCAAACTCTTGCTCTCCAATAGAACCCATGGCCTCACATACAAGGGCTAAAATCAATCCAGCCAAAGCCCATCCATGTACACATGGATATTCCCTCAGATACCCATACCTTACCTAGAAGGTGAAATATGTAGAGCATTGGGCCTGGTATCAGGAAGACCTGAGTTCAAATGTGGCCTCAGACACTTACTAGCTGTGTGTCCTCGGGCAAGCCACTTAACTTCTGTCTGCCTCAATTTCCTTAACTATAAAAATGAGAATAATAGCACCTATCTCTTAGGGTTGTTACGATGCTCAAATGAGATATTATTTGTAAAGCTCTTGGCACATTGCCAGGCACATAGTAGGTGCTTAATAAATGCATATTCCTTCCTTCCTCCCACCCCAACCCTATACAGTTGAACTACTATACATCTTCACACTACCCGAGCCACTCACAGAGATGGTCATACCCTAGAACTCAAACTGCTACCCCCATGATTCAGAACTATTAACTTCTTCTCTGATCAGAACCTCCTGATTTTTTGCCCTTCTTTATTCTCTACCATGCCCTCAAACTATCATCTTATATCTCTTCTCCATTTTATAGCCAAAGTAAAAATAATGGTTGTCTTTACTCACTGTTTCTTTCTACCTCACACTCATATCTCATTACCTGGTAAACTTACCACTTGACCAAAATGGCTTTCTCCAAGGTTACCAAGAATCTCTTGCATAGTAAATCATATTCTCAGTTCTCATCCTGGTTGACCCCTCTGCAGCTTTTGACAATTTTTTACCCCTTTCACTTATGTAATTCTCATCTCTCTTGGCTTCTTTGATGTTGCTCTCTGCATTGTTCCTACTGGTCTTACCATTCTTTCTCAGTGTCTTTTCCTGGATCCATTCCCCCCTATTTCCCACAAGTATCTACAAGGATTCTGTTTTGGTCTCTCTCTCTCTCTCTCTCTCTCTCTCCCTCCCTTCTACGTATATACATATTTGTGTGTGTGTGTGTGTATATTCACACAGAATTTTAGATTTATAAAGGACTTTGGTGCCTATCTTATCTAATCCATATCTGAGAAAGAACCTCTTCTAAAACACACCCAACAGGTAGACATCCTCGCCTTTACTGGAAGACCTTTAATGAATGAGAACTGACCACCTCCTAAGTCAGTTTACTTTTTACCATCTCCAATCATTAGGAAATTTCTCCTTATTTTATCAAATCTAAATTTGCCTCTTTCCACCTACTTCTTCCCTCTGGGGCCCCCCAAAATCAGGTTGATTGCCTCTTCCATGTGATAATCCTCCAATTAACTTGAAAATAGAGATCATGTCCCTCTTAAGTTTTCTGTAGGCTAAGCATCCCTAATTCCTTCAACTTCTACTCAAATAACGTGCTCTTGAGCTCTTTTTTATTCTGGATTCCTTCCTCTAGATGCTCTGTAGCTTTTCAAAGTCCTTCTTAAAATGTGGTGCCCATAACTGAATATAATACATAAGATGTGGTCTGATGAAAGCAAAGTCCCCGTTGAGACCATATTTACACACACACACACACACACACACACACACACATACGTATATTATATGCACATGTATGTGTATGTAGGCATACTTATATACATATATGTCTATATGTAATGCACACATATGTGTATATATTTCATCTAATTAGATTTAGCCCAGCGTTCTAGCTTGTCATGACCATTTTGGATCCTGACTGTTAGGTAGTGTTTTAGCAATCCCTCTCATCTTTGTGTCATCTGTAAATGGATAAGGAATCTATCTATGCCTTTATCCAAGTCATAAATAAAAATGCCAAATAGCACATGACCAAGAACACTCCAACAGAGAACTTCTTCTAAATTAGCATTGAACCAGTAATGACTAAACTTTGGGCCTTGCTATTCAACCAGTTCCAAATCCTGCAAATGGTCATTTCAACTAGCTCATCTCTGTGCTTGTTATCTACAAGAGTAGCGTGGATGTCTTCGTCAAACTTTTGGCTAAACTCTAGATAGATGTTAAGATATATAGATAGATGTAGAGGTATAAGATGTAGAGGTATAAGAGTCAATATCGCTTTGCCTTATTTTCCTAATCTATAAAATAGGGATAATAGTATTTTCCTTATCTATAAAATAGGGATAACACCTAGCTCACAGGGTTGTTGTGAGACTCAAATATCATCAAATATGAAAAGCACTTTCAGATATTAGAGTGCTGTATTGATTAGCTACTATCATCTGCCAAGGATAAGTTCATCTGGGTGACTAGAACTCTTCAAGGGTACCTGGGTAATGTTTTTTTCTACCTCACTTATTTTGGGTATCAATTTACCTGTTAGTCATTTTTGTTCTTTTCAATTATACATGGGCATTCTCCTTTAAAGGGAAAATAGGAGCAAAATCAGAATTGAGAACTCTGCTTTCTTTTTGTCATCAATTCTTATGCCATCCGCCCTAAGCAGTGCCCCCATACCTTCTTCGGTTCAATGCTTTTCCCTGGAATAGCTAAGAAAGAAAAACCTCCAGAACATGATTTCTGTGGTTCTTAGCTTTCCAGTCACACAGTTGACTGAAAGGTACAGAGAATGCCATAGACCCCTGTGCTGATAGCTTGACAACTACAAAAAAGCATTTGATTCAGAAAAGCAAAATCCTACTATTAAGGTTTTCCTCTGACAAGATGTCTGTCATGCATACGTCAACAACAAAGAACTTTCTTCATCAATCCTCCAATTGTTACTATCAACTGAGGAATAAAATGAGGAGATAGCTGCTTACTAAACATGCTTGCTACTTTTGCAAATGTGTAGTGCATAGTAGAAATGGAAAAAAAGGATTCCTTTATAGATGTTAAGGCCCTCCAGTTGCTTGCTGTTTGTAGATGATGTTATATTGATTATATCAGGCTCTGGGGCATTACAGAGACTCTTAAAGCTATAACCATTCAAAATTGAGTTCATCCTCATGCACACACGAAAGACTAACAGGATGAAGACAAACCCTGCGGATGAAGAGTGAGGTGCGCTTGGCATCAAATAGGAAAAGGAGGAGAACTACCTGGATTGCATTTGAGAAATGGTGCAGGGCTTTTTATGACCAGAAGCTTTTCCCTGAAATGCTAGGCTCTTAGTATTCATAGCCTAGTAGTGATGCTGTGTACCTCCAAGTCACAGAATGCCACAGTCTCTGATCAAGTAAGGTTGATAGTCATACAGATGGAAATGGAAACTGATGGGGAGCATGCGTAGGCTGCAGTATATTACCAAGAAAAAAAATGTACAGGAAAAGCAACATAAAGGCTATCAACAGAGACGTAAGACCAGAAAAGGAGGTAGGCTGGTCACGTTACAAGAGTGAGGAATAACCGATGAACAAATAGCCTGTGTTCTCCATTGGTACTGAGAAAATGTCAAGAGTTCTAGACACAGGGTCAGAATGAGTTAGGACAATGGAAAAAGTACAAGCTGTCTATCCGTTTGTGGTCTTTAGAACCAATTAGCCAAAATGACTCCATATTAGAATCCTATCGCCTAAACTGGAGTATCATGCAATATATTTCAAAACTCACAATTATTACGCCCCAGGTATAAGTGCTCTTTCCTGACACATTTTTTTTTCCAAAGCATTTTCAAACTTTCCTTCACATTTACCACATTCCGGCTTGTACCGTGTGTATTTGCCTACATTTCATAGACTCTCTTCCTTCTTAAACTGCAGGTTCCTTGAGAGCAAAGACTCTTTTTTTATCTTTATACCCTCAGTGCCTAGTAAGTGTTGAATAGCTATTTGATGAATTGAATCAAATACCGGCTGTGGTCTGACGCGGTCTTCATTGTTAGCACGCATTTTCCTTCTCTTTCAAAGTTATTATTTAATGCGCACCTTCGTCATTTTACAGGCTTTACTTCTCAGTGCAAGTCCGTGGGGAGAGCGAAAGAGAAAAGCTCCTATTAATGTATCAGACAAATGATCAGATAGTAAATGGCCTCTTTCCTCTGAACAAGGAACTCGCAGTGGAAATGGCTGCTCTGTTAGCTCAGGTAACTTCTATGTGCAAGTACTCCTTTGCAAAGATCAGATAATAATTGATATTCTGGATTAAGTGTAGTAAAACAATGTCCCTTTAGCAGTTCTTGAACTTCATTTTGCCGTGATTAACACCTTAAAAATTACAGGCCCAGTAATTACAGTTTGACTCCAAATTACTGACACTCTAGTAGAGATGATACAGAATGAGATAGTATTCCATAAAGAGAATCTAGGTTCTTAATTATCCTGAAATTAAGCCACGAGGCTTTGAATTTAATAAAGGAGCATGAGTGTAGAAGTGTGGGGCTGAGAATGCCAGGGTAACATATTTGGATTACATCCTATTCTTTAAACAATGTAATATGTATGTATCAGAGTTTAGGAGGATTAGAACATTTTCTCTTCCTAAAAAACCATTAAGTGGTTTGACATAGATAAATTAAGATTGCATTTTAAAGCATTTATCTAACCTCCAGTTTGGATACAAGTTTTGTAATCATTTTATTAATCTTCACAACAATTTCCTAAAAATCTCCAAGAATCAAAAGTTGCGTCTTATAAATAAATATTGTTAATGCTCATTTTACAAGGGACAAAGAGCTGAGGCAAAAAGAAATGAATGTCACACAATGTGTCTAGTGAGAGATTTGAAGTTATATCCCTTTCACATAATCACAGAATTTCGAGAAAAGAAAGGGACCTTGACAGCCACCTAGTCCACCCTATACCTGAAACAGAACCCCCAACTATAACACACCCACCTGCTCATCCAGTCCTTGCTTGAAGACCACTGAGAAGAGGCAACTCACTACCTCTAGGATATGGCTTCTGAACCTTTTTGGTACCATGGACCCACTTGGTGGATCATCTGGTGAAGCCTATGGGCCCCATCTCAGAATCATGTTTTCAAATAATCAAAGGAAATACTAAATTTCAGTCTGAGATTAGTGAAAATAAAGATGTAATTTTTCTTCCCATCCAAGTTTACAGTCCCCCTGAAAGCTATCCACAGGCTGTCTTTGGGGTTCATGGACCCCAGGTTAAGAACCTTTGCTCTAGAGGCAGTCTGTTCTCTTTTTGGATATTTCTAATCATTAGTAAAATTTTCCTGACATCAAGACCAAGTTTGTCTCTTTGTAGTACCCATTCATTACTCCCATTTATCCCCTCTGGGGTCAAATACAATCTGGCTAATCCCTCTTCTATGTAGCCTTTCAAGTATTTGAAGAGAGTCATCATGGCACCATACCACCACCCAGGCTAGGGGTAAATGCAGGTGATACATACTATATGATTACAAGCTGGTACTTTAGCAGTACTTAGAAGGCAATTAAAATAGTTTAAATATGGAATTTTTATTTTAATGGCATTTTTAAAATGGAATTCATACTTTGATATTCAGTGAGGTGCCTCACTGGGTGGATTTCTGAGCTTGGAGTTAGGAAGACTGGCTCAGATCTAGACTCAGACGCTAACTGTGTGACCCTGAGCAAGTCACTTAACTTCTGTTTGCCTCAGTTTCCTCCTATGTAAAATGGAGATAATTATAGCACCTACCTCTTAGGGTTGTGGTGAAGATCAAATGAGATCATATTTGTAAAGCGCTTAGCAAAGTGCCTGACACTAAGTAGGCACTTAGCGAATGTGTACTTTGTTCTTCCTCATTTGTAAAAACAGGAGGTTGGACTCAATAACATCTAAGATCCCTTCCAGTTCTAAATCTATAACTCAATGATTCTACAACATCAGTGAACATGCATTCTTTAAATTCCACACATCAAGACAAATGGATTGTATACTCTATATATAACGGTAGTAGCTTCGTTCTCTATTTTAAAAGTCAAAACTTTCTCTGACATCCCACAGTTTCTATTTCTTAATTTTGCTACTAGGTGGAGATTGGAGATTTTGAGAGACCTTTCTCAACTCCAGCAGGACAAGTGACCTGTCAATATAAGGCAAACCAAACACTAAAACAAGTCATAGAGAAATTTTATCCTAAAAGGTATAAGAATGGCTGTTCTGAAGAACAATTAAGGTAAGAAAAGAAAGTTCTGAGTATTTCATGCCTAATGACATCTGTATGCATCATCTAAAGTTTAGAGCAAGGGCTGTTAAGGTGGGGCCGTGAGCTTCTTGATAATCCTATTTTGATGTAATTGGTGCCCTCTGTAATTCTATTTATTTTATTTGTGCATTTAAAAACATGATTCGGGGCAAGTAGGTGACGCAGTGAGTAGAGCATCAGCCCTGGAGTCAGAAGGACCTGAGTTCAAATGTGACCTCAGATACTTGACACACTTACTAGCTGTGTGACCTTGGGCAAGTCACTTAACCCCAATTGCTTTGCCTTCCTCCCTCCAAAAAAAAACAAACAAACAGCATGATTCTGATGGCCAAAGGGGGTCCAAACCACAAAAAAAGATTAAGAACTGATGGTTTAAAGAATATGTCCTCATAGGAAAGTCCAGTGAGATTTTATTGGTGGTAGATTGTATTTTCAAGACTATTTTCTTATCCATATCAAGGCTATAAAAACACAAAAAATTACTGGTTTGTGTGAAAATGGAGATAATCAATATAAGGCAAAGAAAATGAAAATGCTTGTTACTAGTTAATTGGTTCTGCTTTTCATGTGGTTCTAATTACTTCATGTACAAACTAAGCATGCCTTCATATTAGAATCTTGGCTCAGCCTCCTCCAAGATCTGAATTCCCATGTTCTAGGTTCAAAACTGAGTGTTATTTCCAAAATCAATTTCCATTCAGCTCAAATTATGCCCCCCTCCCCACACACACATAGAGTAGCCTTCAGCAAAGCTTAGACTTCAACTCAAACTAATATCTAGGTTTCTCCAGAGACACCCCCGCCCTTTCCCCCTAGCCACTATATATCCTTCAGCTCTGGGAGTAAAGCACATTATACCTCCAACCTCAAGAGGCAGGTACTGCTTAGGAAGTTCCTAGTCTCTTTCATATTTGTAACGAGATTTTTTTTTTCTTTTCTTCATGGGGGGGGTGGGGTGGGAGGGAGAGGAAATAGATTTTTGTTGTTGAAAAAATAAAATTTGATTTTAAAAAATGAAAAAACAAGACAAACACAGCCCATTCCACCTTTGGATAATTCTAATATTAATAAAGGTTTCCCATAAATTGAAGAAAATAGAAGTTCCTAGTCTCTTTCTAGGAAGTTGTCTTCTGAGACTCTTAAACTTGAGGCTGTTAGAAGTATGGCAACCCCTGAAGCTGGTACTTTCCAACTAGGAAGTATCCCTAATAAGGATGCACTTTTTTCACCTAAAAAGTTCTATCAATATCTTTTATTGTTTATATCACCTTAACTTCTGAATATATTCCTCCTCCCCTACCCAATGAGCCATCTGCTTGTATCAAAGAAGAAAAAGGGAAGGAAAAAAAAGAAAGCAGTTCAGCAAAACTAACCAACAGATCGACTAAGTCTGACATGTATGTAGCATTGCATACCCATAGTCTCCCACTTCTCCAATGCTGAGTAGCAGGTGCATTTTCACATTACATAGCATTCCAAGTTTTTGTCTGTGTGTTGTTTATTGTTTTACTGCATCTATTTAGTTCCCTTTTTCTTAGGTCAAGTAAATCTTACACTACTTCATTGAATTCCCTATTTCATCTTTTCCTATTTAGCACCATTTGTTTAGAAATTCCCCTGAAGGCCTATTTTAAAATGCAGATATTCCTAGAGCCCATTAGACTAATTAACCCTAACTATTGCCTTTCCTGGCTGGATGGTTGTAGAGGTAGCCTCAGAGCACTGCGCTATGCCTGAACCTCAGGAAGAAGGAATACTCAAAGTGAGAAACAGAGAAATCTGGAGGGAAGGGTGTAGAAAGGAATTGTGGGAGTCACTGAAGACAAATGTCATTCTACTTTATTATTGTGCTCAGCTATGGAAAAGTTCTGCATCATGATCTTGGGGTTTGTAAATGTTCAGGGGAAATGAAATACTAATTTGTACTCTAGATTATAGATTTTTCCTCTTTTTTTTTAAAGACAACTTTGTCAACGATTGTCAACTAGATGGATGGCTCTCCGTGGACACAGTGCTGCTGACTGCATGCGCATTTATCTGACTGTAGCCAGAAAGTGGTCATTCTTTGGTGCAAAGTTGTTTCTTGCAAAAGTAAGAAATTTGTGGGAAAGGGGTATTTAGATTGCATCTTTGTGTATTTACCACTCTTGCTCCAACCCAGTGAATCAAGGTAGAGTTACAAATCGTCAATAGTGTGCAGTAATCTAAACATATTTTATATTTAGCTTTAAAATGCATTTTAAAACAGGGACTGTTGAATGCAGACATCAGAAGGGGCCACCTGTCTTTGATCCTAATTGACCCCATGATTGGAGCAGGTCCAAATCAGTTTCCCAGTTGCTGCACCTGGAGCCTAAACCCAAGCCCAGTAAGATATTACTCCTACTCCCACCTTCAGGTTCCCCTAGCATTTTCTATGAATTTTTCATTGTTATGCAAAACAACTTATGTAACAGATTCCCAAGGCCATGCCTTCACTGAGACTATCTCCCTATTGCTATTTAACACTGCCTCTTCTGTCCATCTTGGGCACTACAGTACTTGGTGCTGCACAGCACCGGGAATACCAATTCTCTTGTCTTGATTAAAAGACCCTAGTTTTTGCTGTTTTGGCAGTCTTGTTTATTTCAGTTTGAGAGAACATAATCCCAAACCTTGGGAATTCTGAACAATGTAAGCAAAATAATGAAAGGATGCACTGAATGAAAGGGCTAGACAGGAATGCCCAATTCCCTGTCTTTTTCTCAATCTCTACTTTATGCCGGTAGAATTCATGAGAGCCTGAACTCGGTTTCCCTTTCTACAAAAAACTGCTTAGCTCACACCTTTCCCGGAGTAGAGTAGGAGGCAATTTATGCTTAAACACCTTACTTGGTGACTGTATTATTATCAAGCAAGGGATGGGAGGTACCAGGTATAATTCAGCAAGAAGTTCCAAAGTCCTCTGGAAACTGGGAACTATAATTCAAGGTTGTCAATAATGAGATGAGAAAGCCAACCTTAAAAATGTGCCTAAAATAAAAGGCCGTGTGGAGCGGCAGGAGAGGTTGTAAGTCTCCATTATGCTGCTTACTCCCTGTCTTCACTTGGACCCATCATTTAATATTTGGGGGCCCCCAGCAGGTCTCTTTCTATACTCCTCTCATAGATCTTGGTAACTAACATTTATGTAGTTCTCTGGGGTTTGCAAAGCCCTTTGATATACGTTTTTATTTGATTCTCACAAGAGCCCTGTGAGCAAGCACAATATTAGCCCCATTTTCATTGAAGGGGAAATTGAAGCTAAAAGAGGTGGTGGTGGTGGTGGTGGTGGTGATGATGATGATGATGATGATGGTGGTGGTGGTGATGAAGATGATGGTGGTGATGATGGTGGTGATGATGATGATGATGATGATGGTGGTGGTGGTGGTGGTGGTAATGGTAATGGTGATGATCTGCTGCTCTGCCTTGTTTCAGTTCCAAGGAACCAGATGCCCCTCTCAGGTTAATCTCATCGCCATGCTGCTAACTCAAACCTTGACAGACCCCACGTCCCTCAGTCTCCTCCCCATTCTGATTATAGGGGAAGGGGGACAGTACCAAACCCCTTCTAATGAATTCCTTTATAGAGGACAGAAACTGGACTTCTGGGTTCACTATATTCTGCATCTTCTGCTTTGCCTGGTTTGAACTCCATGAAAACAAAATGTCCCATGCAGGGTGTCCCCGGAGGTCTTCCTGCCTCTTTTTGTGTGTTGTCTCCCTCATTAAATTGTAAGCTCCTTAAAGGCAGAGACTATCTTTCTTGTTGTTAATTGCATCACCAGAGTGGAACACATAGTAGGTCCTTAGTAAATATTGATCAGATCGATGATGATGATGATAGCTGACTTTTATGTGGTGCTTTAAGACATTTTATAAATACTGTGCCATTTTATCCTCACAACAATCCTGAAAGTTAGGTGCTATTATTATCCCCACTTTACAGATGAAAAAACTGAGGCAGACAAAAGTCAGGTGTCTTCCTCAAGGTCGTACAGCTAGTAAGTGTCTGAGGCAGGATTGGAACTCATGTCTTCTTGACTCCAGGCTCTATCCACTGTACCACCCAGCTGCCTTAGGTGACTTGTCTTTGATAGCACAGCCAGTTTCAGAGATAGGTTTTGTTAACTCCATAGATGAAAAAAATTTTAAAGCTGATTTGGGAAATTATCAAGCAGCTCGTTACCATACATTGTTTAAGGGGGTGGGGACTGAACCTGTGATTTCATTGGTATTGGGGAAGGCCTAGAAGAGAGCACTCCCTGTAGCAACTCAGGTCAGGACATTCTCTTCCATCTACAGAATTAATTGTCTAGAGCCTGCAGCAGAGAAATGACATCTTGAGATCCCAAGCCTTTAGTGTCAGAGGCAGATTGTGGAGATTCTCCTTATTTCCAGGCCGGCTCTCTATCCGCTGTGTCAAGTGATAACATAGGTGGGAGTTTCATGTCCCATGAGCTGCATCTAGCTATTCTTGTCCCTCATCCCCTCAATTAGCAAGACTTCCTCATTCTTGTGAGTAACAGCCTCCCTGAACTCCAAGATTTATACCTAATGAATGTTATAAGAGTCTGCTGCTTTTTCCATACTTGTAGCTTTTGAAAGCGTTCAGTACGTTTGACCTAAACAGGATTTGTCCTGGTTGCTCATGTTTATTTGGACACTTTCAAAAAAAAAAACCACCATACTTTGAAAATGAATGTTAACCAAGCAACTTAAACCCTAGCTAGAATTTTAGTACCTCATAAGTCTAGACAAATAAGTAATTACAGAATACTAAAAATTACTGTTTTAAAAAAAAATACCAAGTGTCATTTTTTTTTCTAATTCCAGGACAAAATTTGAGGGAATTTAGAATAGTTCTGACTAAACATCCAATTCAGTGTGGTTTGATTTATTTAATGTCAGGCGTTTTCCATTAACAAATGCTCCTTTCTTTTAATGTGACATTTATAATATGTGGGGTTCTTTATCCTTTCTGTTTCACAGCCAGTAACTCCATCAACACTGGGAAATACTTTCATATGGCTAGCTGTACATGAAGATGGAATTAGCATCTTGGAATATAACTCCATGGTAAGAATAAATCACAAAACTTTTTGATGTAGGTAATGCTATATTTAGCATTTAAGTTGGCTACATTCCATTCAGCTACAAGACCTGTCATAAAAAGGTAGGCTAAAAACAAAAGGGGAAAATTACAATCATGATCGTATTAGGATTCTTGAAATGGCAGTTTGCACAGTATATTACATTAAGAGGACATTTTCTGTGTATGAGACAAATTATATTGCGGTATTATTAAAATGGAAATTTTAATTGCATAGGTCAAAAAATTCAGTATCATTGAGTTTTCTCCAAAACGGTTCTTGTAATACCTCTAATTCTTCACTTTGCAATATGCAAATTATTATAATAGGGCTTTCCCACAATCAAAGAAAATGACATTAATAACGTGAAAGACTGTGTACCCCTCCACATATACAAAATTTAAATTTTTTTCTTGCCTTTTCTTTGCAAGCTAAATTAGTTAATGTAGTTTTATGATCAAGTGAACAAACATTGCTTTAATACAGATATTGACTGCCATAATTAAAGGTTATCCCCACTTGAGATCTTAATTTAAACCTGACTTTCATATATATTTTTAATATCTTTTTTTGTTTGTTTTTAAAACCTGAGAAGGCATGCAAATCGTATTAGTGCATACCAAAAATCTAATGATTAATTTGCCAGAATCAGTTGTTGGTTCTGTGTATACTAGTAGTCTGTGGTCACCAGGAACGTCAAGAGACGTCATACTTTTCCGTGCAATAATCCAGTGATTCTGTCTTCAGTTGCCCCTACTGAAACGTGTTTTAGAGGGAATTTAAATCTTCTGGATAGTTTCAGACTGATAAATGAATGTCTTGAGTGTAGATTACACTTCTTAATTAGACTCTACTAAACAATTTCAAAGAATATTAAAGCTTAACTAAACATATTTGTTACAAAGGTTTTGTTTAATTTTTTTCCAGCAGAGGGAGGTTGGGTGAGTGAAGGGAGAAGAAAATAAATGCTTATTAATTTTTTTAAATAAAATATAATTTAAAAATCAATACCCACTAGTAAATAAATACAGAACCACAAAATACTGAATCACATTTTCTCAGTATGTTTTTTTTTTGTCTCAGCATCTTTGGGCAGTGCAGAAATGAAGGTCACAAAGGTAACATTGAGCAAATTACTGTTCCAGAGTAGCATCAACCACTGTCCCCAAAATGTCCGTTGCCATCAAACACCTACTGTCCAAATGATATAAGGGACAAAGCAGAATGCTAAAACAAGTTAGAGTAAGAACTTAAATGTTCCATGTGGTTTGTCGATTGTTCTCTTCGTTTTTATCTTGTGAACTTAATTAATCATGTGTGAGAAATTATTTCAGAAACCAGCAAATGCTGCAACAAAAACTTGCAAATGGTTAAAATGTATTCATCGATTTAGCCTTTATATTATCAGTTGGGTTAATTAAAATTGTTAATTTTACATACTCTTTGGTGGCATAAAACTTATAACTTGGCTTTCTTCTGTCTTAAGAGGTTAATAGTAACATATGCGTACAAAACCCTAATGACCTTTGGAGGTTATCAAGATGACTTTATGGTGGTAATTAACAGTGCACATTCCAAGGACAAGCCAACTGATAAACTCCTTTTTACCATGGCAAAGCCTAAGGTAAGTGGGAAGACTTCTGCCAACTTTGGCAGCCTATATACTGCCTTTTTGTTTGTTGTTATTGAAGTAAATATTGAATGAGGGAATGAATGAATGAATGAGAAACCATTTATTAAGTATCTACTCTGTGCCATATACCATGCTAACTGTTGGGGACATAAATACAAAAAAAGGAGACAGTCTCTGCCCTCAAGGTGCTTACAGTCTCATAGGGAAAGACAATACAAAATAGCAATAGCTGGGGAGATCTGTTTTGGTTAGGAAAAGCCAAAGGGATGGTAATTGCAATCAAAGGGTAATTGATTGATACAAGTTTGTTAGGAATAATAGTGTTTATAATGAGTGGAGAAAAAGAGTATATGTGAAATCATGGCATGAAGATGGCCTAGGAGCACATTAATGGGTCTGCTTAGATGTTAGATACGGTTTGTCATTATTATTCAGTCATTTCAGTCATATCTAGTTCTCTGTGACCCCATTTTGGGGTTTTCTTGGCAAAGATACTGGAATGGTTTGCCATTTCCTTCTCCCACTCATTTTACAGATGAGGAACTAAGGCAAAGAGGGTTAAGTGACTTGTCTGGGGTCACACAGCTAGTAAGTGTCTGAGGCCAGATTTGAGCTAATGAAGATGAGTCCTCCTGATTCCAAGCCTATTGCTCTTCCCGCTGAGCCAACTAGTTGGCCCATGTTAGATATGGTAAACACTCTCTAATCAGGAGCCCAGAGCTGCAGAGTAAGAACTGGGGTACTAGAGGACAAGAATGTGGAGATGTGAAACTGGGTAGGGGGAAAATGATACCTACTTTGACTTTGAAGTTATTACTATTACAGGATAATTTTGAAATACAACAGATCAGACAATTAGGATGACTGCTTTTACTTTTCCCATGAACCTTCTGTGAAGTCTTAGGATAAGGACTGGAAATGTGATTACATTGATACAGTGAACTCCCTAGTCAAGAAACTCCCTGTAGCAATACAGGACAGTACCTTCTCTGTGACTTAGAAACTTAAGGAGTTCCCTAGACAAATGAGAAAAAAATCTTTGAAGTAAGTTTCTCTGATAAAGGTCTCATTTCTAAGATGTATTAGAGAACCAGTTAAAATTTATAAGAATAAAAGCCATTCTACAACTGAATGGTCAAAGGATATGAATAGGCTGTTTTTAGAGGAAGATATCTAAGCTATCAATAGACATATGGGAAAATGCTCTTAATTACTAATAATTAGAGAAATGTAAATTAAAACAACTTTGAAGTTCTACCTCACTCCCATAAAATTGGCAAATTTTACAAAAAAGGGAAATGACAAATGCCGGAGGGACTATGAGAAAACAGGTGCATTAATGCATTATTGATGGAACTGTGAACTGGTCAAGCCATTCTGGAAAGCAATGTGGAACTATGCCACAAAAAGCTTGTAAATGGTGCATGTACCTTTTGACCTGCCAATATCACTGCTAGGTTTCTACTTCAAAGAGATCTAAGAAAGAGGAAAAAGACATATACATGCAAAAAATATTTATAGCAGCTCTTTTTGTTGTGGTAAAGATTTGGAAATTGAGGGAGTGTCCATCAATTGGAGAATTAACAAGTGATTATATATGAGTATAATGGAATACTATCATGCTATAAGAAATGATGAAGGGAATGGTTTCAGAGAATCCTGAGAAGACTTCTATAACCTGATTAAAAGAAGTGAGCAGAACCAGGACAACAATTTATATAACAGCAACAAT
Source organism: Phalanger gymnotis (assembly GCA_028646595.1). Lineage (NCBI taxonomy): Eukaryota > Metazoa > Chordata > Mammalia > Diprotodontia > Phalangeridae > Phalanger > Phalanger gymnotis. Next base: position 279,884,509 of record CM053625.1, on the reverse strand, counting down.
ATTACAAAAACAAGAACTTTGAAAGACTTGGGGACTCTGATTAACACGATGACCAATAATATTTTCCAGAGGACTCCTGATGAAACATGCTACCTATCTGATAGAGATTAAGAATGCGGAATGACACTTTTTTTTAACATGGCCAATATGGAAATTTGTTTTGCTTGTCTATGTTTGTAAGGGGTTTTATTTTTGTTTTTCTTGCTTTCTCAATGGCAAGAGTAGGGATGGGGGGAGGAGGCAAGTAGGAGGAAGAAAGGGCAAATCTTGAAAACATAATTTAATTTAAAGGTGGGGGAAGGGGTAGCCGAGAACAGTGACGGGCTAAGTGACTTGCCCAGGGTCCTATACCCAACATGTGTCAGAGACAGAGTCTGAACTCAGGTCTTCCTGGCTTCAGGGCCAGCTATCTTCTGAGCCAGGCTGCCTCATATACTCAGTGAATTCTTGTTCAGTTGTTTTCTATCCATGGAACAAAGGGAACCAGTGAAATCATAGGCATATCTAAGTGGAGTTAGCTCACAGTTCAGCTCTCTTGTCCTTTTGGAAATGACCACAATGAGACATTCTTATTTTTCTTTTCTAGATTCTTGAAATAACTCTTTTGGTTGCCAGCTATATTAACAACTTCCATCAGCAAAAAGCAGCTCTTCACCACCTCTCAGCTCCTGCACTCTTGTCTGCTCAAAAAGGAGGGCCCAAAACCAAGGACACGGGGAGCCAGCCGCTCCTGTTAAACAGCAGACCAACTAAAGGCCCAACTTTACTGTGAAATTTCAGAAGCTGGTGACGCTATAAAGTAGCTGAATGTCTGGGAATGTTACTGGGTGTGCTCCGAGGTGTTTGCACTGAAGAGCATGACGCACCTATCAATATTTCAAAACCAAAAAGATATGAAACATTGTTACTCCTTTTCACATGACTGTTTAAAATATAAATGAACACTTAGTTACAGTAGAGCAAAATAAAAACTGTTTACAAACACTAAACTGGTTTAATCATACAATCAGGGCTTTGAAGAGCCCTTCAAAGGTCAAATTGTCCAATCTTCTGCCAATACCCAGTTAAGTATTGGTCATATTTGTGAAAATCTTGAAAAAGAGGTTCTAGGGGCAGCTAGGTGGTGCCGGCCTCAGACACTTGACACATGTACTAGCTGTGTGACCTTGGGCAAGTCACTTAACCTCAATTGCCCTGCCGAAAAGCAAAAAAAAAAAAGGTTCTATAATCTCCCTTTGTAACCTGGTCCAGTGTTTACCTACCTTTGTTACTCAGAAGTTACTAATTAAGTAAAAATTGAAGTTACCTTTAGTGAAAGTATAATTGAAAAAATAGAGAATAGAAAGTTCAAGGAAACCACTGCAGTTTGGGAAATGTTTTAAACAGTACAGCGGATCTGCTAGAGTTGTGTGTGATAAACTAGAAAACCTCCTATAGTACTTAAAAACTGTGCCCCTTCAACATTTTGGGTTCACTGACATAAAATTCTGTTGCCCTGAAATTTAAAAGATGAAAGTGATTCCCAACTTGCCTTGGCTTTCTGTGCTCTATGAATTTGCTGAAAAATCCACAGCTTTCATCTCCCTTGGTTCCATGTGCTTCTCACTGTCCTTAACTGAATAGAATAGTATTTGAGGCCATGCATTCTTTTTTTCTCCACATATGATATAGCACTTTACCTGAAGGGAATGCAGTGTCCATGTGTCTTCTGAATTTTTATTGTCTCAAAGGTTAGTAGCCTTCAGAATTTTAAAAATAGAATACATTAAACTTGACCAATGCATTTTTTAACATGAGATTATAAATCATGGGGTGATTCCTCAAAGGTTAAAAAAACGGTGTCCTTTTGTTATTAAATTTTTCAATTTCAGGGTAATGTCCTTATTGCTGAAGGAAGTTGTATTTGTGCAAATGACTTGAATACAAATAGTGTCAGTGAGTTTCCAAGAAGGAATCTTCCCAACAATCTTGTACTTTTCAACAACTTTCATTAACCACGAGTAGCCATTAAATAACACGCCCTGTGTGGAACCCTTTCTGTGGAACCAACTGGAGACTAAACAAGTCTATGAATTAATCTAGGTGGGCACTCCCTTTAATGATGAAAATTGAAACCCAGGCATCCATGCCAGCTCATCACCTGGGGTGCTTGTCAACGTCCTGAAAATCTTCCACTTCATCTCTTGATATTTAGTGGATACCATATTTTATGGAATCCATGGGCTGTCTATTTAAACATTTTTAAGATGATTTATTTTTTAAAAACAGCTTTTGCTGTTACTTCATGCTGTTACATAAGGAGGTAAAGACTTGGTTTGTGGAAGCAGGAAGCTTGTTAAATTACTGGGCAATGCAGTATAGAGTTCATGTCAAAATAAAATGTTTAACATAAATTTCTGCTAGAGATTGGAATTATAGTGGCTGGGGTGAGGGAGGGGAATGAAATATAAGCATTGTAGTACTAATCATTAGTTAGTAACTACTCACAATTTTAATTTATGTGAAGAATATTTGTATTTATTCTTTTGGATATGTATTTATCGCTTTTCACCAGGTATTTTTGTATGAACTAAAAGCAAATTCCAAAACTATTAGCTGTTAAGGTAAGGAGTAGAAAGTGTGGAGGAGTGAAAAGGATACTGGCTTTGGAATCGGATCATGTGCTTTTAAATCACACCTTTTCCGCTTAACTACTTGTGTGACCTCTATCAATTGACAACCTTTCTGGGCCTCAGTTTACTCATTTGTAAAATGAGGGGGTTGGACTGAATGACTTTGTTGGTATTGTCCTTTGCCTTGTTCTATTTTCTTGTTGCCCGTTTCTCTTCTTGAAAATGCACTGATCTCACTTTAAACCTTTTTCACAAGCATTCTACTTGTAGCTAATAAAACTTTCTGTAAAGACTCAAGAACGTCTGCTGACTTCAGAATAGCATTCCACTTCCATATATGGAAAGAAGGAATTGCCCACAAGTGTGTGACTATAATTATAATGCTTCTTTAATACTTTGTAAAAACCCATTGGTGTCTATGGCAGTGTACCTGGCACATAGTAATTACATAATAAATGCTTGTAGGTTGGTTGATTGCTAGAAGGATGCCCTCCACCAGTGCCTATTGTGATAGGCAAACTCTTTTGTGCCTTAGTGGATCACTATCATGTATTGCCATAGCCAAAAAATCATGTAATATCTGATGGCCCACCTCCTGGTGGTGAGTAAGCTCCTCCCATTATCTGGGATATCCTTCCTATAAGGTAGAATTTGTTGCCAAGCCTATACTCGAAGTCTCTCTGCCTTGTTTGACGGCCAGAGTTTATTGTCTGTTGACATTGACTTCAAGTATCCAGGCATCACTTTCATCCCATAAAGAGGTATCAAAGAAAGCTGTGAATTAGACAATAGTGGTACTTTACTAGTTTGGTAATGATTCAAAGAAAGGCCCTTTCTCCTGCCTTCCCCCCAACAAGCAAACAAACAAACACAGATAATTTTCACTGAAAAGTTCCGGGTCTCTCTGAGTATTGCTACTCCAGCCAACTACATCACACTTCTAGTCTAAGGTGAAACTCCCCACTCATTGTCTTCTGCTCAGGCTTTGGTGAAGAGTATAGATTCTTCGTTTAGATTGCTCAAGGCAAGTAAACGATATAATCAAAGTTCATTAAAATAGGTCCAGCCTCTCATTGTAATATTCATTCTCTCTCCTTACTTGTTAACTAATCAGAGTTTATTCCCACCCTCTGGAACACCCACTTTTCCAAGGCTATATAAAGCTTGAGACTATCACCATGAGGGTCTTTGGCGTTTGAAAGTACCATTGACCTCTTTTATTAAAATGCTAGCATTATTAATAAAATGACTAATTACCTAGGAAAAAAGTTCTCGAGCTACAACAACTAATTGGTTAAGCAAATTTATCTATAAGAATAAACTACCATGCCTCTGATTAAGACCTGAGTTTCAGTCCTACCATTGACACATCCTGACTAGTATGACCCAGGAAAAGTCATTTAAAACTATTTGTTCAGTGACAGTTGCTAATGGAATTTCCTTGCTGGGATTTCCGTATGCCAACCAAATCATAGGACCAGTTTAAAAAGAAGAAACCGGTGCAATTTTTTGTGTAATTGCACAAAATTTGGTGCAGTTAAAGTAACTTTTGTATAAGACCAAATGAAGTCTCCAAATTACCAGAGCATTACTTTATTATATAATAAGCCAAAGGCTTTGGCAGAGCTATTCGCATAAAAGCATTATTCCCAGATAATACTTTGTTCACTATAGAATAAAACCTAATAAGCTTTTAGTTTAAAGGAAAAAATTGTGATGTCTTAGCTTAGTCTATAAAACCATATAATTGGAATTTATTTTTGATAAATTTTTTTAAAAAGACATTGTGACAGAAAGAAATTGACTTTTGAAACTGATGATGTTGAAAAACTGATTTTATTTTCTGAAAAATGTCAACTTTTACACAGCTATTTTAAAAATCCAAAGCTTATTGTTGTGATCAGTTACCAGAGAACAATGTTATATGTTAATTTTCATATTTGAATTGTGATGTCTCCTATCATTTTCCTGCCTTTCAATCATAATAAATGATTTATAAATCCATTTTGAGCATTATCTTTTGAATACAGTTTTAGTCTTCAAGAGATCTGTAATTTTTCCATTGTCAAAACTGAGGTGGTCTGCCACTGAAAGTGGTAGTTAATGCCTCCTTGTCTTGCATTCATGTCTTCAGCTGTGTTTTAATTTCATACATGTACAGCTGTGCCTCACTCTGGTGGCCTCAATTTTTCTTCTACAAACAAGCCCCAATGTTTGGCTTGCTTACTTCCCCTATTGCCTTCCACCCTCACTACTAATATTTATTTGTAACAGGAGTTTCTCACTACTTTAGTATGTTTTCCTTTCTCCCTTGCCACACCATCTCTAAATTCAACAAACATCCCTTACCTAGGGTTTTAAAATTTTTTTAAAGGTTTTTTTGTTGCTCAAGTTATCAATATGGCTGCAAGACATCAACCACAAAAGACTCTGAAGAATAGAAAAACAAGAATCATACGGAGGTTAATGGAAAGAAATATGGTGGGTATGAACATGATACAAAGTATAGCAAATAAGGAACTTCAGAGAACAAGAGTAAAGGTATCATCAAGGAAATATATAATCAAAACAGTTTTGCTTGACTGTACTTATTTGTTATAAGTAAATATATTAGGTAGACCTGTGCCCCATTTTAGAAGAGATTGTCAATGTGCTAGATATACAGGTATCCTCCAAGTCCTTGATGGATGCATTTGTACATCAGCCTTATCTCCTAACTACACTCTAGTCAAACTGGATTACCAGTTATCTGAATCACCAGACCTTACTTGCATCTACCATGCTACTATACACCAAGGAGCATTGGGCTTTTCCAAATGCACTGCAGCTGAACTCTCATAGAGATAGTAATTAAATCCATGGGAGCTGATGAGATCACCAAGTGAAGTAGAAGGTGAAGAGGGCCCAGAACAGAATCCTGTAGGTCACCTATGGTTAGAGGGTGTGATTTGGATGGGGATCCAGTAATGGAGACTGAGAAGGAGTAGTCAGAATGGTAAGAGAACCAGGAGAGAGTGGAGACCTAGAAAGTAGAGTGTTTCAAGGTAAAGAAGGTAATCAAAGGCTGCAGAAAGATAAAGAAGAATGAAGATTTAGAAGAGGCCATTGGATTTGGCAGTTAAGACATCACTGGTAACTTTGGAGAGCAGTTTTGGTGGAATGATGAGATTGTAAGGTGTTAAGAAGAGAGGAAGTAGAGCCACCTGTTGTAGATAGTCTTTTCAAGGAGTTTAGCCACAAAAGGCAGAAAAGATATAGAACAAAAGTTATTGGGATGAAAGGATCAAATGAAGGTTCTTATAAAGGCCAGGGAGACATGGGCATGTTGGTTGGCGGTAGGGAAGGGGCCAGAGACAGGGAGAGACTGAAGATGAGTTATAGAGTGGGATGACAGAAGACAGCTATAGTTAAAGCTAGCTATCATTTCCCTGTTAAGTCTTCTCAGGCTGCACCCCACCCCCCAACTTTCTTCCACAATCCCTCACTATGATGTGTTCTCTAGGATTTTTATCATCCTGGTTGCCCATTTTTGTGCAGAATTCAGCTTGTCCATGTCTTTTCTAAAACATACCACTCACCCCAAATGGAAAATAATTCTTCACATGTGGTCTGACCAAGATGAATTATAGCAGAACTAATATCTCTTTTGTACTAGACATGGAGCCATGTCATAATAGAAAATGAATAAGCCCGGCCAGCTACAAAATTTTTGTTGTTGTTCAGTTGTTTCAGTTGTGTCTGACTCTTCCTGACCCCATCTGGGGTTTTCTTTGCAAAGAACTGGTGTGATTTGCCATTTCCTTCTCCAGTTCTTTTTATAGATGAGGAAACTGAGGCAAACAGAGTTAGGTGACTTGGCCAACATCACACAGCTAGTAAGTGCCTGAAGCCACATTAGAAGATGAGTTTTCCTGACTTCAGGACTGGTGCTCTATCTACTATGCCACCTAGCTACAAAGTAAACACCTCTGAAGAGTTATGAGGGGCAGCTAGGTGGCACAGTAGATAGAGTATGTGACTTGGAGTTAGGAAGATTTGAATTCAAATTCAAAGTCACATATTGGAAAGATATTGTAAAGGTATTATCAGAACCTGGGACACTCAGATAAGGAGTAAGATGGACCCCCTCCCCTTCCCACCCCCCACATACGCACACACCAAAAAGAAGGTAGAGCATGGCCCTTAGCTTTAGCTAAGCCTCGATTCAGGAACTGATTCTTTTTTAACTAAAGTGAAAGGGTGAGGGAGAGAGAAGCCACAAGCATTTATTAAGCACCTGATATGTGCCAGGCAGTGTGCTAAGTACTTCATAAGTATTATCTCTTTTGATCCTTACAACAATCCTGGCAGTAGGTGCTGTTATTATCCTCATTTTACAATTGAGATAACAGATAGATAAAACTTAAGTTGACTTGTCACTGGTTACCTAGCTAGTAAGTGTCTGAGGCCGGATTTGAACCCAAATCTTCCTAACACTAGGCCCAGCACTTTGTCACACAGTCTGCCTAAAGCAGAAGAGGCGAGTAAGCAAAAAAAAATGCCACTATAAAAAAATTATTGTTGATCTGGGGGTACCCAAAAATCCAACCTAGAAGGAAAGAGTAATTCTATTACAACTAAAAGCAGCTACTCAAAAAAAAAAAATAAATTTTCATAAGAACTAAAGGAATACCTGAAGTAAGAAGATTTAAAAAAAAAAGGAATAAAAGCACTGGAGAAAAGAATCGGAAGAATAAATAGCTTAGAAAAGAAAGTGGCAAACCTTCCCCAAGGAAAAGAATAAACCAAGCAGAAATCAATTCCATGAGACAGCAAGAAATATTAGAACAAAAAGATTTGAAAAATAGAAGAAAATTAAGGTAACTGGTATAAAAAAAAATTGACCTACAAAATAGTTTAAGGCAAAATAATTTAGAATCATTGAATTCCCTGAAAATCATGATCAAAATCAAAGTCTAGGACACTATATTTCGAGAAATCATAAATGAAAGCTGTCCAGATCTATTAGATTCAGAAGACAAAGTAAAGATAGAAAGAATCTACCAAGTTCCAGGAATGTCATAACCAATATCCAGATCTTCCATGTCAAAAAAAATATCACAAGCAGCCAGAAAGTATTTCAAAAACCAAAGAACTACAGTCAGGATCACCTAAGACTTGGTGGCTTCCACTATAAATGAGAGGAGCTCTTGGAATACAATTTTCCAAAAGGCAGAAGATAGAGGCTTTCAATCATGAATAACTTTTCCTGCAACATAACATAATCCTACAAAGAATAAAATGGATTTTAAATGGAATAGAGCACTTTAAAGCATTCTTGATGAGAAGACCAGACATGCATAGGATCTTTGAAATACGGATACAAGAGTAACACAAATCTATTTGAACCAATGGGGAAGAGCTATATGTAATGCTAACATTCTAACTGAGGCAAAAGATGCAAGTGTCTCTTTACAATCTTAAAATCTTTAAAGAATTCTTAGGGAACTAAAACACAGAATGAGAAAACAGAGGGCCTAGTCCTAAATTAGTTCTGAGGGCTTAGAAAAGGGAGAGAGAACAGAGGCAAAAAGAATACATGAATATAAAAAAGAAGAACAGAGATTGAACTTGCTATTTCTTAATAACTGCAGTATGTGAAGAGTATATAACCAAGGGGGAAGAAAAGGCATGGGTATAAGATGAAGCACACTCTTGTGTGAACTGGACAAAACAGGGTTCAATGCACACACAGGATACAGGGTAGAAATATATTAAATTCAACAAAGATGAGGAAAGGATACCAAAAAGGAGGATAATTAGTGGAGGAGAATGTAGTTGCAAGCAAAATTAACTTCCTGATCTTGAGAGGATTAAAAGAGAAGAAAAAGAAAAACAAAGAATCTAAGGAAATGCCATACATAGTTTCAGACAATTGGAAATGGCTGAAAAAACTGTGGTATACAAATGTAATGGAATTTTATTGTGCCATAAAAAATGATGAAAGAGATGATTTTAGAGAATCCCGAGAAGTATGACCTGACACAGAGTGAAGGGAGCAGAACCAGAATAGTTTATATAAGAACGGCAATATAATAAAGAAAAATAACTTTTAAAGACTTAAGAGTCCTGATCAATGCAGAAGAGTGGGATTCTAAGTCAGAAAAGTCAAGTATGATTCCAAGGTTGCAAACTTCAATAATTATAAGGCTGAATCATTGAAAAAAGCATTTAGTAAGCACCTACTATTTACAAAGCAATGTGGATACAAAGGGAGGAAGCATATTCTGCAGGGGATAAAATGCTGGGCCTAGAGTCCGGAAGACCTGAGTTTAAATTTGACCTTGAATACTTATTAGCTATGTGATTTTGAGCATATCACTTAATCTCTGTTTGCCTCAGTTTCCTCATCTTCAAAATGAGGATAAAAGAAGTGCAAAAAAAGAGAGAGAAAACTATAGATCAATTTCTCTAATGAATATTGATATAAAAATTTAAATAAAATACTAGTAAAGAGATTACAGCAATATATCACAAGGATGATACACTGTGACTAGGTGGGATTTATATGAGAAAAGCAAGGCTGGTTCAAGATTAGGAAAACTATTAGCATAATTGATCATGTCAACAACAAAACCAACAGAAATCATGTGATTATATCAATAATGCAGAAAAAGCCTTTGACAAAATACAGCACCCATTCTTTTTAAAAACACTAGAGAGTATAGGAATAGATGGAGTTTACCTTAAAGTGATAAGAAATATTTATCTAAAATCATGAGCATTATCTGTAATGCAGACAAGCTAGAAGCTTGTCTAGCACTACAATCAGAGGTGAAGCTAGGATGCCCATTATCACCTCCATTATTTAATATTGTAGTAGAAATGTTAGCTATAGCAATGAGAAAAGAAATTAAAAGAATTAGAATAAGCAATGAGGAAACAAAACTATCACTCTTTGCAGATGATATTATGTTATACTTAGAAAATCCTAGAGAATCAACAAAAAACTACTTGAAATTATTAACAACTTTAGCAAAGTTTCAGGATACAAAATAAACCCAGATAAATCATCAACATTTCTATATATTACCGACAAAGTCAGCAGCAAATGATAGCAAGAGAAATTCCGTTTAAAATAACTGTAGACAATATAAAATACTTGGGAGTCTACCTGTCAAGACAGACCCAGGAATTATATGAACACAACTATAAAACACTTTTCACACAAATAAAGTTAGATCTAAACAACTGGAAAAATATTAATTGCTCATGGCTAGGTTGAGCTAATATAATAAAAATGGCCATTCTACCTAAATTAATCTACTTATTCACTGCCATACCAATCAAACTATCAAAAATTATTTTACAGAGCTAGAGAAAATAATAAAATTCATATGGAAGAACAAAAGCTTGAGGATATCAAGTGAATCAATGAAAAACAAAATGCGAAAGGCGCTCTAGCCATACCAGATCTCAAACTGTATTATGAAGCAGTAATTACCAAAACAATTGGTACTGGCTAAGAAATAGAGTGGTAGATCAGTGGAAAAGATTAGGTACAAATTATATTATAGTAAAAGACCATAGTAATCTAGTATATGATAAACTCAAAGATCCAAGCTTTTGGAACAAAAACTCATTATTTTAAAAAAAAAACTGCTAGAAAAACTGGAAAACAGTATGGCAGAAACTAGGTATGGAACAACATCTCACACTGTATACCAAAATAAGGTTGAAATGGAAACATGATTTACACATAAAGGGCGATACCATAAGCAAATTAAAAGAGCATGGAATAGATTGTCTGTTAGATTTATGGATAAGGGAAGAATTTAGGACCAAAGAAGATCTAAAGAGCATTACAAAATATAAAATATATCATTTGATTGTATAAAATTTAAAAGTTTTTGCATAAACAAAACTAATGCAACCAAAAGTATAAGGAAAGCAGAAAACTGGAGGGAAATTTGCAACAAGAATCTCTGAAAAAGGCCTTGTTTCTCAAATATATAGAGAACTGAATTGAATTTATAAAAATACAAGTTATTCTCCAATTGATAAATGGTCAAAGGATATGAACAGCCAGTTTTCAAAGACGTCAAAGCTATCTATAGTCATATGACAAAATGCTCTAAATCACTATTGCTCTGAGAAATAAAAATTAAAACAATTCTGAGTTACCACTTCACACCTATTTGATTGGCCAATATGACAAAAAAAGGAAAATGATAAATGTTGGAGAAGATGTGGGAAAACTGGGACACCAAGGCACTATTGGTGGAGTTGTGAACTGATCCAACCATTGTGGAGAGCAATTTGGAACTATGCCCAAAAAGCTATAAAATTGTATGTACCATTTGATCCAGCAATACTACTGCTAGGTCTATATCCCAAAGACAGCAAAAAAAAAAGGAAAAAATGACCTATTTGTACAAAAATACTTATAGCACCTATTTTTGTGGTGGCTAAGCATTGGAAATCAAAGGGATTCCCATCAATTGGGGAATGGCTAAGCAAGCTATGGTATATGATTATAATGGAATATTATTGTCATAAGAAATGACAAGCAGAATGATTTCAGAGAAACCTGGAAAGACTTACATGATCTGATGCATAGTGAAGTGAACAGAACGAGGAGAACCTTGTACATGGTAACATCAGTACTGCTTGATGAAAAACTATGAGTAACTTAACCTATTCTCAGCAATACAATGATCTAAGAAAATTCCAAAGGACTAATGATGAAGCATATTATCTGCCTCCAGAGAAAGAATTGATATTGATTGAATACAGACTGAAGCATACTATCTTTCACTTTTTCTTTCATTTTTTTCTTTCAGTAGTCTTCTTGTACAAAATAATTTTGAGGCTCAAATTCTATCCTTTCCTCCCTCGTTCTCTCCCTCCCTTCCACCTCTGAGACAGTAAGCAATCAAATAAATGTTATATATGTGTAATTACATAAAACATTTCCATATTAGTCATTTTGTAATAACTTCCTTAGGGTGTTTTGCTATGTCACCTAGTCTAGATTTCCCACTGTGGTTCTAATAGTGCCCTCTACAGATTTAGAGAAATTAGGAGTAAAGTTATGTTGGGGGGGGGGTATAGATAATAAGTTCCTGGGAATATATTAACTTTGAGAGAGAGTTCCAACAGGTGATGTGGTACTGGAGCTCAAGAAAGAGATTAGGGAAAGAGATACAGATGTGGAGAATTATCTGCAAGGAGATAACTGAAACCATGAAAGTTTATAGAGTCACCAGGACAGAGGATGCAAGAGAAGAGGACCAAGAACATCCACTCCTATGGATTAACAATTAAATATGACCCAACAATTTGTTTATGGTATCACCCTCTGTTTGTAAATCATGTACCCATTTTGATCTTATTTTGGTATACAGTGTGAGATGTTGTTCTATAGCTAGCTTCTGCCATATTGTTTTCCAGTTTTCCCAGCAGTCTTTGTCAAATAATGAGTTTTTGTTCCAAAAGCTTGGATCTTTGGGTTTATCATATACTAGATTACTATGGTCTTTTACTATAATATAATTTGTACCTACTCTGTTCCACTGATCCATCACTCTATTTCTTAGCCAGTGCCAATTGTTTTGATAATTACTGCTTTATAGTACAGTTTGAGATCTGGTATGGTCAGACCACTTTTCACAGTTTTTTCATTGACTCCCTTGATATCCTTAAGCTTTTGTCCTTCCATATGAATTTTGTTATTATTTTTTCTAGGTCTATAAAATAATTTTTGATAGTTTGATTGGTATGGCAGTGAATAAGTAGATTAATTTAGGTAGAATGGTCATTTTTATTATATTGGCTCAACTTACCCATGAGCAATTACATAACAGTGGAGACCAAGAAAGCAGAGAACTATTTTAAGACAATAGTGTCAGAAAAACCGAGGAGAGTTTCCAGGAAGAGGAGGATCAAGTGTCAAAAGCTGAAGAGAGGTCAAGAAGGATGATTTAGAAAGGGCTATTGGAACTAGCAATTAATAGATCATTGATAACCTTGGAGAGAACAGCCCAAGGCAAGGGAATTCAGAAGTAATAGAAAGCAAAGGTTCAAGGGGACAGATCCTGACTTAGAGCTCTTGGAAAATTTGAGAAAGGTGTTATTTGTTGAACGGCACCACCATACTCAGTCAGCCTCAGTCTCAATTTATCATACATATTATATCTGGCCATTTACATGTTATATAATGCTTATTCGGGGACTTGACCACCAATGTCACTGGTATAGGGTTAGGGAATTGACCTGGGTGAGAACATTTGTTATTTGTTGATTGGAATCATACCCAGTCAAGCTGGGCCTCATTTTATCATACCAGAGGCCTGATAATGACCCATTTCCCTGAAATATAATGATTATTAGGGGATAGGGTCAGGGGCTTGACCTATGATTTCAAGAGGAGTACTTATAGGGTCAATCCCTTCTCTGCAACTCAGTCTTAGAGCACAGTGAAGTGAATGGCCCCAAATCATACAGCCAGGATGTGTCCCAGGATGTACTTAAACCCAAACCTTCCTGGCCATGAGTCCAGTTTTCCATCCATCACCACGCAGCTTCTGACTATGCCTTAGAGACCGTCTTAGAAACAACCATGTTTAGTGCCCCGTGCCATGTGAGCTTTCTCCAGGTCTAGCACTTCGAGTCCCTCCCTCCCTCCAAGCCAGCCTCATCCCTGAAGTCCCAAGGTCCTGGACACTAGGGAACATGCAGGAGAAGCCCAAGAACTACATTTCCCATGATGCCGCTCTTCGCCGCGCCGTCTGCTCTGGCAGCGTCGCTGCCATGGCAACCAGGAAGTCCATCCCTTCCAGGTTCCCAGGCGGTACTCAGGGTTTCACTCCCGCGCTTCTGGGGAGGCCAAGATGCCCAGGTACCCCGGCCCAATTCAGCCTGGGGAGGTCCGGATGTATGGGGAGGGGGGAGAGGGGAGGGAGCGGGGGAGGCCCCCCGGAAGCTCACACGGATCCCACCTAGATGGAAAGATCATCCCGGGAAGGGGCTGAGAAGCTAACGGGGGGGGGAGGTGCCTTATATACAGTAAGCGCTCAATCAGTGCTTGTGGCCCACCTGCGTGCTGAGAGGGGAGGTTATATCCATTTGGTTCTCTTTCTGTCTAGAGTTCTCTCTTCCTCCCCTCTACCCCAACTCTCCCAGAGAAGTGAGAATTCCTCACGTGAAAGTGGTGGAAACCACAGGAACTCTCTCACGGGCTCTGTCCACATTGTGCTCGGTGTAGACAATGACTCGTTTTACCCAAACCCCCTATTACGGTGCCCCCAGACTGGTGCTTTCCCAGGTTGGAAAGGCCCGACCACGTTAACTACGTGCCTTCCTAAATCCAGTTTTACAAATCTGTAGTTGTCCTTCTGGATTACAGTCCAATCACATCTTTTTAGAGCCGGAAGGGACCTTAAACTTGTTGGTCTCAGGACTTCCTGGCGCTCTTAAGGACTTTTAGGGCCTCTCCAAAGAGCTATTTTTTTTTAAATGAGGGTTATACTTATAGCTATTTACTCTGTTAAAAATTAAAACATCGCAGTATCATAATGAAAATAATTTTGCCCTCCCAGACCCCTTTTTAAAAGGCTCTTTAAGGGACCCAGAGGTCACTGGACACGCTTTGAAAATTGCTGATCAAGACCAGGGCTTTCCTTTTCCAGTTGGAGAAATTGGATGTCAGAGAGTCCGAGTGATTTCTCCAAGGTCACCCAGCAGCTGATTAATGACATTCAAGCTACAGTACTTTAGATTGATGAGAGAGAAAGAGAGACAGACAGACAGACTGAGAAAGAGAGCGTGCACATCTATTAAACACTTACATTGTGCTAAGCACTGGATACGATTATAGGTGAACAAGCAGCCCCTGCATTCAAGGAGTTTACATTCAAATGGGGAAAAACAACAAATAAAGAACGGGAAAGCAAGTTTGAGGGGATAGGAGTACCCCTGTAGCACCATGGTTTGGAGCTAATGGATAGGAAGTTAGAGGCAACTTTCCACCACACTTCATCATTCCTCGCCCCTTCTGAGCTACGTTTTGTCTTTGTGTTCCTGAATCAAATCCACATTTTTTTAAACCTGTCTTTGCTAATGGAATACAGAAATGTATACTGTACTGTACCAGCCCAGATAGCATCCTGTTTCCTCCCTCTGAACCTTTCCCTAGGCTGTACATGCCTAGAATGTCTTCCCTCCTCAACTCTACAACTTTTGAATTTATAGTTCATATGCCAACTTCCCTCTCCCCTTAGTTATTTGTACTCTTCCTCTTCAAATTCTGGTGTATAGACTTACCTATTTACATGTTGTATCCCTCATGTAAAATACGAGTTCTTCTGGTCCCTTGATGATTATCTCCTCTTTCATTTTGTCTTTGTATTTCTGGGATCTAGCACAGTGCCTTACACAAAGTAGGTCTTTAATAAATACTTGTTAGTTTGGATTGTAAATACCATAAGGGTTTACAGAGTCCAGATTATATAGACAGTCTTTGGCTTTCTGAGTTATACTGCTTTTTATAGATTTTCTGTCATGTTAATTGTCTTAATTAATTTATTGATCATCAGAACACTAAATCTGAAGTAAATACTTGAAAAGATTTCTTTTTCCTGACGTTTGACTTTCTAACACACACAGTGATACACTCTGGGAAATTGCAAAAGCTGAAGTGGAGAAGAAAGAAATTTCTGAAAATGGTGGAGATGGAATAGAAGTCTGTGAAAAATCTGTATTCTTCATTGGCAGTAAAAATGGGGTAATATGTGTGACTTCCTGATGTGCTTTCAATTGTCGTTTTATATGAAAATCTCTTAAAATTCTTTAGACTTGATAGTAGTTTTGTCACTAAAACTTCCTATGTAATTTGATGGCTGTTTAAAGATTACTTGTTTAAAGATTACTTCTAAAATTGAAATAATTACCTAAATAATACTTCAGTGTATCCGTAATATCATTGATCTGGGTACTCCCTTCGCTGCTGTAGATTGCAGTCTATCCAGGCCTCCTCAAACAGGCTGGAGACCTTCCTCCAATTCTTTTCATATAATACAGGGATAGGTGTAGCCTTTGGGCTCCCCATCTGTTGTCCTTCCCTCTAGTTATATATGGCAGGCCCATCTCTTTCTCTGACCTTTCAGGAATGGTATCTTTTATGCCATTTTTTGCATATAAGTCTTTGGTATTATGATGCAGCCTACTTGTGCCTACCAAACCTTATTCCGTTGCCTTTTTTTTCTTTTTTTTTCCTTATAGTAGTAATTTTTCTACATTTAATTTTTATTTTATTTTTCTCAATTACATGTAAACCAAAACTTTTTAACATTCTTTTTTTAAAATTTTGAGTCTCAACTAAAATTTTTAAATGAATATTAAATATTATATATATAATATAAATAATATTAAATGAATATTAAATATTAAAATTATCCTTGTATATAGCTGGGGAACAATAAAGTATTATTAATTTTTTTTTGATTCCCAAGTTCTCTCCTTCCTTCCCTTTCCTCTCCTCTTCCCTCCTTGAGAGGGCAGGCAATTTGATATAGATTATACATATTCAGTCATGTAAAACATTTCTGTATTAGCCATGTTGCAAAAGAAAATGCAGACCAAACAAGAATAATAAAGTTTTAAAAAGTGTGTTTCGATCTGTATTCAAACCCCATCAATTCTTTCTCTGGAGATGAATAGCATTTTTCCTTGTAAGTCCTTCAGAATTGTCTTGGATCATTGTATTGCTGAAAACAGCTGTCATTTACAGTTGATCATTGTACATTATTGTTGTTACTGTGTACAGTGTTCTCCTGGTTCTGCTCATTTCACTTTGTATCAGTTCATATAAGTCTTCCCAGGCCTTTCTGCTAGCATCATGCTCATCATTTCTTATAGCACGATAGTATTCCATCACAGTTATATAGAACCTGTTCAGCCATTCCCCAATAGATGCATTGCCCTTTTTTCACCCCTAGTTTTGAGCTGATCCATCAGTCCATATATCTTAAATAATAAATCAGAGAGTACTTATTAAGCACTTATTGTGTGCTAGACACTTTACCAATACTACAGACTGATAGCAAGCTAAGCCCAGTTGAATAGAAGAAAGGCAGGCTTGATTGAGTTTGGGAAATTGTGAAATATATTCAGTGAGCCTAAGCAGCTTCCTGAAACAAAAGTGAGAATTTTTAGTACTGATATTCTTTCAGTGGAAAAGGAGCATAAAGTAGTGGTTTGAGAGCTGGCCTTGGAGTCAGAAAGAGCCGAGTTCTAGGCCTGCCTTGGACACATCATGGCTGTGTGACCATGGACATGACTCCATCTCTTAGCATGGGAGGACCTCTCTCCCACTCTGACTTGTAGGATAGTTCAGGAGGCATGTACATCCACGTGCAACATGTCTTCCATCTCATGTAGATTGGCAGCTGCTCTGCCCCTTACCTTCTTAGACAATTGTCTGAAGGCTTGAGAAATGACTTGCCAGGGTCTGGCAAGGCCAGAATGGATTGGAGCAGGGCTTGAGCCCAGGTTTTTCTTATTCTGGAACTGCCTCTCCAGGAAATTGGTGCATAGAAAAGGGTGCATAGACTGGTGAAGCTTATGATCCTCTTCTCAGAATAATATTTTCAAATGCATTAAACAAAAATACTTAGGATTTCAAAGGAAATCAATTGCATATCAATTGATATTTAGAAAATTTTTAAAGCAAATTCACAAACCATAGGTTTGTGAAGTCACAGGTTAAAGTTTCCTCTTTCCCATCTGCCCCCACCCTTACCCCCACCATTCTAACAGTCCTACTGGGAATCAGAGAATTCCACAGTCCTTCAAAACACAAAATTCCTGATGACCCAAAGAACAGCAAAGAGTCTTCATAGATAGCACAAGATTTTCCAATTAGAAAGCATTTAATTTTAGTGCTTTAACTTGGTGCTGCTTGGCTTGAATGCCTCTTGAATACTGTGTCAAGAACTTGCAAATTCCTGTTCCAAGGCTCAGCTCCTCCTCCAAGCTCTAGACTTGCCTCTGTCTCTGGCATAACTGCCCTGTTGGTGCCACTAATGCCTCAAACTCAGCTTCTCATCCTTCCGCCAAAACCTTCCTTCTTCCTTCCCTTCTCGCCAATGCTATTTCCCATCCTAGTAGGCCTGAAAACTTAGAACTCACTTTGCTCCCTTCTGCCTTGCCTTCCACGTCTAGTCAGTCCCGATATCTGCCATTTTTAACTCTGTCAGCTTGTTTTCAGACATTTTCCTAGCCCTGTCCCTGACTACTTCCCTTCTCACAGTGTCTTGTAGCCAAACTGTTGTATTTGCCTTTCCCTAAACATTCCCTTCTCTTCACCTTTCTATAGAGTGCCTTGTCCCTCTCCTATCCTCCTATTGAAATCCCAACCCCATTTGCTCAGGCATAGTTGAAAAATGCTACTATCTCTGGGAATCTGTTCCTGAGTCTCTCATCTCCAAGAAATGACTCCGTCTTCCATGTCATTTTGTGCTTCTATGTAAATTTTTTTGGTAACTTGATGTATTCTGTCTTCTGTCCTAGTGATTTGTATGTGTGTGGTCCCCTACAATATCATAAATTCTTTTGAGGATGAGGACTAACATTGTGTTCTTCTTTATACCCCCTAAAAGTAGAGAATAGTGTCTTGTGCATGGTAAGAGCTCAATATATATTTAACGAAAACTGAACATATTTTAGCCATCTGCTGGGGTATAGAAATAGCTTATTTATACAGAACACTTTTTCTAATAGTATTTTATGAATCGGGATTTTATTTGAACCATAAGACTGCAAATTCTGCATTCAAATTCAGCGTGTTTGTCTAGGACTGTGACGAATACCTATCACAAATTGAGAGCACTATGCAAAATAACATTGTATTGTAACATTGTACACAGCACAATTTTTCATGAACTGTGAATGATTTGGACTACCATTTCAAAGTTTTGGAAATTTGGATTTTATCCTTTCCTCAAGGGTAAAGGGTTAAGGATGTTAAAATTAATGTCAGCTTTTAGAGAACAATTTTGGTAGAAGTTTTGGGTATATTCAAGTGACAAGATCTAAGGCAGTGATTAAATTATTTTATTTTAATTTTGTTCCTAGGAATTTCTGATGAATTAGTTATGAATGATCTCTGTCTTTTTCCTAAGGATAGGTATCCTAGCTATCTGTTAGGCCACCCAGAATTCAATAACTGACTGTGGTCTTTCTCTCTAGCTACAGGTTTGAGCAAAGAGTATATCTTATTTTTATACTATAAATTATTTAAACTATACCTTATTTTTAAACTACAATTTAATTAAAATCTTAAATGGTAGGAAGGTCAGATATATTTACTATTACATATTTTTATGGTAACCATGAAATTGACTCATCTGAATATTTCTGACTTAAAAGACTTACTTAGGGGCAGCTACATGGTATAAGTAGACAGAGCACCAGCCCTGGAGTCAGGAGAACCCAAGTTCAAATCTGCCCTCAGACACTTGACGCTAGCCGTGTGACCCGGGGCAAGTCACTTAACCCCAATTGCCTTGCAAAAAAAAAAACCAAAAAACAAACCAACTCACAGAAAAGTTTTTTGATTATTTCTTCATTTGGCATTCAACATGTTAATTCATTTAACAATGCTTTGTTGAATACATATCATATGCGAGGAACTACTAGATATTTATAGATACAAAGGTGATCAAGGTAACAGATAACAATTCCTGCTCTTGTAGGCCTTACAATCCACATTTAGAACTCAGATCCCTACTATAATATCCCCATCAAGTGGACATTGAACCTCTACTTGAAGTCATTCAGTGATGGGGAATCCATTCCCAAGGCAGCTCATCACCTGTTTGGACAACATAAGTTGTTCATACCTCAAAATAAAATCTACCGCTCTGTGACTTCTGTCTGCTCCCTCTTCTTAGATCTGCCTTCTGGGGTCTGGCAGAACAAATCCCTCCTACACAGGGTAGTTCTTCAGATATTTGAAGACATGTGTCATGTCTTCCTTTAGTCTTCTCTTCTTTAGGATAAATATGTCTAATTCTTTCAACCAATTGTGTTCTCCAAATTTCTCATCTTTCAGGTGACCCTTTTCTGGATATACTCCAGCTTATCTGTCTTTTTAAAAATGTATTGCCTAGGACTGAATACACTCCTATAGATGTGTCCCAATAAGGTCTGAATATGGTGAGACTAAGTTTCTCTAACAGCACCTGATAATAGCATTACCTTTTTTAGTTGCCATGGTGACTGGTGACTCATTGAACTTACAGTCCACTAAAACCCCTGAAATTTTCTCAGAAACTATTATCTAAGCATGTTTTCCCCATTCTGTACATGCGAAATAGATTTTTTGAACACATATATAAAACATTACATTCATCTCTATAAATTCTTCCTTATGTGATTTGGCCCATCCTTGTACCCTATTGAGATCTTATTGGATCTAGACTCTGTCAGCCTGTATGTAGACAGAGACAGACAGACAGAGACAGAGACGGAGATTAATTTTATTAAGAACTTTTATATTAAGCTCTTTCTAGGCACTGTGCTAAGAGCTCAGGATACAAATAAAAGCAGGCCCTCAGAGGGCTTACATTCTAATGAGAGGAGACAATACAGAAAGGGGAGCTGGAAAGGTGGGGTAGGGACTGCATTGTGACAGTATGGCTGGAGATCTCTGGGGTGTGTTGTACAGATCTAGAACCCGGAAAATTAAGGCCAAAGCTGACCAATTAAAGTCCAGGGAGCTCCTAGGGGAGGAGTAAAATTTCCCAAAGGGAGAGGAGTGCCAGGGAAGGAGTGGAGATGCAGGGCTGAAGCACAATTTATCACTCTTACCATAATTCCAACAGAATGATCAACACTTTTGTATTCATCCTCTGTTATTTGTCTTTGTATTTATCATCTCTTTTATTTTTTTTAAATTCTGAACTCAAATACCAAATGATGAGCATTTCTGAATACATAATAGAAGAGAAGGAGTGAGTTTCACTCTTTCAAGTCAACGCATGTTTTCATTGGATCCACATTGGTCTTCTTTAGGCAACTCCTCTTTCTTTCACAACTATCTTGCTTGCATATTCAGAATTTCATTATCGGGTTTCCCATCCCTCCTGGTCTGACTTCCCTAGAAACAATCTGTTCACCAGATTTGACCTATCCTTTTTTCTGAAACCTTTAAAATTTACTCTCCTCAAATCTAAGGTAGATGTCAGACTGCGCCCGGTTTTTCTCTTCTCTATTTATGATCATTACTACTTAAGCAACCAGTTTCTCCTTGTTGGGCAGAATCAAGTTGAGAATAACCAGTTTCTCTCTATTATTTGAAATATGGAATGAGTATTAGGGCAAATAATAAGTTTATCTCTGACAAACTGGGTGCTGGATATCCAGAGAGGTGAAATCCCCTGTTTTCATGCTTTAATGTTCTGCATGGAAGCAGATGATTTCATAGTTGGGAAGATGGCCCTGGGGAATAGGACTGAATCCAGAGAACAAAGATCTTTAGACAAATGCCAGATTGAGTATGAGTGAGAAAGAGGGAGAGGCTGATGGCAGGGGAGGACATGAACAGGTAAACCCCTAGCCCTGCACACATCCCACTGAAGTAGTAGAATAATGTAGTAGGGAGGATGATGGACATGAGGTCAGAAGAGGCTTTGGTGGCATATCCTGCCACTGGTCCTTAGGATCATCATTTCTTGGAGCCTCAGTTTATTCATTTCTAAAATGGGAATGATAACTCACAAGATTTTTGTGAGGCTTAAATGCTATGAGGCATGTAACGTGTTTTGAAAATATTAAAACATAATATATTGTAACATTTTTGTCACAATTGTATTATTGATAGTATAGATTGAGGACTTACTGAATGTCCAGAGAATATACAGAGAATAATCATCAATGGGTTGTCAGATGGAAAAGGTCTCCAGCGGTGCCCCAGGGAGCTGTGGTTGGCCTTTTGCTGCTCATCATTTTTATTATTGACTTGGATAAAGGCACAGATGGAATGCTTATCTAATTTGCAGCTGATGCAAAACTGGGAGTAATAGCTGACACAATGGATAACTAAGCCAAGAGGCAGAGAGATGCCAACGGCTTGAATGCTGGACCAAATCAAATACGCTGAAGTTGAATGGGGATAAATGTAAAGTCTTCCACTTGGATTTTTAAAAATAACTCTTACAAGTACAAAATGGCAGTGACATAGCTTGATGGCAGTTCTTCTGAAAAAGACCTGGGAATTTTATTGGACTGAAAGATGAGTGTGAGCCAGCAGTTTGATATGGCAGCCAAGAAGTTTAATTGGAGAGGCACTGCTGCCCAGAAGAAGGAGGTGCTAGTCCTGCCCTGCTGTCTGCCCTGGGTGCACATTTCTAGAGAGCTGGGTTTAGGGATGGGGTCTGCATTTTAGGAAGGAGTTTAAAAAGTGGGAGAATCTCTAGAGGATGGTGAAGTGCTTCAATGCCATACCATATGAAAATCAGTTAAAGGAACTGGGCATTTTTACCCTAAGTGAACTGTCTTCCATACAGGGCGCACATCACACTAAGTTCTTTCTTCTCTGTCACAAACTCTTAAGACAGATTGGTTACTCACCACCAAGGTTCCCAGAATTTCTGCTGCAGTAGCCAGTTTATCCTTGTTGGTAACGAATAGAATTTCCCCTTGTTTTAGTGAAATGAAGAAAGTATTAGTTCCTCATGGCCTTTGGCAGCCTGAAAGATGATTCTGTTTCCCAAATTCTGCCCATCTTCTCTATTTTTGTTTAGATGGCTCATATCAGAGTAGGGGAACCTGCGGCCTCAAGGCCACATGTAGCCCTCGAGGTCCTCAAGTGTGGCCCTTTGACTAAATCCACACTTCATACAAATGGCCTCGAGGCCGCAGGTTCCCCACCCCTGCTCTATATTATATTAACTGCAACTCTCTTTCTGGTTCCAGCCTTTTCCAACATGCTTCCTTACTTAAATTCTTGGATTTCTTCACGTAGGTGTATCTTCTGAATATACAAGGTTATTCCACACCTCCCTTTTTACTTATAATACTTCTTTTGAAGATGACCAATCCTTTTAGAGCCATATTCCACTCATGGATCTCATCCCACCAAGTCAATAATAACAATGCTAACCAGCATAAAGCCAGGCATGGATGGAAACCACACTGGAGACTTTCTTCAGGTTTTATGACCGGCTCTTTTCTGGCATTTGGTTTCCTGTCAACTCCTGACCATTGCAACCGCTGTTCTCCCTACTCTGTGGCTGTTCTCTAGGCCCCTAGCTTGGTGCACACGCATAGGCAGTTCTCTCTCCTTTCCCTTTCAGTTGAAAGGCCATTTGATTAGATTTACAAGACACCAAATAAATGAATTCTTCAAACTCGGTGTTCCTGACTCCTAGTCAAGCTCTCTTTCTATCATGCCGTTGGCAGTGATGGGAAAGCCACTATAGCTTCTAACTAAGAGAATTTCATAGCACACCTCGAGAAAGTTTCACCTGTCATCAGTTTATGGGATCAGTGAGAAAGGGCAGAGACTAAAAGCAGAGATTAGTGAAGCTGTCACGATAATCCAAACAAGACAGCCAGGACCTTAACTAGGCCCTGATTAGGGGTGTATATGAATACATGCTACCTACTACTGTGGGTTAGGTAGTGTCAGGAATGGAAAGTTGTAATACTTTCTGGAGGCAGAATTAGCAGGACCTGGTGAGTCGATGTGGTAGAAGAAGAACGTGATGGGAGAAGCATAAGAGTTGAATGATTGTGAAATGCCTAGGTCATTGGGAAGAAAATGATACTCTGAAAAGAAATATGAAAATAATTTAATCTCTCTGGACCATAGTTTCTTCATCTCTCAAAGGCAGTGGTTGAGCATTTCAGATCTAAAATCCTCTTGTTTTAAGCCTTTCTGCAATTTCTTTGTGCATTTAGACCTTGAAAGCTAGTATTCATTTTTAAGTATGGATATCATTTGGCAAAATATTTAGGTTCTCAACTTAAATCTCATGGTGACATGGAGATGACCCTGGGCTCTCCAAGGTCATGGCCATAGAGCACCTATCTGACAGGAATTCTAGCCTATTACTGAACAGAGACTGCATTCTCTTGTCTGACAACCAGCCTTCCATCGATTACTTAAGCAGTTGGCCACCAGGGTGTTTTTTTTTTCAATAAAAACAACTCATGAAGACTATTTACTAAGGTTTATGATCTTCTAAGGTTTAAATTACAAAAAGGGGCCAGCCTTCACTGGTGGAGGGAGTTTCCACATCTGGGAGAACTGCTGTCTATGTAAGTGAAATCACAGGTTCAATCCCTCTCTACAGTCCTGTGTGTGTGTGAGTATTACCTAGATCCTTAAATATTAAAATATGATTTGACATTTCTTATAGTGTCGTCATGTATTTGGAGTAAAATTCCAGTTACATTTTTTAAAAAGTCAAGTTAAATTTATTTTGAAAATTCAAAGTTCATTTTGATTTGAAAAGTAAGATGAATTCATACTTTAGAACTGAAAGAGGCCTCAATGAGTAATCCATCCAGTCATAGATGAGAAAGCTGAGCCCCAGAGATGAAGTGGCTTGCCCGTCCATGGGTACAACCCTGGCTATTGGCAGAGCCCAGATGAGAGCTCACCTCTCATTCTCAGCCCAGGATCACGCTCTGTCATCGTAAGAGAGAAAGAAATGAAAATGTGTATTGTGCTAGAACTGAAAGCGCAGAAGAAGATTTGGCCGTGCTTCAGTGTCTGAAACCTGCTCATTTTGTACTTACTTGCAGTTTTGGCCTTGTTATTATTTTATACTTTCTTGTTATTTCCATTTCAATAACTGGGATGAGATTTTTTTAGAATCCAGTAATCATTAGTTTTGCCAGCAATCAGCATTCCTGAATACATGGGAAGTATAAGACAGCTGTCAAGTTGACCACTAATATAATGTGAGATTTGCTGTTATTTGTCATCTTCAGGACTATAATTACAGTAATAGTGGTGTAGTTGCACTCTGATGGAAAGTTGACAGTTAACTTTTCCTACTTTGAAGACTTAAGAACAATTATAAAAGTTTCCAGGGACTTTATCATATCTATTATTAAAAATATCTAGGGCCAAAGATGTGAACAGTTATATGAATTTTGCTTTGGAATGATATTAAACATATTCTTTTTTTCTTAATTTCTAGGGCAAGACTACTATTATTCTAAGATGTCTTGACAGGTATGTCTTAACCTTTTGTAAAGTATTTTCATATAGGTCAGTTTGAGGCATAAGAGACTTGACATAAGGCTACTACTGATACACATATACAAATACACTTTCCATAGTTTATTTTTTACAACAACCCTTGAAAGCCCTTGGAAAGATATATTAACCAGTAGCCCACGGATGTAGCAGGCAGTGGCCTGTTTTCTTGCCTTGTTTTTGTCTCCAAGGAAGTTTTTCATCCTCATTGCTAAGGCTTCTCTGTTTAGAAGGATAATCTGCTCCGATTACATGAATATCCTATTGAAGTGGCCCATTTTTGCCATGGCATGTTGAAATTATTTTTATTCTGTGTTTTTCATGATTCTCTTTTTTTTTGGTAGGGGAGAAGGGAAGGCAATTGAGGTTAAGTGACTTGCCCAAGGTAGTGTGTCAAGTGTCTGGGGCCGGATTTGAACTCAGTTCCTCCTGACTCCAGGGCCAGTGCTCCACTCACTTCACCACCTAGCTGTCCCTTTCATGATTCTCAGAATGTTAATTGTGTATAATTTATCATTTCGTATATTTTGAAGCAAATCGTTGCCCTTCAAATTATGCTTGTACCATTCACTACCTAATGGTTTTAGTGAGAGCATAGACTCTGGAGCTGTGGTTTCATCAGTGTGACAAGCTCCCAATTGTGCTAGGTTCCTTCACTAAATCTAGTCTGGCAGCTTGTCTGCAGTTTAGTCTTAGAGGATTATTTGGGCGCAGCTGTGCTCACAAGCTAGTATGTATCAGAGGCAGTGCTTGAACTCAGGTTTTCCTAACTACAAGATGGGCCCAATTTCAATGGTACTTCTCAGTGTCTGCTGGCCATCTGTACAAGAGCAGATGATTTGAAATTACAACGGCCTTTTTTAACCTGCCATAGTAGTGACCAATATTTTACTAGTATTAGTGTATGTTTATCTGTCTTTTTAATTTCAGCATCTCTTTTTTCAAGAACTGTTACAGTGGGCAGCATTTAGTCTTGGGCATCCAGGGTTGAACGATACTGTTCATTTTTAAAATATTCTTGAAATTTGCATGTAATAAAATCTTGCCTTTGTATGAGTCCTTTCACCCAAAGATTATTTGTTTGGAAAGAATCATGGGAAGTAGCATTTGCTTCATTTTTCAAATACTATTTATTAAGCATGGCTCTCGTCTATGCAATTATGACATGTATATTTTTTTTATTTTAGACAGCCTCCATAATTACTTTTCTGTCATCTAAAGTGACATTGTCTTAAGAACTGTAAGCTTCTACAAAATACTTGAAGACCTGAAAATCTTTCATATAGACATTCTCTTAAGATAGAACTTTAAAATCTCATTTATAAAGTAGATATTTTAATTAATTTTTAGACAGGCTATATGGGATAGTGGAATGAAGGACCAGCCTTGGAGACAGGAACATCTGAGTTCAAGTCCTGTAGCTAAAACAATAGTAGCTATATTACAGGTTTGAGCAGGTCTCTTAATCTTTTATGGAGTTTCCTGGGGCACTGAGATGATTAGTTAATATATAATTTGCTGGTCTGCATCATTATTGGAAGAAGTTTCTATGATAGATACACCAATAAAATCATGGGTCTAGACAAAAAAAGATTGTGTATAACATATATATGTGTGCACGTATACCTATATATACACATATACACAGGTATATGTGTGTGTATGTATATGTACATACATTCAGCTTCATCATTTGTAAAATTAGCTAGGGAAGGAAATGGCAAACCACTCCAGTATCTTTGCCAACAAAACCCCAAATGGAGTCACGAAGAGTCAGACACAACTGAAACAACTGAATAACAACTACACGCACACATGCATGCATGCACACACATGCACACTATCCTTGTCTGTATAATACAAGCTTTGCTTTCCTTACTGTTGACTAAAGCTTCCAGACAAACATGGTAAAAATTAAAATGATTACATTAGAATCTCTTTCACGTTAAGGAGGTGTAACCCAACCTGTCTTTGTTGAACAGAGATGAGCCACCAAAACCAACCTTAGCTTTGGAGTATACTTATGGAAGAAGAGCAAAGGGGCATAACACAGTAAGTATCCTTAAAAGTGATCTGGTTTGTTAGTTGACGCAGCACTGATCACGGTAACTTTTCTTTTCCAGAGTTGTTTTTATTGTCAGTCTGTCAACAGGAAGTTGTGTGAGGAGTGCTGATTGTACATTCTAGTGCTCTCTTGGTATATGTATTGTGTTGGCTTCTGTTAGACCTGACTGGGAGGCAGCTGTAGGAGGCAGGGAAAATATTTTAGTTTCTGCTTTATTGTATCTTGACTGTGAGGATCAAATTCATTTGATAATTTGATCTTACAGTTCTCTGGCATATAAAGGATTTCACTGGTCTAGTATGACTCTTTCCCACAAATGAGAAAATTATTGTGAACTATCACATTTCCCAAAGGAATTGCTAAAGACGTTCATGTGGGTTGTGTTTTATTTATAAAAATGTGCTTGCATACATAAAAATACAACAATTTGCATTTCAAGTATCAGATACCAAAGTCAGTAATAAAGCTCTTATTAATCTATTAAGTGATAAAGAGCTAAGAATAACTCAGGATCAGGGCAAGGAAAATAACCTGGAGTAAACACCCAAGAAAAAATATACAGATGCAGAGGGTGAGGTGGAGTGGGGGAGGAATCTGAGTTTTATAACTGACAAGAATTGTCAGGTCATCTTTTTGTCCCAAATCTCTTGAATCTTAAATCATATACTCAGGTATTAGAAAGAATTCTAAGATTTCATATAGCAAATAGAAAATTAAAAGGGACATTTTCCATTGGGGAAGAAGAGAGAAATCCTTTTTCAGTCTGTAATCAGATGCCAAGAATGGAACGATTTAATAGGTGAGGGGTTGTTGGTACAGAATTGGGGTGGGGGTGGCAAGTGGGGAAGAATGTTGGCAATGAAAATGCTTCATTTAAAAATGGCGTCAGTAACCATCAGCCTTTACCCAAAGTGTTAATTAACTCATAAAGGCCTATATTGATTGTTCTTACCTAACTTCCCAGGGCTGGACAGAGGGGCAGGGAAGCTGGTACAGATTACTAGAGGCAGGCAGGCCAACAATGTTGCATACATTTTTTGTCTTTCTTGATAAATTTGTAAAACCGGTGAATTTCAAAGAAAATAGTAATGATATATAAAATTCTGTCAGTTATCACTCTAGTCAACCAAAGAACTACTTACTAAGAACAGAACATATTTTAATATAATTCTGAACAAAATAAAGTTTTATTTTATGTTCAGTGCATGTACAGTTATGAATAATGGCTTGTGAACTTGTGCCATGAACTGAGAATTTCCAAGTGTTTCTCTCTTAATATGGATACTCTCTTCTGTTTTTTGATGGTGTGGTAGGCAGATTCATCCGATGGTGTGCAGTCACAATTTCCTTGCATCGATTGTTTATAAAATGTTGTTTTTTTAGGAATAAAGTCGCTATTTGGGAAATTGGGGTATAAATTTTTGTTATTATGGTAAAGGTTGTATTTTAAATTATGTATTCTTTAATTACAGAAGGTTAAAATAGCCAACATGTAGATTTTTGCCAAAGACATAATTTATTTTAACTGTATTTTTTCTTAGTTTTCAAGTAAACAAAGTATCATGTCAAAATTATAAAAAAATTTAAAATTTATTTGAAAAACAATAATTAGTTGCATCTTGTAAGCAGTTAATCTTCTCGCCTCCCCTCCTTACCTTTTCCCTCTTCTCTCTTCCCCTCCCTTCACTTTCTGGGAAGCCCCTCAATTTTTCCCCTGACTGAATCCACTTTCTACAGCTCTACTCCTTCCAAACGTTCGTATACCATATAGCAATAATAATAATAATGACATTTATATGGCACCTACTGTGTGCCAGGCACTGTACTAAGTGCTTTACAAACATCTCATTTGATCCTCACAACAACCCTGGGAAGGAGCTACTGTTATCCTCATTTTACGGTTGAGGAAACTGAGGCCCACAGGGTTAAAGTGACTTGTCCAGACACAGCTAGTATGTGTCTAAGGTCAGATTTGAACACAGGGTCTTCTGGACTCCAGGCCCTATCCACTGGCAGAAAGCTCTGCTCATTTTTTCCTCACAATAACCCTGTGAGGTAGGCGCTCCCGTATCGTGTTGCACACTTTAAAATCCATCGTGCCAAGTGCTTGTCCTCCAGTCCAAAGAGGGGGGGGAGGGGCATCAGCTGATGGTCAAGAGAGGCTTTCAGCTAGTGGGAAACGCTCCTGTTGCTCATTATTCGTCAGTCGTTTCTCATTTTGTATCATCTGAGGCAGCCCCACAGGGAAAACAGAAGCAGCTCCTCCTTCCTTGCATCATCCCCAGACCAACACTGGGTGATGGCAGTTGACGGCATCAAATACATCCTGAGCCTGGGCAGGTGCACCTCTAGTTAGAGGTTCACCTAGGCACTCCTGGATCATTATCTATTATTTCTAGCCTCTCTGTGTGGTGCCTTGCCTGTAAATCTATTTGAGATGGCAAACTTCAAATCTTGGTCATGTTGATGGCTGTATATCAACTAGAGATCCCGAGGAAGAAGGTAAGAGGATCTGGGCAGGGAAAACCTTGGAAAGGGGGTTCTACAGAATAGCAGCCTGTTCAGCCCTCCTCTTCTGTATTCTTCCTCACCCCCACCCTCAATGTTACCCCCATTTGATTCCTGCCTAAATCTTTCTGTTCCCCCATACACGTTTCTGAATGTTGTCACAAAAATAATCAGTCAGCTCATTTTAAAGTAGAATGTCAGGCATTGATATTTCTTCAGTCAGTATCCTGTCCTAGGCATTTGCGTACCTACGTACAGTATTTAATTTTCTTTTCTTTTTTGACTATATAATTCTTTTGTTCACAATATGCTGTTTTTTCTTAAGATTTTGAAGAACTTCACAAACACCTGAACAGCTCTTGGGATGTGAATATTGCTAATTCACGTTTTGAAAAAGCAAGATGAGGCATGGGATTGGTTACCTGAAACCCGTGGAGATCTTTCCCCATTCCTTCTTGAACCAGAGGACAATTTTATAGTATTTAATTTTCATCCTTACCCTGTAGACTCACCATAAGATTGATGCTTTGGTGTCTTTGAGATTTGAACAAAGAGGGACCTAGAGAAGATAGAGGAGCCAGAGCTTGTCCCTAGAAAATTATTTATTTTGTTGTCCTATATATGTAAATGTCACTGGTCAGTGTGTTGGAAACATCTCTGTGTTACTGAGAAATGAAAGTTGAGTAACATGAAGGAAATTTTCCTCTTTTTTCCAGCCTAAAGATATTGCTCATTTTTGGGAACTGGGTGGAGGAACCTCTTTATTGGACTTAATCAGCATCCCAATAACAAATGAGACGTTGAGGTAAGTAAGGCATCAATATGACCCAAGGGTTGGTCTGAAAGAGCTAACAGTCAGTAAATCCTTAGGGCTCACAGAGTGTCTATCAGTATACCTTCATAAGCAACTTTCACCATAATATCTGTTTTGTGTTTACTGCATGTTGGTACTTCCTCGTTGACAGGGTGTATTAAACCAGTATGTTCAAAATAGCCAGCATTGCTTTGGCCCTGACTCTGAGACAGCGGCATTCCTGCTGTCTCATGTGCTACATGTAAGTAAGCCCATTATACAGAACAACTTATCAAGCCACACATAGGGGAAATTTTACAAATTAATTTGAACAGCATCTCTTTTTCTAAGTCTTAACCCATAGTGAACCAACTCAACCAATAAAATCATGGCTCTAGACAAAAAAAGATTGTGTATAACATATATATGTGTGCGCGTTGTCTTTAGCTAGAGTCTGTAGAGCGCTAGCTTTTCAATGATTGCAGCTGGGACAAAACCAGTTTCAATCAAGAGAAGGAAGTCACTGGGGGGTTGGATGCTGGGTGAAGGTTTCTTATTTATTTGATGACAGTAAGCAAATAGGATTTTAAAATAAAACTCTCAAAACCCATTGGTGATTGTGGTTGTGAAAATCATTGCCACATGTTGGTCAAATGAGATGTGACATTTCTCAGTGTCTTTGGGAAATCATCCTAGCCAAGAAAAACAAGTTTTCAAAAACTACGTTATCATCTTGTCAGAGCTCAATGTAAACTGTTGTTACCACCATGAGCTGTGTATCTGCACAAACATAGCAATGGAATTTGTGTAGTTGTCTGGTGAATTTGGCCATGTGGACATCCAGATTGCCCAAATCATCTAATTCCCACATTTTGACCCAGTTAAATCCTCTGTATGTTACCAGTTTCCAAGACAATTGGAAATCTCACTTTCTTGTTTGTATGTGGCCGGAGGTGTTCCTGTTCTGCCCCACTAGTTCAGGTCCTCATCGCCTCATGCCTGGACTACTGCAATAGCGGGTCTCCAGCCTCAAGTCTCTCCTGCTCCGATCCATCCTCCATGTAGCTGCCAGTGGGATTTTTCAGTGTAGTCTGACTATCCCCCTGTCCCATTCAGTAAATTCCAGTAGCTCCCTGTTCCTCAAGGATCAAATGTAGATTCCTCTGCTTGATATTAAAGCTCTTTGAAACCTGGCTTCTTCCTAGCTTTCTATGATTCTTATACTTTACTCCCTTGCCTACATCTTATGGCGCAGCCATAGTGGCCTAGTGGTTGTTCCTCACACACAAGCTCCCTCCTATTTATACACCTTTGCTCCAGCAGTACCCTGGGGTCTGGAATGCTCTCCTTTTTCACCTCTCCCTCTTAGAATCTCTGGCCCTACCTCCTAGAAGAGTCTTTTCCCAGTCCTCCCCACCCCCCACCCCCACCCAGTGGTAGAGCCCTACCCTCAAAAACTATCTTCCATCTGCTCAGAGGCAGTTTGTATGGATTAGTGCATGTGTGTGTGACAATATATAGGCATGTAGGTGGCACAGTAGATAGAATGCTAGACCTGGAGTCAGGAAGATTCATCTTCCTTAGTTCAAATGTGGCCTCAGACACTTACTAGCTATGTGACCCTGGGCAAGTTACTTAACTATGTTTGCCTTAATTCCTCATCTGTAAAATGAGCTGGAGAAGGAAATGGCAAACTACTCTAGTATCTTTGCCAAGAAAACTCCAAAAGACGTATATATGTACACACATACATACATACACACATTCACACAATATACATATATGCCTATGTATAAATGTGTGTATACACATGTGCATGTGTGTGTATTATATGTATGCATGTGTATATATACATATACACACATATATACATATGTACATGTGTGTTGTGTGTATATATATGTTGCCTCTGCTATTAGAGGCATACATGAGACAAAACCTGACATTGTACACAGTGTTGCACATTTAAGCACCTTGAGGGCAGGTACCATTTTTTTCTTTTTCTATGTATCCTCAGCGTTTGGCACACAGTAAGTGCATAATAAATGCTTGTTGATTGTTTTGGTTTGCTAACTTTTCAAAAGCTTTTGTGGCCAGAATCAGATTAGCAACATTGATTTCTTGTGCTGGACAAGACCCAGTTTGAGAAACAGCCTTGCCAAGTTTTTACTGATACAGGTTATCTTATAAATAAATGGTCAGTCATAGATCAACTCCAGACACATTCCAGAGACATGAGACATTTGTAATGGAATGTTTCCTGCTGTTTGCTTCCTTGTGAGTGTGTGTTTGTGTGTTTTTCTTGATTACATGTAAACAAAAATTTTTAACATTTGTTTTTAAAAATTTTGAGTTCCAAATTCTCTCCCTCCCTTCCCTCTCCACTCCTTGAACAGTCAAGCAATTTGATATAAATTATACATATGCAGTCATGGAAGACATTTCCATATTAGCCATGTTGCAAAAGAAAATTCAGACCAAATAATAATAATAATGATAATAAAGTAAAAAAAAAAGTATGCTTCAATAAGCATTGAGACTACATCAGTTCTTTCTCTGGAAGTGGATAGGATTTTTCATCATAAATCCTTCAGAATTATCTTGGATCATTGTGTTGCTGAGAATAACTAAGTCATTCACAGTTACTCACTGTATAATGTTACTATGTACATCATTCTCCTGGTTCTGTTCATTTCACTTTGCATCAATTCATACAAGTCTTTCCAGGTTTTTCCACAACTTGTTCAGATCCCCAATTGATGGTCATCCCCTCAATTTCCAGTTCTTTGCCACCACAAAAAGAGCTTCTATAAATATTTTGTACATGTAGGTCCTTTTCCTTTTTCTTTGATCTCTTTGGGGTACATAGCTGGTAATGGTATTGCTAGATCAAAGGGTATGCACAATGTTATAGCTCTTTGGGCATAGTTCCAGATTGCTCTCCTGAATAGTTGGATCAGATCACAACTCCACCAACATTACTGTTCCAATTAGTGTCCCACATTCCCTCCATTGCTTCCTTGTTTTAAAAAGAACATCAGATGTCTTTTGTCTACTAATATAAAAGTTAACACCTTGGTTATTTTTGGCCTTGAACTGTGCCATTTGATACAGAAGGCTAAGAAATTTATCCAAGAAATGGAGATGGACATGGTTCAATGCCCTGGGAATGTATGTGATTTAAACCCCATTAAAACCTGGGAACTAGACTTCAAAAAATAGATCGTTTGCCAAAATTATGCTTAATGTTTAATGTCACAGAAGTATTATTTCACAGTGAAGAATTAAAGAATATATGTCAAAATCTTGTGAACTCAAAGCCAGTTATGTGGCAAAAGAACATATTGCATATTGAAAGTTTTTTAAGACATTAAAAAAAGAAAATTGGTCATTTTAATGTGTTGAAAACAATATCTGTCATTCAAGAAAATTTTCATTAGGTTCATTTTTCTTTTATTTATAATAAAATTATTCACATGTATGCAATTAAACTTCCGCTAAAGACCACCTGCTCTGAGGTCGTGGGTTCTTCTTATGGGAGTGGCCTTGGCTTCTCAAAGACTCTGGCAGTAGAATATAAGCTTGGGCAACTCGTGCCATATTGTGCGTCTGCTGTCTGAAAACCAACTGGCCTCTCTCAGGCTCCTTGCTGGGTTGACTGCAACTTGATGGATTTTTTTTTAGCCTCAACAACTCTTAAGAAAATTTTAAAAATTAAAAAATTCTTGTTTCCATCTTTTGTTTTTACATCACCTGAATTTCCCAGGGTCTCCCTCATCCTCCCCTTCCATGAGGCCCTGAGATACACTGGTATACTTCCCTTTCCCCTTATAATAATAAAGAAGGGGGAAAGCTCAGCAAAGCTAACCAACATCACAAAACCTGATGTGGTATATAACATCTACACCCATCTTCCCTA
Source organism: Phalanger gymnotis (assembly GCA_028646595.1). NCBI lineage: Eukaryota > Metazoa > Chordata > Mammalia > Diprotodontia > Phalangeridae > Phalanger > Phalanger gymnotis. The sequence continues at coordinate 279,850,360 of CM053625.1, read as the reverse complement.
CCTCTACAAAAACGTCGGGCAGGCGTCTTCATAGAGCTTTTCCTTGGTACCCAAGCTCGGTCACTACACTTTCACAGCATTTAATTTTGATTATCCTATTGTTCCTTCCGTTTATGATGTAGTCACTGTTTGTGTTCTTTTTGTGGTCCTGCTTTGCTTCACTTTGAGTCTGCTCATATAATTCTTCATGTGTTTCTTTGTAGTCATCATATTCATAATTTCTTATGGCACGGTATTATTCCATTAAATCGGTGTACCACAACTTATCTAGCCTTTCCCCAGTCAGTTGATATTTACTCTATTACCAGTTCTTTGCTACTACAAAAGTACATTATAAGTATATTTGTGTAGAAAAGAGCCTTTTTTTTAACCACTGAACTCTTTGGGTTATATACTTAATGATAGACCCGGCAGCTTTTGATGACCACTTACACCTGCGTCATTTGTGGATATAATACCCAGATCAGTGAAATTACCAGTCCTTGACTTATTTAAGTATGAAAACTGATGCCTAATAATTTGTGGTCAGAAAAAATCTTTGGGAGTTTATAGTATGAAATATTTTGCCATATTTCAATTCAGTTCAACATTTATTGAGTGCTTGCTAGGTATAAACACCTTAACCTGGCAATTTGAAGCACTTTATGTTCCGGCCCTGTGGTGGATGGACCTGCCATTTATTGGAGGAGGGGAAGCTGTGGTGGTTTCTTGTATTTTAAAATTTGTAATTATGGTAAAAATATGCATTTTCAAATTTTACCCCCTGCTTGCTTCTCACGCCTGCCAGACAAGAAAACACCAGGCTGTCAGATCCAGAAGGCATCCCTGGGTTGTGCTGCTCTTTGAAGTCTTCTGAATTCATTTGTAGAGCTTGACCTAGTTCATCTAATGGCATATTGATGGACTTTGGAATTTTTCCATATTCAGAACTTCCCATGTCTCCCTAACATCAATTAACAGACTTGATTTGTAATGCAGCACATTTTTGAGTTCTTTGTAGGTGACACTCTCAAAAGCAGCAGTACAGAAATGATGGCAGACTCTCTCTGATGATCTCAACCCCCACTAGGCTGCTGACATGGGCACTGCCCTGCTCCTAGGCCCCAGAGAACAGCTACCCTACTGCAGGCCATGGGAGGCTCCCAGAACCCCCCAGGTCCTGGAATACTCCATAACAGGAGCATTCCTAGAGGGCCATAGCCCACCCCCACCATCTTGGCTTCTATGGACTAGGTCCATAGCTATTGGTCTAGTACTGGGCTGCCTTGAGACCCATACCTTTTGTTAAAGCATTGAGGAAGCAGATTTGGAGGGTGGAGGGAGTGGACCCAAAGCAAGAGAACTAAAACAGCCAGTATCTAGGAGACTCCCCACTTATGGATACTCTCCTCCTTCTCCTCTTTCTCCTTCTCATTCTCTTCTTCTTCCTTCTCCTCAAATTTTGCTATGGTAATTTGTTCTCTTCCTTGCCCCTTCAACTCCTACATATGTTTAGCTGTGTATGTCACTAGCACAGGACTAATACATAGCAATCACTTAATAACTGTTTGTTGAATTAAATTGATGAGGTGTAGTGAAAGGAAGAGAGATAGGAGCCAGGAAAGAGTATTGTATTGTTGGTTCTTGTGGTTTAAGCCGTAAAACTAGGACATTTGCAACTTATAAAGCCTTACGTCTTTTTAACTTCCTATTTCCAGTTCCTACTTTGTATGTTTTCCTTGTGGTGCTTAGTAATTCCTCCTCTTAAAACACCTAAGAAGCATATTGCCATGTCCATTCTCATACCCATCTGGGAATGAAAAAATTCAGGAAAAAGAGGGAAGGAGATGGTGCCTACCTAAGACCCGGGAGATGCTTCAAGTGGAGAAATAGTGAAATGCATCTGTTGTCTGCAGTCACTCAGAAAGGAGCATTATTTTACTAATAGTGTAGAAAAGTATTAAAACAAATAGGGACAAAAAGCAGTTAAACCTCTACCACCCCCACTCAATCTGACCCTTCTCCAGGTGGAGTTTTATAACTAGAACAATTCTGTAGTTTCCTCTCCCACAGCTTCCCCTCCCCCCCTCCCACCTCACCTGCCTCTTGTGCTATAGTCTGTTGCATATTTTAAGGGAATATTTCCACATGGTCAGTTCTGGAAATGAGAATTGTCTTGGGACTTAAAAAAAATTAAACATCTTTTGCTCCTTTAGGACATTTTCTTTAGTTCTCGTTTTGGATCTTTCAAAACCCAATGACCTTTGGCCAACCATGGAAAGTCTGTTGCAAGTCACAAAAACTCACGTAGATAAACTCATAGTGAAACTGAGCAAGACCAATGCTAAAGCAGCTTCTGAAATGAGACAGAAGATGTGGAGTAATATGCAGAAGGACCATCCAGTAAGTTTTCTTTAGGAGATTTTTCCTGGAGTCCTAGACCTGGGGCATAGTTAAAGATAATAGTTTCAAACCTCACAAACAAATTCTTTAGATTTTTATGCATGACTTGAAATGCTTTTGATGCAGATGAACCTGTTCACTGGAAAATTATATTAGCTTAATAAAATCTCAGTAGAGAAAAACAAGATTAAAAAAGAATTCTTATGTCTTCTTGTTAGACATCTACTGTGATTGTTATGGCATGTTACACCAGTCAAAAGAAATAGAGTTTTAAAGTAGTGGTTTGATACTGATTTTATAATCTCTTTAAAATGAAGATAAAAACTAGACTGTATAAAAGTCATCTGGCAAGAGACTAGATGAAGGTACAAATTTAAGCAAGGAGTGGAGTTATAACAGCCTTCACCTCCACTATATATTTTGCATCCATTCAGATGTCTGTCACATATTCACTCTCTTTTGATAGTCTGACAACTAATTAAATTATAAAGTTGCAGTGATGGTAATACAAGTCCTTTAAATGCAATTGTGAATGTAATCTTTTGGAAAATTTAAGAGTGCCCATATCTGCTGCAAATATGTGTTATATGTGTTTTATATATTTAATAAGGCTCCTATCTATAGAGTACAAATTCTACTATGATAACAATAGCTAGTGCAAAGTGGAACCAACAAGAAGAAATGTTTAAAAGAAAAACTGGAGAATGAGAGAAAAAATATAGATAGATCAATGATGTAGGAGTGAAGACAAAGTAGATTTTTGAGTTCACAGTTAAAGTCAAGTTTTCTTGTTTTAACCTCTGAAATATATGACAATAAGCAAATATTGGTATGAACTCTATTTCAAGGAAACAATGTCAGACTCGAAGAGTCTAATTATTCTGTGTTCTTTCTAATGGACAAAACGTAATTTAAAGATAAATGGGAATTAATGTTCTTATGGTTTCTCAAGTTTTAGAAGGACTGTTTTTGTTTCTGAGAACATAGTAGGTGCTCAATAAATACTTGATAGGCCAAATTGAATTCTACAAAGCTTCTTTGTTAATAGGATCGTGAATTAATTGACCCATTTCCAATTCCTCTGGTGATCATTGGAAGTAAATATGATATTTTTCAGGTAAGTAATTCACTTTTCCATTTCCAGTGTTGTTTTTCTATGCATGCTTGTCTATGTGGAACCCCATAAGAGTAACTATGAAATGAGAAAAGACCCTGGTATGGTGATAGATTATGGATCCAAAGTGGAAAAAGGCGGAGTGGAAAGCCACAAAAATAGCAGTTACGGTGGGAATGTGGTGGGGCAAATTACTTTGGGAAAAACTATAAAATTTGAATTTTTCATACAATCAGTGGGACTTCCCAGGTTTTATTTTTTAAGGTTGAAAATTAGGTTCATCTACTCTTTTTTTTTTTTTGAAGCATTTGGGATCCTAAAAATGTATGCTTATGTATAAATTGTCTTTACTGAGAGGCTGAGAGAACAAATGTGAGAGAACTATGGCTAATGCCTTATTAAAAATAATTAGAGCGAGAGTGTGCTTGGCAGGAAGGCTGAGGCAGCAGAGACCTCAGAAGACAGCAAAGAAGGAGACGTGATGGGCTTCTCCCTCAGTCATTGGCATCTTTCTTCTCTTTGTAACTGACCCTTATCTTTTTTTTTCTCTTTATGAATGTGCCTTCCTTTAGGATTTTGACTCCGAGAAGAGAAAAATAATCTGCAAGACGCTTCGGTTTGTTTCCCATTATTATGGCGCTTCACTGATGGTTAGTATGGTCTCAGTTCTGGTTGGGAGAATGGGCTAAACCCAAGTTCCGAAAGACAGGAAGTTTGTGGCAGTTATATAAGCTACCTTTGTGTAATAGTAATTAAGGTGGGACTTTTTGCTATTGACCTTTAATGATTCTGGCCTTTGTTTGAATGGGGCAGATAAAGTGGGATGTTTTCATATTTCTCAGCACTGAGACAATTGGGAGCCATTGATTTGTATTTGATGTGATATTGGGGGTGGGGAACTTCTCCACGCCCAGCCTGGGTGAGGTAGGGGCCCTCAGGTCCCTGAACAGGATATATAAGCACAGGGGTTAGCATTCCCTCTCAAAGCTCTTAGCCACAGCAAGAGTGGCACGTGACTCTGGGCCAGCCTTTGTAATGAGCTCCCCGGCTGAGTACTCAGATGTTGATAACTAGGAATTGTATTTGATCTGTAATTCAGGGTGCTGGCTTTTCCCCCTGAACTCGGTGGATGTTATTTGTATGCTGGATTAAAGTAAGATTGTTAACCCCTTAACATTGCTTTCCTTAGTAAAGCAGATGAAAAGGACCTGGGCTTCCAGTGTTCTGTGAGCTGGTTCTTGTTGGCTTTACAGCCTCACAGCAGCTGCTAGCCGGATTGTTGATACACCTTGAATACTAACTGTCATTTATTTCCTACTGCAAGTTTCACCCATCCTTAACATCTGGCCCTGAAGGGAGGAGATAGACCAGGATGTTAAAAGGCTATTTATTTAGAACATTCATTCAAAGTAGAAAATATTAAAAACACACTTTTAAAAGTCTCTAGAATCACTTCCTCCCCCAAGAATGTTGTCATGTCACCCATTCCCCTATCCCATTATAACAATAATAAAAACTAGCTAGCAACTTGGAGGCTTATAAAGCACTTTGTGAGGTGAATGGAAAGTGAACCTGAGAGTGTTCCATGAGTCTCAGGGAGAACAGGATAATGGAAGGACCACTGGGCCTGGGCATCAGGGAACCAGGACTCAAGCTCCACCTCTCCCACTTAGAGCTGGGGGACTTTGCACGAGTCACTTAAACTCTCTCTGAGCTTCAGCTTTTTCATGTATAAAATGAGAATGATATTTTTGCTTCCTATCTCCCAGGAGTTGTGAGGGTCTGTGAAGGTGTAAACTGTAAGGCACTCTACACATCTGACCTATTAGTCCTAAAACATATTTTTTTAAAGTTTCGAGTAGACTTTGAAACATTAAAAAAATATTGTAAGTTTGTCCATCATTGTCTTTCCTGCTAAATGGTTTGCCGTCCTGGAAATTTTCCTAAAACGCTATAGTGCAGAAAAATCTGGTAGCATTCTGTAAGGGGGCAAGTGGTGTGTTTTTAAAGTGTGTTTTCAATACTTTTATCTTTCGAATGAATGTTTTAAATAATTGGTCTTTTTAACATCCTGTTCTATTCCCTACCTTCAGGGCTAGGTAGTATTTAAAATATTAATAACGATAAAGCCACTTCACACATTTTTTACTTTGTTCTTTTCTAAGCGTTATCTGATCTGTTTTCTTAAAGATCACATTTATTTTTTAGCTACGATTTGCAATGTTACTTTACACATGAGATTAACAGGATGCTTTATATGCCTTTTTCCATGAAATACCCTTGAAATTGCGATAGATACAGGTGAATGTTACCCAGTGATCAAGACGAGGACCACAAATCCTCCCCTTCTTGGTTTCTGCTGCTAGATAATGCTACTAGTTTATTTCCAGTCAAAAGATAACTCTCATCCTTTTTTCAATGCTGGAAATGAATGGTGTACCTATCCTCTGGGAGACATTCCCATTCCTTTGCAAAATGACCCTTCTTCAGTGGATCTGTGAACTTATCAATATTCCTTCTAAGAATGTCAGTCAAAACTCACCCTTTTCTTCCTGTATGATTCTTGTTTGTACCCTCCTGTAAATCCTCCAGAGAAGGTCCACCCAACCTACTAGAAGCCTTCCTCTATATTTTTTTTTGTCAATCAACTAACATTTCTTTTTTTTCTTTTTTTTTATTTAATATATTTAGTTTTCAGCATTGATTTTCACAAGAGTGTGAATTACAAATTTTCTCCCCATTTCTACCCTCCCCCCCACTCCAAGATGGCATATATTCTGGTTGCCCTGTTCCCCAGTCTGCCCTCCCTTCCCCTTTTCCCTTCCTTTCTTGTAGGGCAGGATAAATTTCTACGACCCATTGCCTGTGAATCTTATTTTCTAGTTGCATGCAAAAACTTTTTTGTTTTTGAACATCTGTTTTTAAAACTTTGAGTTCCAAATTCTCTCCCCTCTTCCCTTCCCATCCACCCTCCCTCCCTAAGAAGTGAAGCAACTCAACATGGGGCACATGTGTCATTATGTATAACCCTTTCAC
>CM053625.1:279814625-279843328 GCA_028646595.1 Phalanger gymnotis | reverse complement strand
TTGATTTCTTCTGGCTGTATGTTTTGGTCTTCTTTGTCACCAAAGAAAGATTGCAGAGTGTGAGACTGAATCTGGGTGCGTTTTTGCTGCCTGGCTGTGTTCCCAGCCAACTTACTTGACCCTTGAGTTTTTCAGCGGGGTATGACTGCTTGTAGAGTATGGAGTTCTATGTTCCAAGCTTGGAGGGATGCGCCAGCTCTGTCACACCAGCACTCCTCCTTCCCCAAAAACCCCCAAGCAGGACTGGACTTAGATCTTCAGCAGGCTCTGCACTCCTCCTCTGATCCTCCACTTAATTCCTCCCACCAGGTAGGCCTGGGGCCAGAAGCAACTGCAGCTGTAGTTCTAAAGGTGCCTCACCTTCACTTCCCCCCGGGGTGGTGGCCTAACCGCAAACTCTATCCCAGTCCCCAGCAACTTCTCCCACTAACCTACTCTGTTGTCCTTGGTGGGTTGAGAAGTCTGGTAACTGCCACAGCTCACTGATTCAGGGTGCTAGGGCACGCTCCACCCGGCTCCTGGTGTGGTTGGTCCACGCCGCCCACGCTGGGCTCTGCTCTGCTCCGCTCCCAGCTCCATGCGAGATAGACCTTACCCAGAGACCATCCAGGCTGTCCTGGTCTGGAGCCCTGCTTCCCTCTGCTGTTTTTTGGGGTTCTGCAGTTCTAGAATTGGTTCAGAGCCATTTTTTATAGGTTTTTGGAGGAACTTGGCGGGGAGCTCACGCTAGTCCCTGCTTTCCAGCTGCCATCTTGGCTCCGCCCCCCTATATTTTTTAATATTATGTGGGTACAAGTATAATTTGGGCTATTTCTCTGTTGCTGCTCTCCCTAGCTGGCTTGTTTCATTTTCCGATCATACATTTCATGAGTAGTATCTTTTATACTATTTCTTGAATGCAAAATTTTGTTGGTAAAATGCTACAGCCTATGTATATTCCCCATGCCTCTCTATTTCTTTCTGGCTCATCTACAGTTTTGATTTCACCCTTAGAGCTGGTTCATTAGTCATAGATGTTGGATAGATATTGCACATGGACTAGGAGACAGGCCCAGAGTTGAATACGAGGAAGAGTTTGCTTTTGGGAAATTGTGCAGTGTTCCCTTGGGAAAATTACAGCATAAAATTTTAGCCCATTTGCATTTTTCTTTTTTTTTAAAATGGCCAAGGAATTCATCATTCAATGATTGACCTACTCATGATGAGGTGACATTAGCTGCGTGGAACCTGGGCCTAGCCTCTTGCCAAGACCATATTTGGAGTCTCTCTCTTTAATAGCAGCTGCCAGGGCCTGTGATCCATTGGCATGATCTGAAAATCCAGTGTTGGCTGGCGTGAGCAGAGTGGGAATGACCATGGGCTTAGGACAACTAGACATTGTAGTGGCGAGAGCTCTTAGATGAGACCGAGTGATTCCCACACTCTGCAGATGCTGTACCTTTTGTACTAAGGGGTCACCAGCTCTCTTAGTGCCTGGTGTTACTTACCTCTTCCCGTTGTGTTTGGTGATTAGGGAGAAAGGGGTGACTTGTAGTTGCTTATGCATAAATAAGAGTTGATGCTATACTTCAGTGATACTTCTGTTTTACCATGATTTTTGCTACTTGGGTCACATTTATTCCAACTACCAAAAGAAAAGAGCTGACTAGAGCCCATATATAGTCAGCAAGATTCTCCTATTCCAGAGAGTCCCATTTTCCCAAGGGTCCCCAGTTCCTTCCAACCTATGGCACTCTCTTATGATTTGGACTTCCTTTTCCAGGGAAGTGAAACTGTGCTTGCAAGTGGGAAAACTCCATGACAATTTTAATGGGGATCTGTTTCATCTCAAAGACCCATCTATAAAGAAAAGCCAGCCTTATATACTGTCCTGAGGGTGTGGACTCTTCAAGGAGGAAAGCATGGTTGGGGTTGTTAGATAGGCAACCAGCTTCCTTCCCATCAGACTTGCACTGTCCAAATGACTGGGTTAATAAGAGGCCAAAATCTGAGTAGCTTATTTTGTCATGGCTATAGTGCCTTGTAGCTGTTCCTACATGTGAGGGTGGGAGGAGGGGAAGGGAGAAAGACCGAGGCATGTATGTTCCTCCTCTTTTTCCAAGAGGATCCAGTCTGGATTACAAACCACTTAAACTTGAGCCTGCTAGAGAGGTAATGTTGGAGGCTCCCATTGTTTGGGCTCAGAGGCTAGATCCTGGCGTCACCATGCACCGAAACTTCCATTCCTCGATCCAGGATGGTGGGGCTCTAAAATTCTCACCACTGGTCCATGGTTCCATTATCTGTGGCTGCTGTCTCTTGAGCTGAGGAATCAGGTTACTGTCTCTCCTAGCCTGAGGCCAGGAAGCATCTCTCAGTGAGCCTAGCTCTGCTCCTGTCCCAGAATTTTAGGATTATAAATTTAGAGCTGGAAGGGAGCTCTTTAGCGGTACCTCTAGTCTCCCTATTTTGCAGGACAGGAAATTCAGGCTCCTGGAAGTGAGGTGACTTGCCCACAGAGACACATTAAGTTAGGAATACAGTTGCTCTCCTTCTAAATTTAGCACCCTTTCCAGGGTCCTACAGCCAACCTTGCAGAGACATTGCAAAGAGCAAAACTTAGCTGGAATACAGCTTTTGTGGAGCTTGCAGAATGCAGATAATCTAAATAGGAAACACACATACCGAGTTTTTTTTTTTTTTAAATTGGATCTAAAAGCAGCAGTTAGTCTGTTTCAATCAAAGTTAGAGTTTATAAACATTTTCTTTGTAGTCCAACACTCAAGATGTTATTTGTATACATGCCTTGAATTAAGATATGAGGACTGCCTATAATGTAAAGTCATTTGGATGGATACACTGGAACTTTCCCTTCCACATGGAAGTTAGCATTTGACTCAGCCATTTAAGGGGGCTACCACTTGTTATTGTGGCACTATTATTGCTCAGAACATTCCTAGAACTTCCATTTTTGGAACTGCCTTTAGAACCAGTTTACAAGTCACAAGAAAGTATCTCATTACTTTGTCGGGTTTTAATGCTCTGCCCAGTCTGGCATCCAGCCTCCGTCTCTAAGCTTATTCCACGTTTCCTTAGTTAGCATTCTCTTTCATGCATTCTATGTTCCATGTAGACTGGCCTGTTTTTATTTTCCATATATGATATGGCACCTCCCATCACCATGCTTTTGAACAGGGTTTTCTATGATACCTAGAATTCAGTCTTTTCTCAGCTCTAAATCCCTTAGATGCCTCCAAAGCTTAGCTTAGATGCCACCTCCTAAAGGACCTACCCAGTACCTTATGGACATGTTATTCCTATCCCCACTGCGCCTCCCCACCAAATTGAATAGGAGAGGAGCTGTGTTCTTAGCTTAATGTGTCTCCTTGGGCAAGTCACCTCACTGCCAGGGGCCTGAATTTCCTCTTCTGTAAATGACTTTGGAGGGAGAGACTTTATCATTTTTCTTTGACTCACCAGTGTTTAGCACAGTGTCTGGCACAAAGTTGAAGCTTAATAACCTGAATGACTAGTCACAAAACTTTGTTTTCAACTTAAAGTGTTGTTACTAGGCTTGATTAGACACTGTATTCACTGGAGTTGTCTCCAGGTGATTTTTGGCTGTTTCGAAAACTCTCATCCACTCAGGATGTTTGTAATACTGAGAACTCTCAAACCGATAGCCAACTCTCAAGCAGTTCCAAAAATGTTACAACTTACACTCTTTGATTTTGGACTGAATCTGTATGCCAATTCACCGATTAGGTTTGGAAAAATATCCTTTTGGGGGGCCATTGCTGGTATGTGTGTGTGTGTGTGGTCAGTAAACATCTGTTAAATACCTAACACGTGACAGGCACTGTACTGAGCATTGGAGATACAAATAGAAAAAAAAAATAAAACAACAGTTCCTGCCCTCAAGGAGCTTATAGTCTAATGGAAGAAGATAATGCATAAAAGGAAGCGGAAGAGGGAGGGAGGGGAAAGTACCCATTGAGAGGACATGACTAAGAAGTCAGAGAAGTTCCAGAGTAGTACAGATAGGTAAGAAATGAGGATATGTCAGAGCTGAGCTCACTCCTTTAATAGAGGTTTTGGAGAGCATGGTACCACTCTCCAATGAAAGAGACAGAAAGTAGTGACGAGGTGGAGTATCAAGGTGTGGGCGGAGGAGGGGAAGGGGTATACACACATATTCAGGTGTATGTATGTTCATATATGTATATATACACATGTCTCATTTTTTTAAATGGTGCTGATAGGGATCATATCATGATCCATGTTTTTGGGAGTGGCTGAAATGACAATTCAAATGTGGTAGACTCTTCCATGTTACATACATACTCAAGAAGTTTGGTTAAGGTAAAGATCAAATTCGTCATGGGGAGGTTTTGCTTTGTGTGAAAAGACATAACTAGTTTTTAGGCAAATTGTAATTCTCCCATTAAAATATTTTTTTATTTGTTTCTATGATGAAAGGGGACAACATATCATTTACTCTCTTGATTTCTTTAGTTTGCCAGTAAATCAGAAGCTCTCCTACTGAAAATACGTGGAGTTATCAACCAGTTAGCATTTGGCATTGACAAAAGGTAATGTAATAAAAGACAGTTAGGATTGTCTCCTCATGTGATTGTCACTACTAGCTATTTTCTGTTTCTTGGATTTTCGTGAAAAGAAAAATGTCCCAGATGGTTACTCAAGAGATCATTTCATTTGCTTTTTTATATTTGTATTTAGTGGTTTATAGATCTTTACAGAGAGTGTTATTGATTATTTTTCATTGAAAGAGTAAAATAATGTTCATATCATATTCATTTTCTTGGTTTCCTTTTTTCCTCACATTTTAAAAACATCTGTAATCTTTTCTTGCATAGCTGGTGCCTTACATTGATTTTTAAGATGCACATAATATATTTAATATTCACTTTTATTAATTCAAATCCAGTACTATAGCAGAAATAATAAGTAAATTTGATCCGTTTTTTCCCTGGAAAATTTCTTCTCAAGGAAATATTTTTAATATTTGGGTTCATTTGAGTTAATAGTCATTTGAGGACAGTACTTTCACCAGGTTTTACAGTCTCTAGATATAAAACTTAGCTCTAGCCTTTATGACGAGAGCATTTGTGGCAGGAGTTTTGATTGCTAAAATAAATTGGATTCTTTTTCCTTTTTATCCGTGTAGCAAATCAATATCTGTGGACCAGAATAAACCACTGTTTATCCCAGCAGGATTGGATTCTTTAAGTCAAATAGGTTGGTGAACTTATTAGGATTGTTCAATATTTTTTTAATTGCTTATTGATTTTAACCTGGTCCATGTTCATATAAGCTCCAACACCAACATTTTATAGGTTTTCATTATCATTGTTACAGTAATTTCACAGGTATTAATGTTATTCATACTATATTGATGTAACATGTAGCATATTGATGTTTTGAAGAGGGACCATCATATAGGAGACATATTCTTACTTCTAAGCCACATTCCACCATAACTGTTTGCATATTATTCCCTTCCCCTGATCCTGCCTGACTTCTAGAGCCCCAGGATACTGAAAAAGATGTTTTGAATTATTTCGAATTTTCCGTTTTCTGAGTGGTGACAGTCATCTTCTACCTCAGCCATTCTTTTTCCCCTTCCATCCCCACTAGGTTAAAAGTGACTTGGCTTTGAATTAAAAGTTTTTGATAGTGAGTCAGAAAGTCGGAAGATGTTGAAGGAGAGGAAGGAGGTAGCTTTTTAGATTGATTTTACAGATTTTAGTATTGATAGTGAACAATTGTGTGGGGTTTTATTTGTTAATCATTGTCATAACATGCAGTTTTCTAGCATACTTTTATAATTTGGAGTTAAACTTTACTCATTAGGGTCTCCTCCTGTGTCTGAGAATGACATTGGAAAGCTTCATGCACAAACCCCAATGGAGCTATGGAAAAAAGTATATGAAAAAGTATTTCCACCAAAGGTAAGAATTTTATTTTTATCCTCTGAAACCCAGAGAGTTGGCACTACTAGAGAATGGTTTTGAAATATTAGCATGGACTTGTTTTAAGTATCCTTTTACTTCTTCTTTGTAAAATGTTTTCATTTCAGAGTGCCAGTACATCCAAGGAGACCAGAGACCCAGCCCGAGACCCCCAGTATGTGGAAAGTGAAGTTGATGAGATGAGAGCACAGAAAGACCAGGTACCGTCTTGTCCATTTGCTTTATTTCACAAGAACTTATACCAAAACAGTGGCTCCAGAATTCACCAGGTTTTTAGAATCCATTTATTATTAAGCGTTTGGTAGTAAATTCTTACCTCTCTATTTAAGAAACAAAATTAAGATCATCTCAGTCAAGGTGGGTTAGAGAATTCACATGCACTGGTGAATTCAGAACTCCTGGCTCCTTTGTTGTCCTCAAGACTCCTCCATAAGGTCTTCTACTTTGAGAATTAAAGATGTCACAGAGCCCTTTTTGTGGTGCCCTATAATGCTCAATAAATGTCAGTGTTATTAAATATTAGAAAGGACTTGTTTGTGGTAAAGTTAGTGGAAGCTCAAGATTGTGCTAATTTGAAATGACTGAGATGTGATATTAAACGTGAAAAATGATGTGGTGACAGAGTACCTTTGGCCTTTTATAACAGCTCATATTTTTGTGGGTGCCTTATCAGTTTAATAAAATCACCAGACTAAATTTTTCAGTGTGCAGATGATCATGCAGGTAACCGTTCTAAATCCTAGGCAAGTAATTACTTGTTACTCAGCTAAACAGAACCAGGCAAAGCAAAGAATTACTGTTCCAAGAGTTAGTTGAAGACAGTTGTATACGGGCCAGTTATCAGAGAATCTTTTCCCAATATTATCTGTATACCTCCCAGGACCCATGGAACAGGGCAGTTTTTAGGGAGAATTATTTTAAACCAGATCATTTAGACATAATGTTTAAAGCATTCTGTCCATATGTAGAACTTTTTCTAATGAGGTTTCTCTAGATGAACCAAGGTGAAAGTCAGTATTAGGAAAATGGTGCAGATGACTTCAAATGACCCCATGAACTCCAGTTATCTCTCTCTGTTTCTTGGCTCTAGATACCAGCTGAGTTGGAAGTTATCTTTAGACTTAATGTTTATCTAGTAGTCAGTAATAAACTCTACTTATCTATATGAGCATCTGATTATGTTACACAATCATTAGTGTCATTGTATTTTCTTATATAATTTGAGTTAGCTGTCACCAGAGGACAAAAGGATTTCTAATCATTGTGATTTATATATGACCATTTAATTTTAATTTTAAATATAATATCCAACTACTCTAAGGAAATCAGTTTAAGCTAACCAAACAGGCTACAGGCAATTAGGAATTTCAACTAAGATGGAAAAAGCAAAGATTCCAACACTGGTGCTGCCCTTCAGGCTTGTCATTATCACTGCAAGGAGAGGTAAATGACATCAGTAGGAATAGCCTAAGTGGGAGAGCATTTTTCCAAGCAATGGCAGTTTTTTTTATCCTGCCTGAAAAGTAAAAATTTCATCTGGAAACCTTTTTCATAGTGGCCAGCCTATAGCTATATTACACATGAGTCATAGGTTTTAAATGGTCACATACCTCCTTGGTGTAATTTATTTATTTCTGCTTTAAAGATACTTTAAATATTACAAGTGGTTATTTATTTATTTGGTTTAAAGATAAGGTTTATCCCAAATGTATTCGTATACTTTTTTATTCCCTTGCAGTAGCTTCATATCCTTGGCTTCAAGTTGATTGATAGTAGAAAGGATTTTGATAAACAAAAATACTTTATAGATTTTTGTACCGTTGATAAGTTCTTAAAATGATTTTCTAATGGCTTCTTGTTGTTTTTAAAATGTCTTGGGAAAAATACATTTCCACTTTTATGGGTTTTCGTAGACCAGGCTATGTTCTTTATGCAGAGTGCATAGCAAATTCATTGACTTAAATGTGGATAACTTAGATGTGGATTTTTAGCTGGAAAAAAATACCTAGTTATTAGCACATATTTCCTCAGAGTGCCTTTCTAGGTTTATTTATTGCTTGATTATTGCTACACATACCATCTTCATTGAAAATAACATTTTTATTTGATCTAAAAAGCACTGTGATAAGATTTACCAGGAAGAAGACAATTCTCTAGCTATAATCAACTTTAAAATGTCAAAAATTTCCCATAATTACTTGAAAGTGGGTCTTTTTTTAGGAGCAACACTTAAATGCTTAGAAAAGCCCATTTTTCCTTCTTTTAAATACTGATACTGCATCAATTAGACATATGCCTCTTAAAAATACATCACATGCTTTCATGTTAAAAACTGGAAATTACACTTTGATTTCTAACACATTTTACAAATTTGGTGTCGATTTACTTTCATATGACAGGGCTTTTTCTGATTGCCTGGGCTTTGTAGAAGGAGAGGTAGTGATTTTTTTTTCTACTAAAATATAATGCAACATCATCTCTTGATTGGGCCTGAGCATTGTCTAGTCTGGGGATTCCTGTCCCCAGCTTCTGCTCTACAAAAACAAAACAAAACTTCCTCTCCAGCTTCCTACATAAAGACTGGTTTCACTGTTATAGTAGCCAGCCTAACATGGTTTCTACCTTTGGCTCTGAAAAAGAATGGATACAACACCATCGCACCATCTGTTTTATTGAGAGGCAGCAGTGCTGACCTTGGAGTCAGGAAGACCAGAGTTCAGATGCTGCCACAAACATGCATCAGCTAGGTGACCCTGGCCAAATAATTTAGCGCCTTTTGGACTCAGCTCTTCATCTGTAAAATGCAGAGCTTAGACTCAATGACCTTTAATGATAAATCCAGCTCTAGGTCTGTGATCCTTGTGTTCAAGCATAGAAGAATTCTATTCTAAAGAGTATAATGCTAAAAATAAAATTCCTGGGTAATATAAAGTGGAAGATAAAACAAATTTGGAGCCCAGGCTCTCTCTGAAAAGAAATGCCTCGAATGTAGGAAATGAATGTAGAGTCTAGCGTGTTCCCTTCAGCCTTGCCCCTTTCCTTCATCAAAGCTTTTAAATCTTTGTTTGTAAGATATATTTATGGGTAGAACAGTTGAGCATTTCTGGGGTTTGCAGGTAGTTAGAATATTATGAAAATGACGGGCTAGAGGGATACTTACTTTTTGAGCTCGCAGTGTTTGTAGTACAAATATTCATTCATGCAACAAAGTGTTATTAAGCATCTCCTGGGAGCAAAGCATGGTGGGCAGTGGGAGAGATGGTGAGACAAATGAGAGACATGGGCTCTGCCCTCCAGGAGCTTAAACTTCTGTAAGAGGAGATAAAATAACACTAATATTCAGAGAAACATATTAGAAAGTGACCAGTGAATAAGAGGTGTGTAAAATGCTATGAGATCAAATGAGAAAGAAACCACTTCCAAAAGTGATATAAGGTAAGGACACTTCATGGGAGAGTGGTCATTTGATCTGGGTATCTAAGTATAGATAGGATATTAATATGGGAAATGGTAGAGAAAAAGTGTTCAGAGCATAGAGAATGGCATGAACCCAGGTCCAGATACACAACAGCATGGAAGTGATCGGGGGGAACAAGCAATCCCATTTGGATGGAGCCCAGAATATGCCATGAAGCATATTAGTGGTAGTGTGAGATATGGTTAGAAGGGGTGAGTTGGAGTCCGATTGTAGAGGACCTCCACTGTTGGCCAGAGTTTGCTCATATTCAATGCGCAGCAGGGAAGCTATGGTGGTATTTGAATAAATTTATTTGAGTAAGCATTATTTCATAATATGAAATAGTATAGAATTCTATAATGGAATAAGTATTATACCAAGAAAATTTACCTGGTGTGTGGGATAGATTATATGAGTACCCTATGTCTGTCTTGGCTGGAGAGCAGAGCGAAGAACTTCCAAATCCTCTATCTAAAGAGGGCTCCCAAGTCAGCCATCTTTCTGTCCACTTCCTGCCCATCTGTACTCCTTTGGACTGGTTTCCATCAACCTCCTATTCTCTTTTTAGCTTCCTTTTTTGTTTGTTGTCTTTCCCTGTTAGATTATATGCTCCATGATGGGAGAGAGTGTCCTTTTTCATATTTGTATCCCCAGCACTTGACACAGTTTATTGACTGACGAGTATAGGAAGAAAAAAAGTATAAATAGGTAGACTTGTTTGGAAACTATTTTGATAGACTAGGCAAAAGACAATGGAAACCTGAACTAATACAGGCATTGTTGGGATGGTAAGAAGGGGACTGGTGCAAGAGATATTGAGAAAATTGGCTTATTGTCAACGGTGTGGGGAGATGGAGTCAAAGGTCTTTAACTCCTAGGTCATATGCTTGCACAACTAAGAGAAAGGGGGGCTTACTGATTGAAGTAACTGGGTCAAGAAGAATTGAATGTACTAGAAGTGGTGTCTAATGGTGTGCTTTCATCAGAGGAGCTGGTACAGAAGGAAAAACAACAACAAACAACCATCTGTTGTACTTGTTAGTTTGAAGGGTCAGTGATGGGATTTAGCCTCTGGTTCCTCCTTAGCCTCCCAGGGTCCCTTTCTCCTCTCTGCACTTTCTTATTCTTTGCTGCCCTGCAGTGACAGTGCATAGTCTGCCCTTAGCTCTCTTGCCAGCTCATTCTGACCTCAGCATGATGACCCAGTGGTTATGACTCTTGTGATCGCAGTCAGTGTCGTGCCAGATCCTTTAGGCCTAAGCTAGAACACCCCTATCAGAAGCTCTGGCAGTGACCAAAGAAGGAGGCAGAAGCCTCTAATCGTGACCAGCTTTGACATTGGCATGGGAGCCTTCATCTCCATGTTGGGCAGGTTAAAGAGTGGCCTTAAACTTCTGTAATGTCAGAACCACATAAAGTCATTAGACAAGGCTTAAAACTGTCTATATCACACGACTGTTAAGTCCAGCTTAAGGAGGAAAAGGGATAGCCTTCCTGTGTTCTGCTGATCACTTGTCAGGTGCCTAATGAACCCAACAAGAGGCTTATTTATTCAGGTAGGATTTAGCTTGGGGCCTTTAGGTGGCACAGTGGATACAAGCACTCGGCCTGGTGTCACAAAGACTCATCTTGATGAGTTCAAATCTGGCCTTAGATACTTCCTGGCTGTGTGACCCTGAGCAAGTCATTTTTAACCCTGTTTGCCTTAGTTCCTCATCTGTAAAATAGGCTGGAGATAAAATGGCAAACCACTCTAGTATTTTTGCCATAAAACACCAAATAGGGTCACAAAAAGTCAGATATAACTGAACCACAAGAGGATTTAGCTTACCGGGCCTCTGAGGTCCCAACCAGTTCTGAGATCCTGTGATTCCTCAGAATCTCAGACTAGTACCTTTACGATTAGGAAGTTCTGTGGGCAGTTTCCCTAATTTTGTAGTTTCCCACAAATCCATTTCCTTCAGTTCTACTCACAATGATTTTGGAGTACATGGAGCAAGATTGTTACTAAGAACCTTTCTGCATTCTCATCCGCAGATAGATGGACCTAATTCCATTAGCTGTCTTTCATTTGTTCTTTTTTCTCATTATTTGCCAGCTTTGCTCTGGAACCTCTCCGGAGTTTCTCTGCCTTCAGATTTTAACTTGGGCCTCTAGAAAGGGCCTGGCCAGTGGTCTAGTGTTTTTCAACTTTTTTTTTTTTAATTTTAAAGGTTAAAGCAATTCTTTTTTTTTTTCTTTTTGGCAGGGCAGTTGGGATTAAGTAACTTGCCCCAGGTCACTCAGCCAGTAAGTGTGTCAAGTGTCTGAGGTCAAATTTGAACTCAGGTCCTCCTGACTCCAGGGCTGGTGCTCTACTCACTGCGCCACCTAGTTGCCCCTTAAAGCAATTCTTCACTTTAAAGGAATGTTAGTGTTTAAGGCATTTAGTTTGGAAGACCCAATTAATTTATTTCCTCTATTTTTGGTATCAAAGGAATCTTTTGAGGCAGTTTTAAAGTCTGAAGAAGGCATTCTAAAGCATTTGTTCACCAGGGTTATTTTGCTAAGGGGTAATGAGCCTCATGTGTCTTCCTAAATCCCTCAATTAAAAAAAATCACCTCATTTGTAGTCTCTTTGTTTCTAGGGCACTTGACTTTCAGAAACTTGGGAAAGAATATTCATAATAGCCATTACTGAATCTCAACTCAGTGTTTATAACTAAATGGGAAGTGAGAATCTGTTTTTGCATCCTTCGTAAATAAATGGACTTGAATTCAACAGATATTTCTTAGTGTCTACTTTATGCAAGGGGCTCTGGGGTCTGGGGTCTGGGGATGCTGATATAAAAGCAAAAGATTCCTTGCCTTCTCTGAGCCCACATTGTAGTAGGGCATCTCCCTGCCTCACTTAAATCAGGCACAGGTCAGGGCATCACCTGGTGATGTCATTAAAATCAAAGGACCAACAATAAGGTACATCAGTAGCCAAGATTAAAACTCAGCAGTTCTCTTACTGTCTTTGGGCTTTTCTTAGTTACTCCAAAGTAGCTCTCACAAAACTTGTATCTGTAGCAGTAAGTGTAGCTGGATACAAGACAGTCTTCCTACCTCCTAGGCCTTTTAAAATAGAACTGAAATTTCCTGAGTTAGCCCAAGAGGATTTTCAGCATCTGATGGTTCATTAATGCGGCCATTATCGTTACTGGAAAATACACTAAGAAGAATTTGAAGAGGACCCCAGATAGTCTTCATTCCCTTCTTAGAATGACTTGACTTCCTGGAGGACCAATTGTTAATTGTTGTTTTGTCTTAATATCAGTTGACAATTTGTGGAATATTCTAATAAGAAAATGTCTCAAAAGAGGGTTGTTAGCATTAGTAAATGCTGAACGCTCAGTTTTCGTAAGGCCAGAATTTCTAGTTATTGTTTACACTTTGTGAACTTGGTCTTTGAAATAGCAAACAGTAGATATCCAATGCCCTAAAGTTACCTGACTTAATTCAAATGATAAGCCGTGAGAGACTTTGAGATTTATTACTTTACAAGATCTCTACAAAGTTCTTGTTTAGCTTTTAAACTTTAACTTAGGTCATGGGTATGACGGACACCATCTGTAATTGTCCAGTAACAAGAAACTGAATAGTCTTTTCATAGTGAATGTGAACTTGAATTCTTATAGTCAGAGGACACAATTTATGTTCTCTCTGTCATATGTTTTTTCAGTTTGTCCTAGGATCCAGGATGAGAACACTTGTGTATAATTTGTTTTGAAGTGCCATTTGCAAATTGTACCTACCTAACCTGTACCAACCCTAGCTCTAAAATTGTCCTATAACCTCATTTATCAAAGTTTAGACAAAAGAGCTTTGTCCATTAATGGAAAACAAAACCTTAGGATTATTGCCAAAATTTATGATAATAAGTGTTAGTAACACTTAGGATACAGTGATTGATTACAGTCTAAAGTGAGAGAGGTATGATTTTCATAAATGCTTAGTGTAAAGAATTTGGAAAGTTATTTATAAAATTTTCTGTTTTAGGAACTAGAACAGTATAAAAAAAATTCTTCTAAATCCTGGAAACAAATCGAGTTTGACTCCTGAACCTAATACAAGTGAACACAGGCATCAGTAGGTTTGTATTTCTTCTCTCTGAAACATGAGTAAGATTTAAAATTTTTTCATCCCTTGTGGTAATATATAAAATATTTTAATATAAAATGTGTAACTGCTATGAATGAAAGACATTTTAATACTATAACTCTTCAAGTAATCTGAAAATGTTTTTAAAAGAAAAAAAGTAAAATCAAATGCAAATATTTGAAAAAGATGAAAAAAAGTCTTGCTACCAATGTCTCTAAGAATGAGATAATAATTGTGTTTAAATAATATTTTCTCACATGTGCATTTGTAGGTTTTCTGTTTTTATAGTTTTATAGAATGTACAAACTTATGTGTGGAATAGTTACTAATGAAGAATTATTCTCTCATATTATAGCAATTTCCTTTATAGAATGGTTCCTCTGGATCTAAGGTGCGTCTAACCTAGGATCGGATGTATCAAAACTCCATCAGAGGTACCTCACAGTAGTTATCTCATTCCACCCTCCTATAATCAATCTCATGAAATTCATATCTGATAGCCTGGATCAAGATGTTTGCTTGAAGGGGCTGTTGACATGGCCAGTCTCAATGACTCTAGAGACGCAAGAACAGTAAGGTAACCATTCTTGAAAAAAAATTCAAATCCACTAGCAGCATGTTTGTGTGTCTGCCAGCCAGCTTAAATATGTAGAAACCTACCAGTCTGAAGACACAGATCAAAATCTTTCAGCTGACAGAAGCATATTATTGGTCTGTCTAAAATTAAAAGCTAACTCTCAACTTTTGGGGGAAAAAGTATAATGAATATGAATTTTCCAAAAATTTGGAATAATTTGAATACTATGTTCATGTATTCATATGAATATTTCCATTTTCTGGTACCGAATAGGTAGAGAGGGTCAAGGAGCCTGTTCTACTTGCAGTTCTACCACTGAGTTGAAAAAATTCATTTACTCCATCTCAGTAAAATGTAGATTGCACATAGGTTGTTTTATTTTTGTTTTGCTTAGTGTGAATTGTATAAATCTTATTCATATATGCATCTGTAAATTTTTAGATTTTTATATGAACCCAGAAGACTTTGCTGTATTAAAAAAAATTCATATAAAATTAAATTACCACGTAACATCTTTATAAAAACACTTAGGGACAGGAATCAAATGTTGGGTAATATTGTTTGAGTTTTTTATAGTATGGAGTTATTTATAACCAAATCCAAGTAATGACTAGCTATATAATTTTTCTGTAACTGCTTATTTGTAAAGAATTCATGATCACATAAAAAGCTGTTTGATATACATTTCATTGATGGAATTAATGCTAATAAATGTTGATTTTAGCATTAAAAAGAAGTATCACTTATAGTCTTAAACTTTATTCTCTATGCTTTTAAGACAATTTATTTAGCCTTTACGTGCCAAACATAGATAAGAATAAAAATAGCACTTTAGTCTCTCTTCTCACCTCTCCTCTGTTCCAGGTAAGTGCTCATGCAGTTAGAGATTTGGAGCTGGGGATGTCCTTAGAAACCACTGAGTTCAACCCTCTCATTTTGCAGATGAGGAAACTGACTCCCGAGGGAGTAAGAGGCTTTCCTGCCATACTAAGTGGTAAATGGCAGGGCTAGGATTCAAGCCCAGGTTTTCTGTCTCCCTTTCTATAAGGCAGAGCTGGTGGGGGTTCACTACCCAAATATTCAGGATCACCTAATCATCTGTAGACTCTCAGCATCAGCCTGACACATTTGATCTTTGTACGTTGCTCCCCTTCACACACTGTTGTTCATCCAAACTGGCCTTCTCCCCGTTCCTCACACGTGACGCTCCATCATTTTTTTTTTCTGCTTCTGCCCTGCCTCTGAATGCACTTCCTCCTTGTCCTCTTCTCTCAGAAACCCTAGTTTTCTCCAAAGCTCAGCTCAATTTCTGCATGAAGCCTTTCCTGATCCTCCTGCTGCCTTCCCACCCAAATTACCTTGTATTTCTTCTGCACATACTTAAGCAAGTAGGCACCTGTCTCTCCATGTAAACACCTTGAGGATAGGGGCTATTTAGTTTTTTTGTCTTTGTATCTGCAGTGCATTGCACAGTGTGTGGTACATAAAGGAGCTTAATAAATGCTTCTTTTTTGCTTTGTGAAGATACAAAAGTACAGAAGAAAAGATCGCTTATGCTTTATTTGCTGTCTTTATGAAAACATGTTGTACCATCAATAGGTCTGGTAGCTTCTGAGCAGTTAGTTGATCCAGTAGGTATACCAATAGTCTGAGTTGACTTAGTTGTACCATAATGTACAGAAAACCATCTACCTTATTTTTCCATTGCTACCACAGTGAAGCAAGGCTTGCCTTCTATACCAGGAGATCTGGCCCCAGTACACCTGAGAACAGGATGCTCATTGTGCTCCAAGCATCATTAGCCCCAGGGAAGAGTCAGGTCTATGCTTTTGTTCTGGAGGGAGAGCTCTGGTCAGTCTAATTTATTTCATTTTTGTGTTTCAGTTTCGTAACATCACAGAGTCAGGCAGACTTCATTTTAAAAGGTATCCATTTCACAGGAATTAAGGTTTTTTGTAACAGTTTATAACTTTTGTCATCCAGTTCAACATTTATTAAGGGCCTTCTTATGTATAAAGCATTTTGCTAGGTCCTAGGGAGGCAGAGATTAAATATTCCCAATTCTCAAGCATCTTATGTCCTACTGGAGGGGGTGGGGCAGGATACAACATGTTAACAAGTAGATAATAGAGAATCTGAGAAGGAACTCAGCAGTAGTGACTAGAAGAACCAGGATGGATTTTTTGGAGAAAGAAGAAGTGTCTGATTTCTCATTACTGACACTTTTTGGCTAGGAGGACAGATTGTCACTGGCAATGTTTAAATGGCCTGTGGGAAGCCAGTATTTTTTTCCTAGGGAGGTATAACAAACATTTTACAGATGAATACACATAACTATGTCAATTTTCCAAATGCTTCCAAGCTAGAATGAAATATAATCTTCATATGAATAGGAAGGAAATATCTCTACTTATATTGTAGACTGATACTGTGGTAAGTTGAAATCATTGGTTTCAAAAGAGGTTCCTGTGAGACTCTCTTTGAACTACTTAACAGATCAGCTGTAGAAGTATCTATAACGGGCTTGACACATATAATCTGTAAAGCATCACAGAACTATTATATAATAATCATCAGTGTCAGGGACCTTTTGTTGAAGTTGACAGTGGTATTCTGGTAATTTCCCAATGTCTCCAAATCCTTAAATACCCTTCCAAGAATCAGGGTTTTACTGTGGTTTCCTTAATGAACAATTTTTTTCTTAATGTAAGATGCTTCAAGTGCTATGATGTTTTATCATTCTTTACAAGCTAGGTAACAGTTGCTAAACAAATCATGTAATCGCGAAGACATTCTTCAGAGTTACCATGGAAACACTGCCAAAGTAAATATACCAATTGAAGATTTTCATTTCTGATTTGTGAAGTTAATCACTTAAAATCAATCAGAAAAATATTCAGTGGCTTAACTAAAATAGAAAGATAACGTTTAATAGTCATTTTTACAAGCTAGTTGCTTACCTAAAAATAGAAAATGCAGACACTTGTTTTATACAGATCTACATGTCAAACTTCAGATTTTAAACTCCTAGTAAGTAATGATCTTTTAGCATACATGTTGTACATACTAACAGAATCCCTTTTCTACAAAAATATTAAGAAACTCCTAAGAATATCAAGGGAATTAATGAAAAAAAAATGCTAGGGAAGGTGGCCTAGCAATACCAGAGCTCAAACTGTATTATAAAGCACCAGTCATCAAAACTGCCTGGTATTGGCTAAGAAATCAGTGGAATAGATTGGGTACATAAGACACAACAGTCAAGGATCATAGTAACATAGTGTTTGATAAACCCAAAGACTCCAACCTGTGGAATAAGAACTCACTATTTGACAAAAACAGCTGGGAAAATTGGAAAACTATGGCACAAACTAGGTATAGACCAACATCTCACACCATATACCAAGATAAGGTCAAAATGGGTACATGATTTAGACATAAAGGGTGATACCATAAGCAAATTAGATCAAGGAATAGTCTACCTGTGAGATCTATGGAGAAGGAAAAAATCAGGACCAAACAAGAGATAGTGAGCATTAACAAAATATAAAATAGATAAGTTTGATTACATTAAGTATAAAAGTTTTTGCACAAACAAAACCAATGCAACCAAGGAAAGCAGAAAGCTGGGAAATGATCTTTACAGCAAGTATCTCCGATAACAGTTCATTTCTCAAATGCATAGAGAAATGAATCAAATTTATAAAAATGCAAGCCATTCTTCAACTGATAAATGGTCAAAGGATATAAACAGGCAGTTTTCAGATGAAGAAATCAAAGCTATAGTCAGAAGAAATGCTCTAAATCAATCACTTTTGATTAGAGAAATGCAAATTAAAACAGCTCTGAGGTATCACTTCACACTTATCAGATTGGCCAATATGACAAAAAAAGGAAAATTATAAATGTTGGAGAGGATGTGGAAAAATTAGGACATTAAGACACAGTTGGTGGAGTTGTGACTGACCTAATCATTTTGGAGAGCAATTTGAAACTATGCCCAAAGTTCTATAAAGCTATGCATATCCCTTGATCCAGCAATACCACTACTAGGTCTACATCCCAGAGATCAAAGAAAAAGGAAAAGGACTTATTTGTACAAAAATATTTATAGCAACTCTTTTTGTGATGGCAAAATATTGGAAATTGAGGGGATGTTCATCAATTAGGGAATGGCTGAACAAGTTGTGCTATATGAAAGTAATGGAATACTATTGTGCAATAAGAAACGATGAGCAGGCAGATTTCAGAAAAACTTGGAAAGATTTGTGTGAATTGTTGCAAAGTGAAATGAACAGAACCAGGAAAACATTGTACACCATAACAGCAACATTGTGTGATGATCAACTATGAATGACGTAGCTCTTTTCAGCAATGGTTCAAGACAGTTATAAAAGACCCATGACAGAAAGTGCTATCTACATCCAGATAAAGAACTGATTCACTTGCTTTATTTTTGTCTCTCTACGTGTGTGTTTTTCCTTTTGGTCTGTTTCTTCTTTCACAACTGTGACTAATATGGAAATATGTTTTATGTAATTGTATATATATAACATATCAAATTGCTTAACATTTTAGGAAGAGAGAAAGGGAAGGAAGAAGGGAGAAAATTTTGGAACTCAAAATCTTATAAAAATGAATGCTAAAAATTGTCTTGACATATAATAATAATTGGGAAAAAATAAAATGCTATTTAAAATAAAATAAAGAAACTCCTGCCTTCTTGGTTGCCAAATAGTTGCCCTTCCCCAGAGTATCAACTTTTCTATCAAATACATTTTTGAGAAGCAACATCTCTATATACAAAACAATGATCAAAATTAATAACGAAAACTTGAAAATTAATCCTAACAGATCATGAGATGTTTGGGTGATGGGTGATGTGTCTCTTAAGCCATTTGTTCATTTGTGAGAGCTAAATCAAGGATATGTCTACTAGACCAATAGTTTTATTTAGAAAGCCTTAGTAGATGAGGTAGCTGGGCTGCTCAGTGGATAGAGCACTGGGTCTGGAGTCAGGAAGACATATGTTCAAATTTCACCTCAGATCATTACCAGCTCTGTGATCCTGGGCAAATCATTTAAGCTCTGTTTGTCTTAATCTACTGGAGAAGAAAAGAGCAAACCGTTCTAGTATGTTTGCCAAGAAACCCCCATGCAACAATACTGGCACACTGTGGTCCGTGAGGTCACAAAGAGTCAGGCACGACTTAGCAACAGCTAGAAGTACTTGGATGTCACTGAAGAAGGTCAAACTTCACCAAGTTGGTAGAAGTATGGTGATTTTTCTCAACCCTAGCAATTTTTTGAGATCAGCTACTAAATTTATTACATATTTCAGTGGGAGGAAGCACACTGATGAAATCACAAATCTTTAAGGAAGTGAAGGTAGAATGCAGTCTTGTCTAATTCCACAGTGTTTTCCAACCCACAGTTTCCCTACGTGGCTATATAATCATTCAGACCATTTCTTTTCACAGATAGCTTTGTCAAAGATAAGTGTGATAGATATTAACATCACTATACTCCATTCTTTTTCTATGATATTTTTCTCTCTTATAAAACCAGGAAGACAAGCTTAAAATGCCATCTCACTATGAATTATTATTATTATTATTGACATTTCATGGAATAGCTGAGTCAGCATTTCCACACACAGCAAACTCACGGGGTAGAATAACGGCAACCAGGAACTCTTTTTTTCCCCAACATTCAGAGGTCCGCATAACTATAGTTGGATCACAGTCTCCGGGATCTTGATGGAACCAAGAATGAAAGTCACGGAATTCTTACTTCCAAAATTGTTAGATATATTTATCTTGTAGATTTTTAGACTTTGGGTTTTAAACTACTCTTGCTTATCTAAAAGTAGGAGTCCCATTTTGTGTGTGTGTGTGTGTGTGTCAACATTTGCTGCTATCTGCTAATAAGGTAATCTCTTATTTTGAACACAATTATTCCTAAAAGGACTAGAACAGGGATAAATGCGTATAAAATGAGAAAGTTAGTTGTGAATCTCGATGTTGCACCTGGACAGGTTGTTTCAATGAACGCGTTTCCTTGAGTGAAGAGACAGAGTGGATTTCCTGCTACTGATCCATTTGAACCACCTGCCAGAGAAAAGATTGATAGAATCAGGTGTGGCACACAGCAGAATGATTCAGTCAGTAAGCATTTATCAACTGTCTGCCATGCTTCATCAGTACCATCCTAGGGGCTCTACTCTATCTGTCTAATTTATCAGACACTTACGACACTTCAGATAGCTAGGAAGTCAAGCTTTGTTAGATCAGATCATGATAATAAAAAAAAATATATTTGGTGCCTTAGGTTCAAAGTGGAGGAGCTTGGGCTGCTTTTGTTTTGAAGTGACCAGTCATACCTCCAGTGCCTTAATAAGAATCATAGTCAGGTAGTGCTGAGGACATTCTAAAATCACTGGTGTTTTAACTGTGACTGTTCCAAATAACTACTGAATACTCCCCCATCCATAACTATACTGCCCCAAATGATTTTAATGAGTCTAATAACTCCTGCCAACAATTGTTTGACTTTGTTTTATAAAGCTTTTGGTATGAGAAAAATAATCAATGCCAAACTGAATACTCCTGGGAAAAGCAGATTGCTTCAAGTGAGGAAAGATGAAGCAGTTGGGTTGAATCTGTATCTGGGCAACATGTTAGAGACTTAGGTAGATCTTAGTATTACCGTTTGCCCTACTTCCTTTTAAAACAAGAGGGCTTGGTCCTTCCCCTTAGTTAAAGGCTGCTTCTTCATATTCAAGGACCTAAGACACGGCCTCCACTGAGCCATTTGGTAAGGTCATGATCTAGCACAGGTTTTCAAAGCACATAAACTAATAGAAGTTCAGAAAAGTCAGAAACTCACCAACAGAGATCAGACCATATCAGGTTTCCTTTGTGGTAAATTATTGAGCTATTAAGGGCACTAGGTGGTGCAGTGGACAGAACACTGGGCCTGGAGTCATGAAGACTCATCTTCCTAAATTCAAATCTGGCCTCAGGCACTTACTAGCTGTGTGATCCTGGTCAAGTCACTTAGCCTTGCTTGCCTCAGTTTCCTCATCTGTAAAATGAGCTGGAGAAGGAAATGGTGAACTACTCCAGTATCTCTGCCAAGAAAAGCCCAAGTGGAGTCACAAAGAGCTGGATGCAACAGAAAAGCAACTAAACAAAAATTGAGCTATTCCTTGTAGAATGTAAGCAAACTCCTTCAACACCTACATTATTGTCCTATTCAAATAAAGAAAAGAGAAACCTACAACAAGGATTTTGGCATGCTCCTTATCCCTAAGGACCAAATGGAGTTTTTTAGGCTTGATTTCCTCCAGAAATCAGGTGGTCAGAGTTCACTTCAGCCCCACCATGATGCCTAAGTGTTTCCAATTTGTGCTGTGCCCAATGTAATAGCCTTGAAGCATCCTGGAATTTCTAGCTATTGGTCTTTGTCGGGGGTAAACTAAAAAAAAAAAAAACAAAAAACCTGAGGCAATTGGCAACAAACCTTTTATTCCTAAAAATGGTCTTAATTCTCATCATAGGCAGTAACTTAAAACTCACTTCTCCCATTGGTTTAACAGAATAAAATACATGAACAATGTATTATTATAGAAGACTTACCACAAGTGAAATTCAGTCCATGAAACTCGTTGACTATTAGAATCTCAGAGCCATATTTTTGAAATGTAAAGTAACCAAGAATTCTTAAAGGAACAGGCATGTCATTTACATTCCTTAAGAAAGAAGAAAAAAAGATTAAGGTTAACAGACTGATTATATTCTCAACAAATGAAAAGTACATACGTAACATTGGATAAATGGATAGAAAGCTCCAGTTTCATTGTATGGTACTGGTGACTACTATTGTTCATCCTTCACTTTCAAAGGACCAATGACATCAGGGGGTGATGTCTTGATTAGTGCAAGAATTGAATTTAAATGAGGCAGAGCTGTGCAAAGTCACCAGCCTCACTTCCCGAGTCATCAGAGTCCAGGGGAAGGACAAAAGACAACTGACAATGACCCAGGATGCTGTGGATGACCTTGGTGTCTTTGATACATACATATATACATACATACATACACATAGATCCCTTGGAATATATGCATTCTTTGAAAAATAATGTCCACCCAATACCTTATACTTTGCTGAGTTGTTCAATTGACAATTGTGGATTATATAGATGGTATTATGTCTAATTATTCATGCTTTTCAGATGCTCTTCTTTGCAAGTGACAATAATGTTAATTGCATCAAATAATGGACCACAATAGAGCCTTTTGGATGAGTTCCATAACTACTCAAAGGAGTTTAACCTGAATATCCACATAAGAAAGATAACACTCATGAAAAATGATCTCTGTTCAGAGTTGGGAATGCAGTTAGATGAACAGTTTTACAGAACTTTTCCACCAGCATATGTATATCTTGGATAACACTGAAAATGGACATTGAATTCGATTTTGGTGAATTACAAAAAAATAAAATAAAAATTTTTTGAGGCAATTAGAGTTAAGTGACCTGCCCACGGTCACACAGCTGGTAAGTGCCAACTCTCTGAGGCTTAATTTGAATTCAGGTCCTCTTGATTCCAGGGCTGGTACTCTGTCCAATTCACCACTTAACTGCCCCCCAAATTATTTTTTAAAACCCCCAGCTTGTCCCAGAAGAATATGTGACTTGTGACTAAACATAACCTTGGAGATTGCAAAAACTTGCCTACGTGCAGGAGAAGGAGGGTGAATAGTGATTGAGTGAAAATAGAGGTGGAAGTAGTGGAAGGAGCACTGGCCTTGAAGTCAGATGGCCCAGCTGTACTAGCTCCTTGTGACCATGAGCAAGTCACTTCATTTTTATGGACATTGGTCTTATCATCTGCGAAACAAGAGAGTTGAACTAGCTGATCACCAAGGGCCCTTATATCAAAACCATATGGGGTGAGATTGCAGAGAGATTTGAATGGCAAACTGGGTCATTTGGACTTTAAGATAGAAATCATTAGAGGTTCTTGGACTTTGATATTCTGATAATTCAAAGGATCTGTCATCTCTTTCAGGGTGGCACGCCCTGCAGCAGTGTATATTGCAACCCATCCTTGCCTTCCCATCCTGTATGACTTTTGTTCACATTCTCCCACAAATACTACTTAAGGAGGAGAAGGCACTCTAGTTGTTTTGACATTGTTGGATACCAAAGGAACCCACAGGCCATCCATCCGTTCTCTATCACTCTTATTTGCTTGGTCCATCTCTTTTTTTTTATTTGGTCATACAGAAATCTGGTGACATCTTAAAAGTAATTATTTAGGGAGAGTAATCTAGCAAGGTCTGTAGTCTATAGCCTTGAGCAGGAAAATAAATAATAGGGACGTCAGTTGGAAGGCTACTGCGGTGGTTCGGGTGTTAGGTGATAAAGGACTAAAGTAGTCCCAGTGGGAATGGAGGAGCAGCAATGGATCTTGCCTCTGCAGCTAGACTTCTCTTTGGAAGCTAGGCCCTTTTCTGATACTGTCTTTATATCAAATCTAGTTGTCTATGTCTATTTTTAAAATCTGTTCTTGTATCATCTTCCTAGGTAGCTAGCAGGAGTAGTAGATAGAACACTGGATTTGGAGTCAGAATTACCTGAGTTTGAATCCTGCCTCAGATACTCCCTGGCTGTGTGACCCTGGGCAAATCACTGCCTCAGTTTCCTAATTTTAAAACAGGGATAATATAAGCACCTACCTCACACAGGGTTGTTGTGAGGATCAAATAAAGTTATCTATGTAAAGCACCTCCCAAACCTTAATACTCTTCTCAAACCCAGGGTTGAATCCCATAATGACTACCTAATATATTCTTGTTAATCAAGAAACAACAGGGGCAAGAACAGGGCTTTTCACATAGTAAGTAATAATTGAATGTTTGTTGAGTTGCTGTCATAGCATTTGATGCCTGATTAGATATAGTGAGTAAGGAAGAAGTTCAAGATTTATTCAGATATTTATTAAGTACTTACTATGTACAAAGCATTAGCTTAGCATCATAGTGGGAGAGGAAGGTGACTAAGGAAAGGTCTCTACCCTCAAAAATGTACAGGTATGCCACTGGAAATGGAAAGTCTACTCTAAAAGTCATTAGATTTCTGGGTTTCTATATAAAAGAATATGCCTTAGAATACAAGGTAGTATGTGATAATAAGCACTTATTAAGTGCCAACATGAACTAGACTAAGCCCCAGGGATACAGAGGTAAAAACATGAAACATCTCCTATCTTTGAGGAGCTTACATTCTATCAGGGGAGACAACATGTACGTGTATAATCATATGCAAAATACAGGATCATTGAGGGTGGGGGAGGAGGTACTAAGCTAAGTGAATAAGTAAAGGTCTCATGAAGGAGATGGCATTTGGGCTGAGTTTTGAAGGAAACTGGGAATTCTAAGAGGTGGATATGAAGGAATAAGTGTCAAGGCATGGGGGAAAGTTGTAAAAAGCCCCAAATGGGAATTGACAGGAAAGGAAAGAAGGAAGGAAGGAAGGAAGGAAGGAGAAAAGGGAGGGAGTTATTTCAAGCAAGATAATCAGAAAAAGATTTACGGGAGTGGTACCTGAGCTGAGTTTTGAAGGAGGCCTGGCATCAACAAAAGGGTGAAGAGAGGAGAGTTTAAAGCATATTGAGGGTACTGCAAACACTTTAGCTTGACTCTAGCATAGAGTACGTAGTAAAATTGTTTAAGGCTCCTTGTAGGCCAAAGCCAGAGTTGTAGAGAATCTTGCCCATGAGACTAATCAATCAACCAGCCTTATGTATCAAGCACTGGGAGATTCAAAGACAAAGAACTTTATTCTGTAGGTATCAGGACCAATGAATGTTTCTAAACAGGAAACCACAGAACAGTGCTTTTGATGATATTCATATTTATTAAGTGCCTACATAGTAGGCACGGAAAATGAAAAGGAAAGGGCAGATAATGAAACATATTTCAAAAGAAGATGGGAAAAAAACCTCAGAGTTTCTTAGTCCAACATCAGCCTGGTACATTTTCTTCTACCCTGTCAAACATTTACTTGGGTTCTACTTGCATATTGAGCTATGAAAAACTCACTACCAAATAAGGAGGGCCATTCCTTTTGGTGGCACCCCTAATTAATAAGTTTTTCCTCATGTTCAACCCCAATAAGCCTATAACTTTTGTCTGTTGGTTCCAGTTCTACCCTTCAGTTCCAATCAGAAGAAGTCCAATTTCTCTTCCACATGAAAGACTATCAAATATTTTAAGCCTGTGCTCATATGCCCCCTAAATTTTCTCTTCATGTTAAATATCTCCAGTTCCTTCAATCTATTCCATGTAGTGCTCAATCCCTTCACTATCATGGTTGGCTTCCCTGGATTAGTAACACCTTATCCTTATCCTTCCTAAAATGTGGTACCTAGAACAGGCCATGATATGCCCAGCAGAGAGAACTATCATGTCTCTTGTTTTAATATATTTCTAGTAATTCATCCTAACCTAAAAATTAGCTTTTGGGGCTGCCACATCTCACCATTGACTTACATTGAGCTTGAAAGTCCACTAAAAACAAATGTATGCCTTCCTGCGTGAACTGCTCTTGTAGCCATGCCTCCCCAGCTTGTATTTATAGAGTTGGGGCTCCCATGTTGTTGTTTGCATGCATCTCGTTAGGTTCAGCCAATGA
The DNA here is from genome assembly GCA_028646595.1 of Phalanger gymnotis. Taxonomy (NCBI): domain Eukaryota; kingdom Metazoa; phylum Chordata; class Mammalia; order Diprotodontia; family Phalangeridae; genus Phalanger; species Phalanger gymnotis. The sequence continues at coordinate 279,817,494 of CM053625.1, read as the reverse complement.
GCTGTCAAGCTTGGCAAGATCCATTTGGATTCCTACTCTGTCATCGAGCTTGATAGCTTTGTGTCATTCACAAGCATACCAGTCAGCAGCTATGTCTTCATTCAAGCCAAAAGATAAAAATCATAGATAGTGTTACTTAAAAGGGTTTTTTATTTCAAAAACTCAAAATCTTTGAAGTGACTTAGAAATCAGACTCTTATTTCTTTTGCAAAAACAAACCCCAAGAGCACTTTCCATCATGCTAAAAAAACCCTTGTTTAAGCCCTGTAATAGCAAATATTCTGCTAAAAAACCCTTGTTTAAGCCCTGTAATAGCAAATATTCAGTAAATATGTGTATAATATCATTCTAAAGAAAATAGTGTGAAATGTGTAGGCCACCCATTTTTATGGTCGTAGCTGTTTAATCTTCTATAAGTTGCTATCAATAACTACTATAAAAATTACATTTAAAAATAAGTTAGTGTTTCAAGTATATAACCAGGAAATAGAGGCAAAAAATCAATTATTGCAAGTATTTTAAAGTATTTGTTGCTTAAACATTAAGACTATAATTTAACCAATAAATAGCCAATAAACCAATTTAACCAATAAATAGCCTCTCTTTCCCTAAAAACTCAATAATTGAAAATTTTGCCCAGTTGAGAACTCCTAGGAAAAAGAGGATTGGTTCAGAAGGTTCAAATTAAGTAAATCTGAACCTGTTTCAAATTGGCTCATTGGTTCATATGAGGAAGAGGAAGATGTTGGGTTGGGTGTGTATCTGGATAATTATGAGTTAGTGACTTTTATAACAAGAGTGACTAAATAGTGCAATAAACATTGCAGATTGGCCAAACTTGATAAACTGTCACTATCTAGACCTGCCTTTTGGCAATATTCTCTGCAATTACCAATAACAAATCAGTTCACTGTAACAACATGTTTAGGTGCAACATCCAAAATATTAGGTGACTATTCATTGGACAAGTCATCCATCCATCAGACAAAAGTTCTTACCTCAAAAATCCAGACCCAATAAGGACTCCTGCAATGCTCAGCAATGCCATTATACTGTTGACTGTATTGGGATTCTGAACCATACCAAGTAGCATAAGGGTTAGAAGTTCACCAGCTAGATGGGGGATAAAGACAGCAGCAGAGAAATACCCAAATCTGGCCACCTCAGGGTTCAAACCCACAGACCTGTAAAGACAAATCCTCAATTTTAGGCAGCTTTCTCTTTCGGGAGTGTATTGGTCAAGAAAAGGACAGCTAGGTGGCACAGTGGTTAGAGCACCAGGCCTGGAATCAGGAAGACCCCTCTTCCTGAGTTCAAACCTGTCTTCAAGACACTTACTAGCTGTGTGACCTTGGGCAAGTACCTAACATGTTTTGCCTTAGTTTCCTCATCTGTAAAATGTGTGGGAAAAGGAAATGGCAGTGTCTTTGCCAAGAAAATGCCAAATGGGGTCATGGAGAGTTGAAATGACTGAAAAATGACCAAACAACAAAAAAAATTAGTCAATAATGACATTACATCATGCCTCCTACAGAACAGAGTCATGGTTGATGGTAAGTTGGAGTCTCCAGGACAGGCAGCACTCCAATTAAACAGATAGAAGAGAGCCAACATTTCCAGTAGTTCTTACCTGTGGGTTGTTTCTACTGGTGGAGGCCCAAAGGTGAGCTCACCTATTACCAGTTTGCAGTAGTAATTTTCAACAGCTGGAAAATGTTCAGTCAGTAGAGATATTGGTTATACCTAAATATGTCTCATTGCAACTTGGCTAACAGCAACCCCACTGAAAATTATAGTCTGACATGATATCTGTGATGACTAACTTTGATAGACTTGGCTCTTCTCAGCAATACAAGGGTCTAAGACAGCTTTATGATAGAAAAAGCTACCCACATCCACAGAAAGAATTACAGAATCTGAATGCAGATTGAGGCAAACTATTTGCTCTCTCTCCTTTTTTTTTTCTTTTTTGGTTTTGTTTCTTCTTTCTCATGGTTCGTTCTATTGGTTATGATTCTTTACAACTTGACTATTGTGAAAATAAGTTTAATGTGACGGCATATGTAGAACCTATATCAGATTATATGCTATCCTGGGGGTAGGGGAGGAGAGGAAGGGGGAGAAAATTTGGAACTCAAAACTTGTGGAACTGAGTGTTGTAAACTAGAAATAAAAAAGAAATTAAAAAAGAAAATTGTGGGGGCAGAGCCAAGATGGCACCCGGAAAGCAGGGACTAGCGTGAGTTCCCCACCAAGTCCCTCCAAAAACCTATAAAAAATGGCTCTGAACCAATTCTAGAACTGCAGAACCCACAAAATAGCATAGGGAAGCAGGGCTGTAGCCCAGGACAGCCTGGATGGTCTCTGGGTAAGGTCTAGCCTGCACAGAGCTGGGAGTGGAGGGGAGCGGAGGGGAGCAGAGACCAGCGTGGGCAGCGCAGACCGACCAGACTGGGAGCCGGGCGGAGCGTGCCCTAGCACCCTGAATCAGTGAGCTGCAGCAGTTACCAGACTTCTCAACCCACAAACACCAAGGACAACAGAGAAGGTTAGTGGGAGAAGCTGCTGGGGACTGGGATAGAGTTTGCTGTTCAGCTAAAAATGGAAGACAATGTGAAATGTCTCATTGGAAAAACCACTGACCTGGAAAATAGATCCAGGAGAGAGAATTTAAAAATTATTGGACTACCTGAAAGCCATGATCAAAAAAAGAGTCTAGATATCATCTTTCAAGAAATTATCAAGAACTGCCCTGATATTCTAGAGCCACAGGGCAAAACAGAAATTGAAAGAATTCACAGATCGCCTCCTCAAATAGATCCCCAAAAGAAATCTCCTAGGAATATTGTTACCAAATTCCAGAGCTCCC
>CM053625.1:279796885-279814125 GCA_028646595.1 Phalanger gymnotis | reverse complement strand
GTTAGTCTTTTCACAACATGAGTATTGTGGAAGGGTTATACATAATGATATACATGTGGCCCACGTTGAATTGCTGGACTTCTTAGGGAGGGTGGGTGGGAAGGGAAGAAAGGAGAGAATTTGGAACTCAAAGTTTTAAAAAATAGATGTTCAAAAACAAAAACAAAAAAGTTTTTGTAGGCAACAAGAAAATAAGATAAACAGGCAATGGGGCATAGAAATTTATCTTGCCCTACAAGAAAGGAAGGGAAAGGGGGATGGGAAGGTAGTGGGGTGACAGATGAGAGGGCAGACTTGGGAATAGGGCAACTAGAATATACGCCATCTTGGAGTAGGGGGGAGGGTAGAAATGGGGAGAAAATTTGTAATTCAAAGTCCTGTGAAAATCAATGCTGAAAACTAAATATATTAAATAAAATTTATTTAAAAAATTTTTAAAAATAGCAATAGTCAATGTTGGAGCAGTTGTAGAAGAATAAGCACAGTAATATATTGTTGGTGGAGCTGTGAAATAGTACAATCATTTTGGAAAGCAATTTGGAATTATGCCAATAAAGTGACAAAAATGTGCATTCTCTGAACCAAATACTCCATTACTAGGCTCACACCCCAAGAAAGCCAAATATACAATATTTATAGCAGCACTTTTTTGACAGTGAAAAATTGGAAACAAAGTAGATGTCCATTGATTGGGGAATGGCTAAACAAATTGTTGTATATAAGAAATGATGTCTGTGATGTGTATAGAGAAACATGGAAAGATCTATATGAACTGGTGCAGAGTGAAGTCAGCAAATCCAAGAAAACAATGTACAGAGGGACTACAACAATGTAAATGGAAAGAACTACCACCGAAAAAATGAAAAATAGACAAAACAAAATTATAAAGATCAAAAAGCACTCAAAAGAAGAAGATGAGAGGATACCCGCAAATCACCCCTTCATGGAGGTGAGAAGTCTGTAAGTGTTACACACTTCACATGTTTTCAGACTTTTTCAATGTATTGATCAATTGTGCTAACTTTTTTTCCTCTCTAAAAAATAGTATTTATCCTGTGAGATAGCTCTGTATGGGAGAGGGAGAGAAGGGGAAGGATACTTAGGATAACTATGGTGATATAAGAAACAAAAAAAAAATCAATAAATACTTTTTAAAAATCTGTTCGATGCTCCCTCCACCTATACTGATTGTAGCTCCTCTACTCCTTAGTAGATGGTCTTTGTGAGTTGCTGTGAGGAAAAAAAATCCACATCTTGTAGCTCATCTGGTATTTAGTTTTTTCCAACCTCATGAGATGGAATATTAGGTAGAGCTCAGGCATCAGAAAAGAACCTACAATCTCTCAGCATTTGTCATTTGACCTACTTATGGACATTAAGACCCCCTAGGCCTTGCCATCCAAACCACTGCTTCCTTCTTTGGACTTCTGAGCCTCCTGAAAAAGATCCCAAAAAGAAAACTCCTAAGAATATTGTTGCCAAATTCCAGAGCTCCCAGATCAAGGGGAAAATACTGCAAGCACCCAGAAAGAAACAATTTGAGTATTATGGAAACACAATCAGGATAACACAACATCTAACAGCTTCTACATTAAGGGATCGAAGGGTTGGAATATGAGATTCCAGAGGTCAATGGAGCTAGGATTAAAACCAAGAATCAAAACTGAGTATCATGCTCCAAGGCAAAATATGGATTTTCAATAAAATAGAGGACTTTCAAGCTTTCTCAGTGAAAAGACCAGAGGTGAATAGAAAACTTGACTTTCAAATACAAGAATCAAGAGAAGCATGAAAAAAGTAAACAAGAAAGAGAAATCATAAGGGACTTACTAAAGTTGAATTGTTTTGTTTACATTCCTATGTGGAAAGATGATATGTGTAATTCATGAGACCTCGGTATTAGGGTAACTGAAGGGAATACACACACACACACACATACACACACACACACACACACACACACACACACATATATATGTATGTATAAACAGAGGGCACAGAGTGAGTTGAATATGAAGGGATGATATCTAAAAAAAATCAAATTAAGGGATGAGAGAGGAATATATTGAGAGAGAGAGAAAGGGAGAGATAGAATGGGGTAAATATCTCACATAAAAGTGGCAAGAAAAAGCAGTTCTGTTGGAAGGGAAGAGGGGGCAGGTGAGGGGGAATGAGTGAATCTTGTTCTCACTGGATTTGACCTGAAGAGGGAATAACATACACACTCAATTGGGTATCTTACCCCACAGGAAAGAAGGAGGAAGGAGATAAAAAGGGGGATGATAGAAGGGAGGGCAGATGGGGGAGGAGGTAACCAAAAACAAACACTTTTGAAAAGGGACAGGGTCAAGGGAGAAAATTGAACAAAGGGGGTCAGGATAGGAGGGAGCAAAATATAGTTAGTCCTTCACAACATGAATATTGTGGAAGGGTTTTGCATAATGATACACATGTGACCTATGTTGAATTGTTTGCCTTCTTAGGGAGGGTGAGTAGGGAGGGAAGAAGGGAGAGAATCTGGAACTGGGATAAATTATTTCACTTGAAGAGGTGCTAAAGACCTATTACAGTGGAGGGGGAAATGGGAGGGTGAGCAAGGTGCAATATTGGCTCAAAGAGGGAATAATATACACAGTCAGTTGAATATGGAAATCTATCTGAATGTAGAAATCTATGTGAATGTAGAAATCTACCTGACAGGGAACTGCAAGGGGAAGGGATCAAGTAAGAGGCAGTGAGAACTGATAGAAGGGAGGGCAAATCAGAGGATGTGGTAGACAAAAGCACAACAAGTGAGGACGGAAAGGGTGAAAGGGAGAGAGGACAAGCAGGAGGAAGAATAGGATGGAGGGATATACACAGTAATCATAATTGTGAAAGCAAATGGGATGAACTCTCTCATAAGACAAAAGCAGATAGCAGAACAGATCAAAAACCAGAATCCTGCAATATGTCGTTTACAAGAAACACACTTAAAGCAGAGAGACACACACAGAGTAAAGGGAAAGAGCTAGAGCAGAATCTGTTATGCTTCAGCTGAAGTAAAACAAAAAGCAGGGGTAGTAATCCTGACCTCAGACAAAGTAAAAGCAAAAATAGACTTAATTAAAAGACATAAAGAAGGAAACAACATCTTGCTAAAAGGTACCATAGACGATGAAGCAGTATCAATAATAAACATATATGCACCAGATGGTATAGCATCCAAATTCTTAAGGGAGAAGTTAACTAAGTTACAGGAAGAAATAGATAGCAAAACTATACTAGCAGGGGACCTCAACTGTCCCCTCTCAGAACTCGATAAATCCAACCAAAAAATAAACAAAAAAGAAACTAAGGAGGTAAATAGAATATTAGAAAAGTTAGATATGACAGACGTTTGGAGAAAACTGAATGGGAAAAGAAAGGAATATACATTTTCTTAGCAGCACATGGCAGCTACACAAAAACGAACTATGTATTAGGGCATAAAAACCTCAAAATCAAATGTAAAAAGGCAGAAATAGTAAATGCATTCTTTTTGGATCATAATGCAATAAAAAATTACATTCAACAAAGGGCAGTGGAAATACAGATTAAAAATTTATTGGAAACTAAATAATCTAATCCTAAATAATGAGTGAGTTAAAGAACAAATCATAGAAACAATCAATAATTTCATTAAAGAGAATGATAACAATGAGACAACATATCAAAATTTATGGGATGCAGCCAAAGCAGCATTCAGGGGAAATTTTATTTCTCTAAATTCTTACATCAACAAAATGGAAAAAAGAACAGATCGATGAATTGGGCATGTAACTAAAAAAAAACTAGAAAAAAGAACAAATTAAAAATTCCCAGTTAAGCACCAAATTGGAAATCCTGAAAATCAAAGGTGAGATTAATAAGATTGAAAGTAAGAAAACTATTGAGCTAATAAATAAACCTAGGAGTTGGTTTTAGGGAAAAAATAAACGATATGATATTAAGCCATTGGTCAATTTGATTTAAAAAAAAGAAAGAAGAAAACCAAAAATGAAAAGGGTGAAATCACCACCAAAGAAGAAGAAATTAAAGCAATCATTTGAAAATATTTTGCCCAACTATATGCCAGACAATCTGAGTGAAATGGATGAATACTTACAAAAATATAAGTTACCCAGATCAACAGATCAGGAAATAGAATGCCTAAATAACCCCATATTGGAAAAAGAAATTGAACAAATCATTAATGAACTCCCTAGGAAAAAAATCCCCATGGCCAGATGGGTTCACAAGTGAATTCTACCAAACATTTAAAGAATACTCAGTTCCAATACTATATAAATGAACTAGGTGAAAGAGTCCTGGCAAGCTCCTTTTGTGACACAAATATGGTGCTGATACCTAAACCAGGAAGAGCTAAAACAAAGAAAGAAAATTATGGACCAATTTCCCTAATGAATATCAAAGCAAAAATTTTGAACAAATACTAGCAAGGCAATTTTCACAGCAATATATCACAAGGATTAACACACTATGACTGGGGAAGCGAGGTGGCACAGTGAGTAGAGCACCGGCCCTGGAGTCAGAAGGACCTGAGTTCAAATCCAGCCTCAGAAATGTGACACACTTACTAGCTGTGTGACCTTGGGCAAGTTGGTTAACCCCAATTGCCCTGCCTTCCCCCCCAAAAAAATACACTATAACTAGGGAGGATTTATCCCAGAAATGTAAGGTCAGTTCGATATTAGGAAAACTATCTATATAATTGACCATATCAAAAACAAAACCAACAGAAGTCGTATGATTATCTCAATAGATGCTGAAAAAGCTTTTGACAAAATACAGCACCCATTCCTATTAAAATACTTGAGAGAATAGGAATAAAAGCATTCCTTACAATGATAAGCAGTATCAATCTAAAACCATCAGCAAGCATTATTTGTAATGGAGATAAGCTAGAAGCCTTCCCAATAAGATCAGAGGTTAGGCAGGGATGCTCATTATCATCACTATTATTCAATATAGTACTAGAAATGTTAGCTATCGCAATAAGAAAAGAAAAAGAAATTGAAGGAATTAGAATAGGCAATAAGGAAAAAAAAATATCACTCTTTGCAGGTGATACGATGGTATACTAAGAGAATCCTAGATCATCAACTAAAAAAATTGCTTGAAATAATTAACAACTTTAACAAAATTGCAGAATATAAGATAAACCCACATAAATCATCAGCATTTCTTTATCTGGCCAATAAAGCTGTGTTGTTAAGCAAAATTGTCTCATTAGCATGGCTTTTGTTTCTTTTGAGTGGAAGTACTTTCAGCTGTTAAGTGCTAAGCCCTAGGCCCAGGGCCCTGTCAGGTGTGAAACCTGTGTGGGTGTGGATTGGTGACTTAGGAGGGGCCAGCTTGGGAACCAATGGTCTCTGGTTGTTGAGGCGGGGCTTGAGAACGCCAGAAGCTCGGTTGTGAGGAAAGGTGAGCCAAGAGACAGTTTCAGCGGGAGCAGAAGCTGCTGCGGAGGCCGGAAGCTGCGGAAGCAGGGCTTACCCAAGTGCGAGCAGGAACGTGAGGCCAGTGAAAATGATTTGGCTAAATACTATCTTGTTTTTCTTTGGCCTCCTGGTTGCTCTTGTGAGATGGGCTTTCTGGGCCTGGAGTCTTTTTGTCAAGATGTCGGAATGGGGAGGCTGGTTCATGGTTCTGCTGCGGTGGGGCCTAAATAAATTTCTTGTTGTTTTCTCCTTAGAGAATCTCTCATACCTTGCGATTTCGAACCATTCAAACATATACATGATTATATTTGAGATCATAAATTCGGCCTTCCTACTATAAAAGCCCAGCAACAAGAGATACAAAGAGAAATTCCATTTAAAATAACTGTAAAGAATATAAAGTACTTAGGAATCTACCTGCCAAGACAAACTCAAGAACTATATGAACACAATTCCAAAGCACTTTTCACACAAATAAAGTCAGATCTAAACAACTGGAAAAATATCAATTTGGGTAGGCCAAGCCAATATAATGAAAATGACAATTCTGCCTAAACTGATTTACTTATTCAATGCCATACCAAACTACCAAAAAATTATTTTATAGAGCTAGAAAAGATAACAAAATTCATCCGGAACAACAAAATGTCAAGAATACTAAGGAAATTAGTGAAAAAAGAATACAAAGAAAAGTAGCCTAGTAATATCAGACCTCAAACTCTATTATAAAGTAGTAATCATCAAAACTATCTGGTATTGACTAAGAATTAGAGTGGTGGATCAGTAGAATAGATTAGGTACACAAGACACAGCAGTCAAGGACCATAGTAACAGAGTGTTTGATAAACCCAAAGACCCCAGCCTTTGGTATAAAAACTTTCTGTTTGACAAAAACTGCTGGGAAAACTGGAAAAACTGGAAAACAATATGACACAAACTAGGTATAGACCAACATCTCAAGCCAGAAACACCAAGATAAGGTAAAAATCAGTGCATGACTTAGACATAAAAGGTGACACCATAAGCAAATTAGAAGAGCATTGGAATGCTCAGATCTATGGAGAGGGGAAGAATTTGCGACCAAATGAGATAGAGAGCATTACAAAATACGAAATTGATAATTTTGATTATTTTGAATTTAAAAACTTTTATACAAACAACACCAATGCAACCAAGATTAGAAGGAAAGCAGAAAGCTGGGAAACAATCTTCATTGTAAATGTCTCTGATAAAGGTCTCATTTCTCAAATATATAGAGAATTGAGTCATATTAATAAGAATACAAGCTATTCTCCAATTGATAAATGGTCAAAGGGTATGAACAGGTAGTTTTCAGATGAAGAAATATAGGCATGAAGATGTGCTCTAAATCACTTTTAATTAGAGAAATGCAAATTAAAACAACTCTGAGGTACCACCTCACACCTATCAGATTGCCTAATACGACAAAAAAGGAAAATGATAAATGTTGGAGAGGATGTGGGTATATTGGGACACTGATCCACTGTTGGTGGAGTTGTGAACTGATCCAACCATTCTGGAGAACAATTTGGAACTATGTCCATAGGGCAACCAAACTGTGTATACCCTTTGATCCAGTAATACCACCACTAGGTCTATATCCCAAAGAGATCATAAAAAGGGGAAAGGATGTATATAGGCAAAAATACTTATAGCAGCCCTTTCCAAGGTGACAAAACATTAGAAATTGAGGGGATGCCCATCAACTGGGGAATGGCTGAATAATCTGTGGTATATGAATGTAATGGAATACTATTGTGCAGTAAGAAATGATGAACAGACAGATTTCAGAAAATCTTGGAAAGATTTGTATGAGCTTTAGCAATGTGAAATGAGCAGAATTGGGAAAACATCCAGCAACATTTTGTGATGATCAGCCATGAATGATTTAGCAACACAATGATCCAAGACAAGTACAAAGGACTCACAAAGGAAAAGGCTATCCATATCTAGGACTCTCGATGCAGATTGAAACATAATTTTTTTCAGTTTATTCTTTCTCATGGGTTTTTTTTATCTGTTTCTTCTTTCACGACTGTGACTAATATGGAAATTATTTTTACGTGATAATACATATATAAACTATATCAAACTGCCTACCATTTTCAAAAGAGGGGAAGGGAGAAAAATTTGGAACTCAAAATCTTGTGAAAATGAATACTAAGAATTTTCTTGACATGTAACTGGGGAAAAATGAAATACTATAAAAAGATAGCAACGTACTCTTAATTTTTTTTAAATATCTCTCTTTCCTTAATAAAATATAATATCGGGAAATTAATCCTATATTTAGCCAAAGAATAAGCTCTGAGTGGATCAGAGTCAAGCTTAGCTTTTTAAAGTAATGACCACTGATCAAAATATCTCCCAGGTTATACTATATTACATCCTTTACAATCAGGAATTTCCTTCTGATCTCCAACCCAAGGCCTTCCTGTCATAATTTGAGCCAATTACCTCAACCTGCTGTTCACCACCAGCTCCTTATTCTTCTTCATACTTTTGGTTTGACATTTAGAACATTTCCAACTTACCAGAGCTTCCTAAAATCCCCAGGATCTGCCCACTCTCAACATACAAGGAGATGTCTTTGAGGATCTCTCTGGTCCATTTGTTCCAGTATGAACCAATGTCCCACCAAGGGCCAACACGATCTCTTGAAAAGAAACAATGTTGGGGTCAAGGTAGCACTGAGAACCGTCAAAGAAACGCCTCTAATTTTTCAACTTCCATTCATTATCTTAGAAGTATCTTCCTTCCTGTAGCACATCTAATTTGGTCCTTCCCTCAAACCCTGTCCATTATCATTGGGCCTCTTTGTTTTGTGTATATGTGTAGCCTTCCAAATCGTGGACCAGCAGAAAAGGCTAGGTTTTGAGTGGTCAGAGATTGGCTCCGGTTGGAGCAGGATAAGAGAGGAAGGTCCATCACTGGCCACTTCCATCCAGCCCCAAGCTTTGGTAGCAAGTCGTCTTCTAGAGGAGGTAGACTCTGCTAGATCTATTTGCACTTCCATTTTTCCTCTAGACTCCTCCACCCATTTAGGGAGGAACCCTTGGCATGTTGCCTCCATGTACCCTTGGCTACCAGCTGCCTACTTTGTAACATCACTGTCAACAGTCCAGAACCTAGAGACCAGGGAATGGGAGCAGGAATGGAACCCAACATTTCCTTTGCTTTTCTATCACATTCTCACTCCTATTCTCTGTCACATTCTTAGTGGGCCCACCCATGGGGACAGCCAAGGCAAATCCCACCTGGAAGAAGTAAAGAAAGTAAAGAAAAAGTAAAGAAAGAAAGAGTAGCCCTGCATTTATCCCTTACCTGATAGTGTAGGAAATCTGGTGAATGCTTAGCCTATGGCAGGGTAGTGTGGATGCCGAAGCAGCTTCCTCTGGAGGGTCCTGGCTGTTTCCCCAAGTCTCATTCCTTGTGCCCCTTATGACTGTCAAAAGTTGGTGCTTCATCACTAGTCAGGCAATGAAGACTGGCAGTTTCTAAGGCAGCCTTCTGCTGGTAAGCAAATACAGCAAAAATAGCAACAGCCAAGTCACAGAATGCCTTGTCAGGCTCGCAAAATGCCAGTGAAGAGGAAGCCAGGGGCAACCTGCTTTCTCATGACCAGGCTCACCAACTAGGGTAATGGAGAGTATTGGCCTATCCAGAGTTTTCTTTATCAGATGTACCTTTAGCCAGGAAATCTTCCTTATCTCTAGAATGGAAGAAAATGCCTGCGTGTGCCAGTACTCTGCCCCCTGAAACATTTGGATAGCACAGGGTAAGAGGAAGTAGAATCAGGGCCAGCTGGATTCAAGCAAGAGAGAAGAGAGACATCCAAGCTGAAAGGTAGCCATCCCACCCAAGAATCTTAAGACAAGAGGAAAGAGAAGCAGGTGCCACCCTGCCCTACCAGGCACCACGATTGAAAACCTCCACCTACAGCGTGAGATGAAGAATCTCTCTAGCAAGGAGGATGTCTCAGTAAGTGAAGTCTCGAACAGATATGTCTGTCCACGTAGAGTCTCAGAGTTTAAATTGCTTTTATCAATAGGACAACCAGTCTTACCAGCTGGAGCAACTCTGCTGTCCTTGAGTCTCCCTAGGATGATGGTATTTGGTCACACCATCAAACTCTATCCCCTGTGGCAACGCAGGAATGAAAGGTGGCTCAGGAGTACTCTGGAGTTGGTTTAAGGAATGGGCTGGGTGACCGCTCTGCTTGGGTGTTCTGAGCCTGCCCCAGGCAGGGGAACTATGAGCGAGTGGGTGATGACTGGTTCTTTGTGTTTATGTTAGCAGCCGGAGGAATGAGAGCTGATAGAGGAACCCTCCACCCAAACAACGTTAGGTTTGTTTTATGATGCTTTAGAAGCAGAAGTGGGAAATATACTGGAGGGTGAAACTGTGGATTGAGATAAAGAAAAGGGCTTTTGCTGGATCAATTTCAAAATAATAGGTCTGAAAATACCTCCCACAGATCACAGATCAGAGAGTAAGGGAAAGTTCAGAACCTGGGGCTTGTTTTCAAAAGGGGAAAAGGGAGAAGAAACGGGAAGCAATTCTCCACCCAAATAGTGTCACTTTTTTTTTTTCTGGCTGGTACACAAGGGCCTGATCTTACACTTCTCTTTTGGGATATGGAAGTGACCAAATGTGAACAAGGGTAGGAGTTAGAGGGTCTTGGCCCACCACCACTCTCAAGGTTTGTAGAAAGGGAGGAGTTTAGCACCAAAGGACCTACCTAGCTGTTAAGTAACAATAAGGATAACATAACAGCATTTATAGAGGGCTTTAGGGTTTGCAAAGCACTTCTCAAATATCATCTTATTTTATCCCATAACAACCCCGGGATGTAGGTGCTATTTTTAGCTCCATTTTATAGATAAGGAAATTGAGGCAGATAGGGGTTAAGTGATTTGCCCAGGGTCATGCAACCACTAAGTGTCTGAGGTCGAATTTGAACTCAGGTCTTCCTGACTCCAGGCCTGACACTCTATCCACCATACTACCTAGCCATCATAGAGTCATATACCTAGAACTCGAAGGGACCTCTGAAACCATCTTGTACAATTCTCCCTACCCACTCCCCCACTTCATTTTTTTTTTCTGCAGATGAGCAGCCTGAGGCCCAAGGAGGTTAAGTGATTTAACCTAGGTGACATAGGTAATAAGCATCAGAGATAGGATTTGATTCATGTTCTCTGACTATGGAAAGAGTAACCACTCTTTTCATAGTACTAGGTTGCCTCTTCCTACACTGTACCTTCCTTTGAAAAGTCTAAACTGGTGGCTAGAACAAGGCTACAAATTTAAAAACAAATGATGAGGCTTTGGAGACCTCCAGCCTTTAGAGACCCTAATAGTGCAAACCCATCATCTCTAGGGCAAGGGGGCTGGTCTAATTTCAGTGTCCAGGCCCCTGGGATAGGCACTGCCATTTCTAGCCTCCTTTTCTCTATGGAAAGTTCTTGGCAGAGGCCCTGTGGTGCCAGGGGGTAGAATACTAGATTGAAAATTAGAAAACACCAGGGTTTGAGTACCAACTCATCCACTCCATGTATGATCTTCAACGAGTCACCCAAATTCTATGGTTCCTCATCTATAAAATGAGGGGCTTGGATGATGTGATGTGAGGCAGAGGAGTTGAAAGAATGTTTGCTTCAGAGTCAGAGGGCCTAGGCTCAAATCGTGACCGTCACACTGTCAACAACCCTGAGCTTTAGTTTCCTCATTTCTCAAATGAGGGTGCCCATTTAAGATCTAACAATGAACAGATCTGAGTCTTTCTTGTCTGGGTGCTCTAGAACAGTGGTCTCCAAAGTAGAAGTACCTGCAAGGGGCAATGGGATGACCCATGGGGGTGCTCGACCTACAGAAGATACGAAGATGGGTAGTGTCCCATCCCCACTCAGAGTAGCTAGTTTAGGGGTTTAGCTCTAACACAAACCCTCCACTTCCTTTACAACATACCCTTTTCTTCCTTCTCTCAATGTTCTGAAAGTTCTTCCCTTCCTTCCATTCTGTACTACCAGGTATCATGACGCTCACCCAGGACAGTGTGCATGTGTATATGTATGTGTATGTGTATGTGCATGTGCATGTGCATATGCATATGTATATGTGTATTTATATGTATATATGTAGATATAGATATGCATATGTATGTGTATTTGTGCACATATACATACATATTTACCCGTTCATACATATACATATATATGTATACACACATATATTGTATATATACATACATACACACATATCTGTGGGTTTATGGATGTGTTTTCCTGTCTTTTTTTTTAACATCCTCATAGATTTTCCCAGTATTCCTCCCCCTCCCCCTCCCAGAGAGCCATCCAATACAACAAATAATATTTTTTAAAGACAAAAAGAAACAGATGAAAAAATCAACATAACCAATCAATACATTTAAAAAGGCCTAAGATATGCAATATGCAAACAGTTGTAGACCTCCCACCTATACAAAGGGGTGGGTTTTCCCTCCAGGACAGTGAAAAAGGCTGACTGTGAGCCAAGTACCCACAAAGCTTTCTGGTACTCCTAGGAAGATCCCCCCTCTTCCCTAACATATCCTGACCTTGTGGTCAGATCACCTTGTACCTGAGGCAGTCACCATTGGTCTGTCTCTGGGCCTTGGGGCAATGGCCAGTGAGTTCCTCACCTCCACTCCCACTTTCAATTTCATGCACAAGCATGGCTGGGTTCTAATCTATGTTGCAGATCCCATTATCTTTCCTTACCCTCAGCCCACCCCTATTCCAAATTTGCCCATCGCCTTGCAGTCCTACAGGTTTGTAACCTGTGCCATTCTCCACTCCTCTCTTATTTCTGTCCAGACCTTGTTGTTTCTACCTTTATAAGATCTCTCGTATCTGTCCCTTTCTCTCTACTCATATAAACATCATCCCGTTTCAGCATTTCTTACCTGTTGTTACTATTCAGTTGTTTTTCAGTCATGTGTGACAACATTTGGGGTTTTCTTGGCAAAGATATGTATATATGTATGTATGTATGTATGTATGTATGTATGTATGTATAGAGTGGTTTGCCATTTCCTTCTCCAGCTCATTTTATAGCTGAGGAAACTCAGTCAAAGATGGTTAAGTGACTTGGTCTCATAGTTAGGTCACACAGATAGGAATTGTCTGAGGCTGGATTTGAACTCAAGAGTCTTTCTGACTCCAGGCCTGGTGCTCTATCCACAAATCGCCTCCTAATTGCTCTCCCTGCCTCATCTACCCTCTCCAATTCCTCTTCCACAGGGCTACAAAATGATTTTCCTAAAATACAGATCTGATTCAATAAACTCCAGTGGTTCCCCATGACATCCAGGATCAAATATAAACCGCTCTGTTTGACATGTAAAGTCCTTTGCCGCCTGGCCCCAACCTACCTTTCCAGGCTTACTGGTCATTTCTCCCCTTCATACACTTTGAGGGTCAGCCAAATGAGTCTTCCTGCTGTTTTTCCTGTATAACACTTGCCCCTTCTTACTGCCTCTGCATTGATTGTCCCCTGTCCCCCACCTAGGACTCACTTCTTCCTCACCGCTCCTTCTAGAATCTTTTGTCTCCTTGCGGACTCAGCCCAAGCTCTGCCTTCTACACAAAGTCTTTCCTGATATCCCCAGGTCCTAGAGCTCCCCCAACCCAAACTGCTTGCATTTACTTTGGATCTGGATTCTGTAAATACTTATTCTCCCCCCTAACTGATGGAAAATCTTCAAATGCAAGGACAGTTTTACTTTGGTCTTTTTATCCCAAGGACCTAGCACAGTGCCTGGCACATAGGAGGTGCTAAATAAATGCTTGGTAGTGGATTGAGTGGTTAGTGGAAGAAACTTCCAAATCCATGGAATCACACTCCCATTTGAGCATTTGAGAGATTCATCTCCTTTGTTACAACATTTACAAATTTTACTCAATCTCCGAATTCATAAAACAAGATTGATGATTGAAGCAACCCATTGAAGGAATACTGAAAAAAGATACAAGAGAGGTTGCATGGCATTTTCGATTGCAAACTGGCCTTGGAGCTATAGAAACATGGGTTCAACTCCTCCTAATATGTAGTGAATTGTGACCCTGGTCAAGTCCCCATGTTCCAAGGAACTCTCTAAGACTCCAAGTTTCAAGAACAGGTGCTGATAGATACAGCTTCCTATGTCAATGAAATCACAGATTCAGGTCAAAAAACAAAAGCAAAAATAAAAAACAAAAAGCCCAACCCAGTGGAAAATGGAAAATAAAACAATAAGACCATTAATCCTGAATGCTATGAAATTCTCATGAACAAATTTGTTTTCAAAGAAGACTGTGAGGGTAGAAGGCTGCATATAATGTCATGCTTCTCCATGTGTTGGTTGATTTTGCTGAATTCCTCCCCTCCCCCTTTCTAATCTTTGTTACTAGGGATGACTCTTTGGGAGGGGGAGATGGAAAAGGATACTCTGGCAAATGTAGATGATTATAAACACTAAATTTATCAATAAAATATTTTTTTTAATTTAAGAAGAGATTGAGATAAAGACAAAAATATTTATTGTGTTTTAGACTCCACTTGGAAAAAAAAGGCAAATATTTCACCACAATGTATTTGCTTGTCAAAGGATGCCAAAACAAATATACACAAATCCTCTGAAAACCTTTGCCCCTTGACCCCAAACGTTACACTTGCCAACATTTTCTCCACACATAGGTTCACTGGTTATCTCCTGGAAAAGTGCTTAAATGATACTGAACTGAAAGATGTTATGCATTTTTCTTTTCCAAAGATGAGTCTTAAATTTGCTGACCTTTTGTATAATGAGAAGTGGCTGTTGGTAGTCTGCTACCTGCAAAATATTATAAAAAAAGAAAAAGAAAATAAAGGAAAGGAGACATTAAAAAATATCTGTCAACCAACTTTTATTTCTGCATCTTTACTTCCTCATGCATTCCTCTCTCTTCTTCCACCCAGAGAGCCATCTTTTATAATAAAGAAGATAAAAGAACAATTTAGAAAAACTAACCAACACGTCAATCAAGTCTGACAATATGTGCAGTGATCTATATCCTTAGTTCCCCACCTCTGCAAAAAAAGGAGAAAAATGGATGCTTAATTTTTCTTTAGGGTGAAGTTGGCCATCATAATGATGTTGTGTTCAGTGTAAATGTTGTGGATTTCTTCCCATTAACACTGTTGTGCTTATTGCATTTATTGTTTTCCTGGTTCCATTTACTTTGCATTGGTCCATAAAAATGAACGGCCTCTCTGGCTTCCTCCCATTTGTAATTTCTTATAATGCCGTATTCTGTTGTCACAATCATGAAAAAATACGAATAATGATTGCTAACATTTAATAGGACTTTGCAATATGTTATCTCATTTGATTCTCACAATAGCCTTGTGAGGTTGGTACTATTCTTATCCCCATTTTACAGATCTATTTAGCCATTCCCCCGCTTGGTATAAACAACAAAATATTTATAGAAGCACTTTCTGTATTAGCAAAGAACTGGAAACAAAGTAAGTGCCCATTGATTGAGGGACAGCTAGACAAATTGTGGCACACAAATGTAATGGAATATTACCGTATTGCAAGAAACGAAGGCGACGATGGTTACAGAAGTGTGGGAACACTTAAATGACGAATGAAGTAAGCAGAGCCCACGAAGACAATGCGCACAATGATGCCAACAAAATAAAGAACAGCCACCGCAAAGCAATGGAAGAGAAACGTTGGAAAATAGTCAAGAACGTGCCTGGCCCCCAAGAAGACGTAGGAAGAGATACCTCCCCTAACTCTTTTGCAGTAGGGAAAAGAGTCTCATGGGTGTGAAACACTGCATATACTGCCAAATTTTTTTGAGGTTTTAATCAATTTTATTGGCTTTTTCTAGTCTTGTTTTTCTTTCCTTTAAAAAATTGTTATAAGGATACAGACGGAAATCCAGGTGATATAAAAATGCATTTTATCGATAAAAATCATTTAAATAATAATAACCAACATTTAATAGCACTTCAAATGTTGCAGAACACTTTACAAATGTTCTCATTTTAGCCTCACAACTATCCTGTGAGGTAAATGCTACAGCATCATTCCGCATTCAACACATCTGTTCAACCATCTCCAGTTGATGGCCTCCATATTGTTTCCGGTTCAGCTACTACAAAAAGTGCTGCTATGGATATTTTGGCAGACATTTTATCTGTCTTCGTATATTTCCCAATTGCTTTCCAGAATGGTTTAGGTCAATTCCCAGTTTTCCCGGAAGTTTTTCAGTATGCTTCTCCTCCCACTTCTTCTATGTTGACTATTGCCATCTTTAGGCATCTTGCCAGTTTGTGAAACCTCATAGTTGTCTTGATTTGGACTTCCTTTATTATTAGTGATTTGGAGCAATCTGTCACATGATTTTTAATAGTTTTCAATTCTCTTGAGAACTGTTCATGTCATTTTACCACTTATCCATCAGGGAATAGCTTTTGGTTTCATATATATGTTAGTTCCTTATATATCTTGGATATGAATGAGTAAGTCGACATCATTTTATTAAGTGCTTACTATGTACCATGCACTGTATTAAGATGGGTGCACAGAAATACAAAAGCAAGACACTCCCTCCTGCTACGAAGACAGCACATACATGGGAGTGGTGGCCAGGAAAGAGAATTCTAATCTGGGAAGTCACAAAGATGTCAAGTAAGATAGTAGAACAGCCCACTGATGGTCCCTTTCTGGAGGCAATGGTAGCATTGAATTGATTATCATTCTCAGAGGAAGACATGGTAGGTGGGGGAGCCAAGATGGCAGCTGGAAAGCAGGGACTCACCTAAAGCTCTCCCCCAGGACCTCCAAACACCTGTAAAAATGGCACTGAACAAATTCTAGAACTGCAGAACCCATGAAATTACACAGTGAAGCAGTGCTCCAGCCCAGGAAAGCCTGGATGGTCTCTGGGTAAGGTCTATCACATGGAGCTAGGAGCAGAGGCCAGCGTGAGTGGTGCCCAGACCAACCAGACTGGGAGCCATGTGGAACAGGCCCTAGAACCCTGAATCAGTGATCTATGGCAGTTACCAGACTTCTCAACCCACAAACACCAAAAACAACAGAGAAGGTTAGTGGGAAAAGCTGTGGGGGACAGAGTGAAAAGAGCTCGCAGTTCAGCTACCACCCTGGGGACAGCAGAGGTGGTGCCGCTCTGAGGAGAGAACTATGGTTGCAGTTGCTTCTGGCCCCAGGCCCACCTGGTGGGAGGAATTAGGTGGCAGATCAGAGCAGGAGTGCAGAGCCTGCTTAAGATCTGAGTCTCGGTCCAGGCTGGCAGTTCTTGGTGGGGGAGGAGCACTGATGTGGCAGAGTTTGCTGTGTAGAAATAGCTCTGAAAACAACTGTGCAGCCCCTCAAGCTTGGGACAAAGTACTCTCTACTCTACAAGCAGTTATATCCCAACAAAAAACTCAAGGGTCAAATAGTTGACTGGGAACATGAACAGGCAGTGAAAACAGTCTCAGATTCAGACTCAGACTTTGGAATCTTTCTTTGGTGACAAAGAAGACCAAAACATACAGCCAGAAGAAGTCAACAAAGTCAAAGAGCCTATATCAAAAGCCTTCCAGAAAAACATGAACTGGTCTCAGGCCATGGAAGAGCTCAAAAAGGATTTGGAAAAGCAAGTTAGAGAAGTAGAGGAAAAATTGGGAAGAGAAATGAGAGTGATGCAAGAAAACCATGAAAAACAAGTCAATGAC
>CM053625.1:279774620-279796385 GCA_028646595.1 Phalanger gymnotis | reverse complement strand
AAAAAAAGTTTTTGCATGCAACTAGAAAATAAGATACACAGGCAATGGGGCACAAAAATCTATCTTGCCTTACAAGAAAGTAAGGGAAAAGGGGATGGGGGGAATGGGGTGACAGAAAGGAGGGCTGACTGGGGAATGGGACAATCAGAATATATGTCATCTTGGAGTGGGGGGGTAGAAATGGGGAGAAAATTTGTAATTCAAATTACGAATCTTGTGAAAATTAATGCTGAAAACTAAAAATATTAAGTAAATAAGTGTTGATTTTTTAAAAATAGACATGGTAGATGGGCAATGTAGGTAACCAACTGACCAGTGGAAAGGAAGCTGCATGTTCCTGAGGAGTACCTAGTGTATTGGCTCAGCTCCTCTCAGCTAGAGTCTCTAGAGGTCCAGTGTGGAGAGTGGAAATGTAGCAGGTGGATATCTGGCAAACATGAGATACTAACAATTAGTAAGAAGGTAACTGCTTTTAGGGGGAAAATGTAATATGGAGAGAGTATTTTGAAAATATGTGTTTGGAAAAGTTTCCTTTGATATGTTATTTTGTTGCTGAAAAGGATGTGTGTTATCTATAAAAACTCATATTTATATACTTTTAAAACTTGGAGATTGATTTTTTAAAAATCTTCCAAACGAGGCATTTCAGTGGACTATGAACCCACTTGGTAAAAATATAAAAAAGCAATATCTTTGGATTAATTTGTATGAATAATTGATTGACATCAGGGAAGACTGGAAATTACTAGGCAAATTTCAATACAAACCTTTGCATTATTGGTGGGTGGGATTTAAAAATGAGAACGAGGGTTTAGTAAGCTCAGCCGCCAATTCAGTTCTTTTACTTAGTGTTACATGTCTTTGTGAAGTGTCTTTTTTAGCTAGGACAGTGACTAAAAGCATGTGTTGAAATAAACTGAACTTAAATCCACATACATGCATATAATTTATAAATGAATATTCATACATCTGGGGTATGTGCTCCAAAAATGTTTTACTGATAGGAATGCATGATCAAAAAAGTTTGGAGACTGATGCTCTAGCAAATGCTTTGGCGACTTCACCCTGGCACATCCCTCAGTGCCTGGGGCCTTCTCACCCTGGAATATCCCTTTGGTCCTATGGATCTCCTTGTCCCAATGGTGAGTTCCTTCTGGGTCCTCCATCTGGGGAATGGGCTCAAGCTGCCTGCACTTCATTTCCTTCTTGACTATGTTTACGACTCTAAGACCTTTCCCATCATGCACTTGGGTGCCCCTTCTCCTCTGCCTTTCAGTCCTATTTATGTGTTGTGTTCCCCAATAAAAATGTAAGCTCTTTGAGGACAGAGCCTATCTTTGCTTTTGCTGCAGTGATTCAAACAGTGCCAGTTTTGCACATTGTTGTTGTCATTCAGTCATGTCCGACTCTCCATGACCCCATTTGGGGTTTTCCTGGCAAATATACTGGATAGATTTGCCATTTCCTTCTCCATTTTACAGATAAGTGTATTGGCAACCAAAATGGGCTCTCAGCACTTAGTTCAACCAAGTGCCCTTGAAGAGTTTGGCCTTTATTTCCTTGATTAAATTAGGAGTTCTTAATGACCTCCTTGCCTCAAGGGAAAGCCTAGTTAGCATGGGTTTGAGTGGCATGTTTGGGACATCAGAGGCTTTTAGACTACATGGGTTTAAGTTGCATCTTTGTGACAATTTTAGGTCACGTGGGTGAGTCGCATGTGTGACTCACCCTCAACCCTGAAAAAGATATAAAACCAGGGGTTGGCTTGCTCTTTTTCGGAGCTCTGACCCACAGCAGTGGTGGTGCGAGTGACTCTGGGCCAGCCATTGTTATGAGCTCCTGGGCTGAACTCAGATGTTGGTAACTAAGAATTGTATTTGGTCTGTCTGTTGATATTTATAATTTGTTTGTATTTGCTCTGAAGTTCAGGGTGCTGGCGTTTTTCCCTGAACTAAGTGAATCATATTTGTATGCTGAATTAAAGTAAACTTGTTCATCTCACAACGTTGCTTTCCTTAGTAAAGCAGATCAAAAGAACCTGGGCTTGCAGTGTTCTGTGAGCCAGTTATTGTTGGTTTTACACCCCCACAGCAGCTGCTAGCCGAATTGTTACAACAATGAGGAAACTGAGGCAAACAGGGTTAAGTGACTTGCCCAGGGTCACACAGCCAGTAAGTATCTGAGGCCGGATTTGAACTCAGGTCTTCCTGACTACAGGCCTGATGCTCTATCCACTGTGCCACCTGGCTGCCTGCCTGGCACATAGTAAGTCCCTAACAAATGTTTGTTACCTAACTGCCAATGTACAAAACAACTGCGCTTGTATTTTTTGAGTATCATTCCTTACCCCAAGCTTGGAGGTTTGATTAGAAGTTAAGAATCATAGCACAATAAGTACGGAACTTGCTACCTGCAAATAGATTTACTTTTGCTTGTCTCTCGTGTCACATGTCAGTAATTCAAGAGACATCCTGACAGCCATGCTGATTAAGATGTCAGTAGAATAGATATTTTAGTATTTTAGGAATACAGATAATTTGTCAAAACCTCAGGAATGAACTCAAGGCAAGTACTGCATATTGGAGTAGAAGCAATTCCCATCTTATGCAAAGGTTGTATCCTAAAAGATCACTCCCAAAATGGTTGTTTAGGAACTGGCATTCATTGTCCCATGAAAACCAGGGAATAAAGGATAGCGAGATTCCCAAGGCAGTTTACGAAGGTTTATCTCACCCACCATGCAGCCAAATTCTAATATAAACAGAATTAGCCTAGGTTGTGGGTCCTAGGAGCAGGTGACCATACTGTGTAGGAAGGAGGAAAAGGACAAGAAGTTTCTTCCACATTTCCTGGATTCAGGGCCAGGCACAGAAAACAAATGTGAATTTTTTTTTGTCTTTGGCATCCTCCCACCTACCTTTCTATGTTCCTCTCCTCCCTACCCACCTCCATGGCCCTCCTGCTGTCCTAAATCGCCAACTACAGCTCCCATCTAGACCTGTCCAGCCTCCCTTCTAAAATGACTTTACCTCCCCTCTGATTACAACTACAATTCTCGCAGTGCAGATTATCTCAGCTTGGTGTTAAGAGAGAAGGAATCTGATAGAACTTCAGAAATCCTTTATCTGATCATTATCTTTTATTATTCCATTTTTCTTTATGTCTCACAACTACCAGTTCTGTTCTTTGTCCTCACTGTGATTCCACTCCTCAGCACTTTGCTCAGCTATCATCCCAGCACTGGCTAGGCTCCCCTCCTTTCCTAATCTTGATTCCCTTGAGAAACCAGTTCAATTCTCAAATTCCTTTCCCCCTTGTCTTATCTCCTTTGCTTCTTCTCAATGGAGTTAAACAAGGCTGTGTGTTTGTTCCCATGCTCTTTAGCATGTTTTCTGCCATGTTGTCAAACACCTTCAATGAGGTTGAACACGGCATCAAGGTCAGCTACCACACCGATGGTAAATTCTTCAACTTGAAAAGGCTACAAGCCAAGACCAAAGTGGAGGGAGTGTTGGTGCATGATTTTCTGTTGGTGGGTGATTGTGCACTCAGTGCAGCCTCTGAAACTAAGATGCTGCTTGTGCTAATTTTGGCCTAACAATTAACACTAAGAAAACACAGGTGCTCCATCAGCCAGCACCACACCATCCATATGTGGAACCATTGGTTGTAGCAAATGGAGCTGTTTTGAATGATGTGGATAAATTTGCTTACCTTGGCCATGTACTTTCCAGAGATGTACACACTGATCGTGAGGTTGATGCACACATTGCCAGAGCTAGCTCAGTGTTTGGGAGGCTCTGAAGGAAAGTATGAGAGAGAAGAGGTGACTGACTGACTACCAAACTGAAGGTCTACAGAGTCGTCGTGCTGACTTCATTGCTGTATGGCTGTGAAACCTGGACGGTCTACCAGCGCCATGTCGGGAAACTGAATCGCTTCCTTTTAAATTGTCTTAGGAAGATTCTGAAGATCACCTGGCAGGCTAAGGTACCAGGCACTGAGGTCCTTACTCAAACTAAACTGCCAAGCATTCAAACTCTGCTTCAGAGAGTGTAACTCCGATGGGCTGACCACATTATTTGAATGCAAAACCCACAATTGCCAAAAAGACTATTTTATGGAGAACTCACACCGGCAAGCATTCACATGGTGGTATTTCAACATTTCGGCTAGCAGCTGCTGTGGGGGTGTAAAACCAACAACAACTAGCTCACAGAACACTACAAGCTCAGGTTCTTTTGATCTGCTTTACTAAGGAAAGCAATGTTAAGGGGTTAACAAGCTTACTTTAATTCAGCATACAAATATGATTCACTTAGTTCAGGGGAAAAAGCCAGCACCCTGAACTTCAGAGCAAATACAAACAAATTGCAAATATCAACAGACAGACCAAATACAATTCATAGTTATTAACATCTGAGTTCAGCCCAGGAGCTCAGAACAAGGGCTGGCCCAGAGTCACTCGCACCACCACTGCTGTGGGTCAGAGCTCCGAAAAAGAGCAAGCCAACCCCTGGTTTTATATCTTTTTCAGGGTCAAGGGTGAATCATACATGCGACTCACCCACGTGACCTAAAATTGTCACAAAGATGCAACTTAAACCCATGTGGTCTAAAAGCCTCTGATGTCTCAAACATGTCACTGAAACCCATGTAAACTAGGCTTTCCCTTGAGGCAAGGAGGTCATCAAGGACTCCTAATTTAATCAAGGAAATAAAGGCCAAACTCTTCAAGGGCACTTGGTTGAACTAAGTGCTGAGAGCCCATTTCGATTGTCAACACAGGTGGTCAGAAGAAGCAATACAGGGACACTTAAGATCCCTCTGAAGAACTTTGGAATTGATTGTGTGACATGGGAGACACTGGCACAGGACTGCCCAGCATGGCATGGCCACATCAGAGAAGGTGCTGTGCTCTACGAGCAAAGCAGAATTGAAGTAGCTCAAAAGAAATTCTAGATGCACAAATTTAGAGAATGCATCCCAAATGTTCACACGGACTATTTGTGCCTGACCCATGGTAGAGCATTCTGAGTTTGTATTGGTCTGATCAGCCACAGTGGGATGCGTTGTAACTTGCCTCTATCATTTTGGTCCTCTTTGAGAATAAAGGACAACAACCAACTAGCTTCTTGCTACTGAATACAGATGGAGAAAGTATAGGAACCACTCTGATTGGGGTCTCTACAAATTTATCACCTAACCTTATCTGGACCCTCCCTGTAGCAAAGCAACACTTCTACTCCTCCTTAATTGATTCTCTACCCCTCTGACCATTGGACCTGTTCCATATCTTTACATCCCACCTCAACCACAGCACTTGCTTCCCTCCACCCTCTTAGAGGAGGACCTCGTACTTCACTGAAAACATGGAGGCCATTAATGGAGAACTCCCTCTTCTCCCCTCCTCCTCTCACATCCTTCCAACACCATTCTCCATTCTCTCCTTCTTTACTCTAGTTTCTTATGACAAAAATGGCCAATTTCCTTGCCAATGCCAACCCCTCTCTCAATTGTACCTTTGATCCCAATCTCCTTCTCATCTCTGCCTCCTAGCTTCCCTGGTTTCCTTCTATTTTCAGCAAAAGTCCCATCTTTTTTTCTCCTAGTTCTACTCCCTTCATTCTGTATCAGTTCATAGAGTTCTTTCCATGTTTCTCTAAAACTATCCCTTTAATCATTTCTTAATAACAGCTAGCACTTATATAAGCACTTTACGGTTTTGCAAAGTACTTTACATAAGCTTTCTTATCGGATCCTCACACAACCCTGTAATGGACATGTGATTATTATTTCCATTTTACAGAAAGTAAAACTGAGTCCCAGAGAAGTTAAGTGATTTTCCCAGGTTCATGTAGCTAGGACTCAGGTCTTCTTGATTGGGGTTCTATCCACAAGGCCAGCTAGCTGCCTAATAATATTCCGTTACATTTATATGCTATAATTGGTTCGGTCATTCCCCAGTTGATGGTCACTTCTTTAGTTTCCAGTTCTTTGGCACTACAAAAAGACTTGCTAGAATTATTTTTGTACACATGGGTCCTTTTCCTTTCTCTTTGAACTCTTTTGGCGATGGCTTAGTAATGATCTTGCTGGGGCAGTTTAGAAACTTTGCGGGCATGGTTCCAAGCTGTTTTCCAGAATCCAGCCCCTTCATTTCAAAAACTGATACAATCAGAGCTCAGGGAGAGGAGAAGACTTGTCCCTCACATAGTAAGTAGCAGAGCTGAAATTTGAACTCATCCAATTTCAATCCTAGGGCTCCTACCTCCACTCTCCTACCCAGGTTTACTGCTGCTAGTGACTTACTATATGACCAGCATCCTGACTGTTCTGATTCAGCCTGTTGAAAGGAATATTGGTTAGAAAGAAGATTGCCCTACCATATGCTTCCTGCCATGGAGAGGGCTAACATTAGCCTCCACAGGCAGCTAACTTGAAAAAAGACCTCCTCAGCAATGAAGTTAACAATATGCAGAAAGCCTTTGGCTCCCACTTGTACACATCAATCCCTTTAACCCTTGAATGGGGAACCATACAATCTTACTAGGTATCTTATCCAATATTTGCTTCTTCCCTCTTGCCTCTTCACTAGCCCCGAAAGGCCCACTAACTTGTAATTTATTTCCTACAAATCCAGGAAAGTGTGTTCTTCGCTGAAAATGACAACAGTCTGTACTTCACATACAGTGGCCGGTCCAACACCCTGGAGATCAGGGACCTCAACTACCAGGTAAGAGTACAAGTAAATACTTTTACATAATACTTTATGACCTTGTCTGATGGTCTGGCCATTCCCTAGTTGAAAGTTCAACAGAAGAAACAAGAGTGTAAAACTCCGTGGGTGGGGCCTCTTCTTTAAGGATGGGGAAACAGTACACTCCTTAAGAACTATTCCTAGGTGATGCAGTGGATAGAAAATTGGAATTAGAATCAGGAAGACCTGAGGTGAAATTATGGCACAGATATTTATTAGCTGCGGCAAGGCACAAGGATAAATGTAGCACCTGCTTCCCAGGGTTGTAGTGTGGACCAAAAGAAAAATCAGAAATAACATATGTAAATTACTTTAGCTATTAGCTAAAAAAATGAAAGTTAATAGCTAGTTATTATTATTAATATCAAATAAGATAATATGTAAAGCTTTCTGTACATGCTAGCTAATATCAAATGAGATAAAATTAAAGTGGCTGTAAAAATCTGAACGCACCATATAAATATTACCTATGTTATTATTGCTATCATTATTATCATAGATTTCTCTTTCTAAGGAAGCCATCCATCCCTTACATTTCCTCCACTATGAAGGTTCCTTAGCAACCTCACCTAGAGGTTGCAACGCCCAAAGGCAGAAGGAGGCTAAGGGTTTTCAGGGAGGAAAGCATCAAATATTATCATTCAGCAAAGACAAAGCAAGGTTTGCTCGTGAAAATGAAAAATCACCCTTTCTCGCATCTGCAAGGTCCCCTTACTCAGGACTGAAGACCTCTTCTTTCCCTCTTCCCCTGACTATCACTAGGCAGGGAGTGAATGGGAGCCCAGCCTGGGGAAGGATGCACCTGAGACCTCCCACTTGGCTGCCTGGGTAGGATGGGCCAAGAGACACAAATAAGCTGGACCGTGGTCTGTATCATCCAGAAAGATGATACACAGATTGTCTGGGGATTCCAGTTTATTTCAGCTTTACTGTGGTTAATGCCCTTCCCAGTCTCATAATCCTTTGGTTTGCAAATTGGGGTGTTTTTGCTTTCTTGGTCTGGTTCTGAGATTTCACGGCGGTGGGGAGCTCCCTAAGGAAGAAACTCCCACTAAAGATGCACATCAGCAACTGCTCCACAATTCATCTTAGAGGAGGGATTCTTAACCTTTTCTAGTCATGGTCCTCTTTGGTGACAATCCAGTGAAGTCTAGGGGCCCTTTTTCAGAAGAATGTTTTTTAATGCATAAAATACAAAGGAAACCAGTTATATCGAAATATATTAATCATAATATTTTTAAAAAATAGAACAAGGGGCAGCTAGGTGGCGCAGTGAGTAGAGCTCTGGATCTGGAGTCAGGAGGACCTGAGTTCAAATCCGACCTCAGACACTTGACACATGTACTAGCTGTGTGACCTTAGGCAAGTCACTTAATCCCAACTGCCCTGCCAAAAATAAAAATAAAAAAATAAAAATAGAACAAAACACGTTCATAGACCTCAGAACCTCTGTCTTAGAGTATTACTTGGGGCCACTAATATTGGGATGGGAGCTGAATCTACCTATGTGTGATAGTGCATCTATCCACCAAGGAGTCTCACAAAGAGATGAACCCTATAACCCTGTTCCCAACAAATGCTGCTTCAAGATAGCATCCCTAAAATATCATAAGAAACCCCACCACTACACGGCCAGACCTATAACTGCTCCAGCTGGGACCAGACCACTTCAGACCCTCATTTTGCTTCCTCATGACATCAACTGATCATAATCCTTCTTCCCCCTTATCCCCAAACCCTTCTCATAACCCGATGGAGTGTCTGCCCTGGCTGACTTCCACTCTGTCTACAGAGCTCCATTCCTATAGAATGGCTCCCTATAACACTCTAGATATTGTTTCATTCCTTGTACCCCAGGCTCTAGTGCAATGGCCCTGGACTACTAGCACATAGTAGGTGCTTAATAAAAACTTATTGGCTGATCAATTGTTTCACCAAATATGGTGGTTTTATAGGCTGTAATAATAGCCTGCTTGCAGCTACCTCACATTCTGGGTTCAGCTGTGTCTCATCTACAGCTGCTGTCTATTCCTTTACATATAGCAGATGTGTTGTTCTTTAAGTCTATTTTATATGGGCAGCACTAGGTTATTCAGTTGTGTCTGATTCTTTGTGACCCTATTTGGGGTTTTGTTGGCAAAGATACTGCAGTGGTTGCCATTTCCTTCTCCAGCGCATTTTACAGATAAGGAAACTGAGGCAAACAGGGTTAAGTGACTTGCGCAGAATCACGCAGCCAATAAGCGTCTGAGGTTCTGGCCCTCTGAACTCAGATCTTCCTAACTCCAGGTCAGGTATTCTATGTACTGCACCACCTAGATGCTGTAGGCTTCAAATGCTCATGGTCATCTGAGGTCAAGAGGAGGGAGGAAAGAAAATATGACAAAATGTAGCCAGGGAGCTAACAGCATGAAAGGTACTGTCAAAATAAAATTTTAAAGACAATTCAGTTTGAAGGGCAAAGATACTTCCTCCCAGTGGGAGAAGAGACGCTGAGATGCTGCATGGTCAAGGGGAGACAGAGACAACAGGACATTCAGAATGGCTGCTGGAGAACATATTATCGGAGGAGGGAGTATAGCAGGGCTTGGCTAGGGAGAAGCTAGCGTAGGGAAGGAAGCACACTAGACACTATTACCTTATTATAGCTCGTTATTCTTGCTAACCAGGTACTAAGCTCTGTTATTTCTATCTGTTGCTCATCTCTCTCAATTTTGGCTCCTCTGATTTGTGTCAGTACTCCAGTCACCCTACCCTATTGTGGTTCTGGGCAGCTGGACAGCGGCCATTGAGACGGATCTCAAATGAATCTAGGATATACTCCTCCATTTGATACTGAGCATAGGTTAAGAGTGTCCTCCATCCTTCCCTTCTCTCAGGTCAACGGAGACTCCCAGGTGCCATGGCATAAGCAATTTACGGAGTTCAAAATGCCTCGTATGTGGAACCAAAGCCAGGATTCCCCTGTGCCTGTGATTCAGAATCTGAATCTGAAAGTCAGGAGTGGGCAGATGCTGGCTATCATGGAGAGCTCAGGTATGCATCTCTTCCCAACAGGAAGAGGAAAACAGTGCAAACGCCTCTTCCACTTAGGACCCAGAGTGAAAAAGAACATGACTCTTCCTAGATGTCTATCCCAGAACCTAAAGCAGCAGACGCTCATTCAAGATGGCTCTACTAGCCTCAGGAAACGATACTGGCACCATACAAAGACATCATAAGCACTTACTGGGAACAGACCCATTATCTTAACACTCCTCTCCCCACAGATGAGTTTAACACCCTTTCTTCATACTGTTATTGCTGTTTTTCTTGGCAAGATCCAAGATTGGTTTGCCATTTCCTTCTCCAGCTCATTTTACAGATGAGGAAACTGAGGCAGACAGGGTTAAGTGGCTTGCCCAGGGTCACACAGGTCACACAGCTGGGAAGTGTCTGAGGTCAGATTTGAACCCAAGTCTTCCTCACTTCTAGGCAGCCGCTCTATCCACTGCAGGCCTTCAAATTCTTTAGGGTAAGAGAAAGTCTTGCTAATAATAAGAATAATTAACATTAACACGTGCTTTCCTAACAATGAGTCAGTGAGGTTGGTAGCACAAGGATGGCAAAAGAGATAGAGTTTTAACTTTGGAATCAGAAGACCTGAGTTCAAATCCTGGCTCTGACATTTAATACCTATATGACCATGGAGAAGTTGCTTCATCTTGTCCTGGGTTCCAGGGTCCTCAACTGTAAAATGTGGGGGATGGGAGAGTATTAGAAGAGATGGCCTTTTATGTCCCTTCCACCTCTCCATCTAGGAACTTAAAAATGAAACTTTGTCTCACAGGAGCAAAGCCCCCAGGCATAAGGCCTGTACAATAGTTGTTAATCTCTTATGTCTGCTGCCAAAATTTCCTTTTATATCACAGTATTATTCTAGTTTAACCCACCAGTTTATCAATTGTACTCTAAGTTGGTCACTCTGGGGCACTGGCTGGAAAGAAGCTCCCCAACTTATTTGGCCTACCGCCCCCTTTAGAAAAAATTTACTCAGCGCCATGCTGGAAATCTACTTTCTTTAACGCTTTAGTGGGGTTTTGTTTTTTTGTTTTTGGAAATTTGCATCATTTCAAAAAACATATAATTTTTTTAAAATGACACATCTTAAATTTAATAATTCATTGTAAATTTGTGGGTTTTTTCCTGCATTGAAATTTTGATGACACAATAGTATGTCCTGTAACTGTAGAGTATCGTATTATAAACAAGTCATTACACTCACATATTTCTGACAATGCATGCTGGATTTTTAACAATGCGCAACATGCTCATTTGCCAACACTTGCTTGTTAAGACCAGTCAACAGACTTGACTACTGATCGGTTATAAGTTGCATCTATTTTGTGTGTTTATTTGGAAAATAATGTAATCACTATGACTTTTAACTGTTATACAACAGATGAAACACACGTGAATGGTTTTTCAAATTTTCTTTCCTTATTCTTCCACTGCCCCCTTATTTTTATTCAAAGCCGCTCAATTGCACCCAAGGCTACTACTGCCCCCCTGGATCATTCCCGATATTTCCCTGGGGGAAGTATCACCCACTTTGGTAACCTATGCGTGTAGTTGGATACCCGCATGTTCTGAAATTAGAATCGGAGTTTCTATCTTTGAGAAAGGCATAAATTGAGATAAGTTTATTTTTTAAAAATCATCCCTTGCATGCAGCCCACAGCACTCCTAAGTGTAGCCTGAACCAGATTAAAATGTAGTTGGGAAATATTTAACAAACTAAATGAAAATACATTGAAACATAGATAATAGTACATTTTAAAACTAAGTCAACAGGCAACAAGCAGAGCTTCTTATGTAAGGTTTCAAGGCCCCTGTTTCCATTTAACACCACTGTTCTAGATAATCCTTGTCAATGGGGACCAAACAGAAGATCATCTGAGCAAGGCCAGGGCTTAGCAAGGAGTCAGAGCACACGTTTAGGTTCATGTGTGGGGAGCCCAGCCCAGAAAATCAGCAGCTCACCTATGGCCCCTGCTACATGCATTATCTTTCTTGAACCTCACAACAACTCCATCAGATTGATACCAAAGACATTTTCATCCCCATTTTACAAATGAGGAAACTGAGGCCCACCAAAATTATATGACTAACCTACAGTCACACAGCTAATAATTTTCACAAGTAGGATTTGAAACCAGGTCTTCCTGACTCCAAGGCTAGTCCTCTCTCCACTATATCACACTGCCTCCCTCAAGGCAACTAGGGAGGTTCAGTGGCTAGCATGCTTAACTTGGAGTTGTGAAGCTCTGAGTTTTAATCCTGCTTCATGTACTTACTAGTTGTGTGATCCTGGGCAAGATACTTCACTCAGTTTCCTCAACTGTAAAAAAACAATAGCACCTTCCTCACAGAGTCAAGAATCCCATTTTATGGAGAAGCAGCACAAGGACACTATCAAGGTCTCTCTTGACAACTTTGAAATTGATTGTGTGGCATGGGAGACATTGTCACAGAACCACTCAGCATGATGTGCCCACATTAGAGAAGGTGCTGTGCTCTATGAGCAAAGCAGAATTGAAACAGCTTAAAGGAAATGCAGGATGTGCAAATTTAGAGAATCCACCCCAATGTTCACACGGCCCATTTGTGCCTGATCTGTGGCAGAGCATTCCAAGCTCCTATTAGTCTGATCAGCCACAATCACACATGTTGTAACTTGACTCTAGCATGGTGATGTCAGTTGGGTCCTCTTTGAGAATGAAGGACAACCACCACCACTACCACCTCACAGAGCAGTTGTGAGAGTCAAATGAGATAACATAAGCTTTACAAACCTAAAAATCCCAAGTGTTCTAAGCCCACCTGTTTGCTGAAGCTGACCACGTGGTTTGATCACCTTTTAAAATTCAGTTCTTTACTCCTAAAAGAAGCCTAGGTCAAGGTAGCCTAAATTAAAGAAGGAGGCATGACTGACCATGTGAGGAAAATGTTTTGGGGTCACTAATCACATAGTCTGCAGTGAGTGAACAAGACACCTGCAAAAAGCAAGCATTTTTGACACACGTTTGAACTTTCCCCTGGTTTAAAAAGCACTTTAAGAAGAAAATGAGTCTATACCCCAAAGGAATAAGCAATAATGAAATCAAAGTTGTTGTACCTGGGGGAACATCACAGATAAAAGTAGCCATTCCGATGGAATCACACGCGATTGTTTGTTGAGAGGACAAGCCAGGCTGAATGCCATTCAGCAAACTGGTCTTAAGCAGTTTTTAAGAGCTCATGATACACCTTATCAAACAGTTTTGTGAAGTGGATCCCTTTACTTCTTTTTATCAATGGCAATGAATATGGCATTCGAGAACGGATGGCTTTAACTGGACAGCAAATGACAGCTGTCTTTAATTACATGTTTTAAATTTTTTTTAAGCGCACAAGGGAAGGTCAGAACATACCTTTCTATGGAGCGGTAGTTTAAAAATAATTTCTAAACCTATTATTTCTTCTTTTTATTTTACTCCTCCTCCAAACAAGATCAAGTTTTGCATTTTTAAAAGACACCCTATTAACGTTCCAAATTAGTCATTCCCATAAAACTAGCTTCTGAACCAAATGCAATTTGAATGATGAGACGTTTGCTGGCAAGTCAGGGAGCCAAAAATAGTTTAGCTTAACAGTGCGATTAACTCTGGCCCTTCCCAGAAGAAGAGGAAGTGGGGTTGGGAGGCTGAGCATCCTTCTGGCAAGCAAAAGTAAAACCACTTAAAGGATGGTCCCTGGAGTCTTGCCTCAGTGAGAATGCACCCAAAGTCATCTTTGCCCCTGGTGTTGTCAAGCCCTGAAGCTTCAAGCAGAGGCCATAAGAAAGTCCCAAGTTCAGGGCCGATCTTGAGGGCTGGCCTGTGTGTCTAGGCTAGACAGCAGTTAAGGACAGTAGCATGAGTTTCCTAGAGTGCACAGGTGGGCCGTGGCCCTCTAGGTCCTCAAGTGCGGCCCTTGACAATCAAACGCTAGCGGGTTTCCTCTAATGCAGCTGTGGCAAGAGTAGGCATTCGACCGGAGGGGAACGAGGAATCGCAGCACGTGATGTAAATTCATTTGGGGATTCGGGTCGGGGAGGGGAAGCGGAGGCAGGGCGAGGCAAAGCAAGACCGAGGGCAGTCTGATCACGGTGGAGTTGGGAAGTTAGAGGTGCGATCTTCCTCCCTCCCAGAGGGGTGGGGAAGGTAAGGTGGGCCCTGGGAGTGAGTGCCATAGCCACGTGACCATGGGGGCAGCAGGCCGAGGTGCAAACTGGCAGAAGATAAAGTGAACGGAGGTGCTGGGCTGGTGGTCACTGCATTCAGGGAGGAAACGAGACCCGCGCCACGTGGGTGCCCCGGGATAAAGCCCCATTTGCCCCGGGTTAGTCCCAGCTTCACACATGACGGAGTCCTGGGGTATCTCGAGAAGAGGTAAAGGATGAGAGCCACTTCCCAGAGCTCCTGCTAAGCGGGACCAGAACTGGAGCTCCCTGACGGAAGAAATCTCTCTTGCCTTGCTAGGTTATGGAAAATCCTCCCTGCTGGATGTGATTACCTGCAGAGAACATGGAGGCAAAATTAAGTCGGGCCAGATTCTAATTAACGGTCAGTCCAGCACACCCCAGCTGGTGAAGAAGTGCATTGCCCACGTGCGGCAGCATGACAACCTCCTGCCCAACCTGACAGTCTGGGAGACCTTATTATT
This sequence comes from Phalanger gymnotis, assembly GCA_028646595.1. NCBI lineage: Eukaryota > Metazoa > Chordata > Mammalia > Diprotodontia > Phalangeridae > Phalanger > Phalanger gymnotis. Next base: position 279,781,900 of record CM053625.1, on the reverse strand, counting down.
TGTCGCGAAGCTCCGGCTGTCAAGAAACTTCTCAGACGCCCAGCGCAAAAAAAGGGTGCGTAACTGTAACTCGTTGGCAAAAGCGGCATTTCACAGAATTGTGAAAATAATCATGTGCTTTGGGGTCAGGCAAGATGATGCAGTGGTTAGAGGCCAGGCTTCAGAATCGGGTGGATCTGAGTTCAAATCCTGCATCTGATGTTTGCTAACTGTGTGATTAATAGGAAAGCCACTTTCTCAGCCTCAGACAAATCTTAGACTTAAAAAAAAAACTACGTTGCAAATGGGCTGGTCTGTCTTGGCGGGCAGGGAGTGGATGAGCGGTGCCCTTCCGCACTGATGAAGCCATAGCACCTATGTTGAGGGTGAGGACAAGAATAACTGAAATGAATCTTCCCTCACCATTTTCCTACACTACTCGTCTCATGAGCGGGTGCCGGCAATTTTAAGGTTACTTATCTTAACTTTCAGCAGCTAGGTGGTGAAGTGGATAGAAGGCCTCTCCTAAAGTCAGGAAGAGTTTAAATGCGGCCTCAGATACTTACTGGCTGTGTGGCCCTGGGCAAGTCACTTAAGCCTGCTGGCCAAAGTTTCTCCATCTGTAAAATAAGCTGGAGGAGAGCATAGCAAACCACTCTGGCATCTTTGCCAAGAAAACCCCTAATGGGATTACAGAGACACAATAGCCTGGCGGGGGGTGGGGTGGGGGGGTGGATCGTGTGAAGGGGGAAAAGAACAAAGTAAAAAGTACACATCAGAGAACAAAAGAAAACTTACGAGGAAGCAAAGATGGACAGCTTTCAACACAATGTGTAGTATTTCTTATATAGGCTTTCTTGAACTGGAAATTTAGTGCTGTATATTTTGAATCCTCTCTCACATTCTGCTGGCCACATGGCGATGGTTTTTTTTTTTTTTTACTATTCTTAGTGTGATTTAAATTTTTGTATTTAAGTCTAAAAGAAAAATTTTGTACTTAAATCTTAGTGTATAAGTTTGTAGTGTTTCTTTTTCTTATTGAGTATTCAATTATATATTTAAGTTTATTTAATAATTTCATATTTAAGTTTAATTTAATTTATATATTATTAATAATTAAATTTAATATTTAAGTTTAAAATAAATTTTTTCAGAAAGGATTCCCCAAATCATGGAGTGATCTAGTTAGATCTATGCTTTAAGAAATCTCTTTGGAAGCTTGATTGGAGGATGAACTAGAACAGGGAAAGAGGCAAAGAGACCAATTAGAGGCTCTTGCAGGTGATCCAGGTGAAAGGCAAAGAGCGGCTGTCCCAGGTTGGGGGCTGTGTGAGAGGAGAAAAGGGGACAAACGTGTGGGAGACGTGGTGAAGGTGGGAACTCTTTGGATGTATACGTGCTACTGACATTAAGAGACTAGGGGAATTACAAGGATATTGAAGGAAGAAACAATGGCTGAGAATAATGTTCCAAAAGCAAGAAGTTAGTGACTTCACTGTTTACTCCTCCTCAGGTAGAAGAGGTGATAGCTGAGCTGCGGCTGCGGCAGTGTGCGAACACACAAGTGGGGAACGAGTACGTGAGAGGAGTGTCCGGTGGTGAGAGGAGACGAGTCAGCATTGGGGTGCAGCTACTGTGGAATCCTGGTGAGGAGGCCATGGTGGTTCAAGTGGCCTTGTGTGTGAGGAAAAACATCTCTCCACTCATGGAAGCTCCCTCCATCTTTGATAGATCTTTGATCCAGAGGCAGTGGACAGAGTGCTAGACTTGGAGTCAGGGGGAGACTCGAATTCAAATGCAACTTTAGGCACTTACTAGCTGTGAGACCCTGGGCAAGTCACTTAACCTCTGTTTCTTCATCTTTATGATGGGTAAAAATGTTGCTTCCCTGGGCTGTTGTGAGGATCACATGTGTGAAGCCACAATGTTACAAAAGGCTTTGAAAAAAGCAGAAAATGTATTGCTGGATGAATAAAGCTACATAACCTTCTTCCTTTCCCTTCCTCTTGCCTCATCCAGTACTTTAACACTAAAAACTGTATAACCTGCTACAGTAGCATCTAGAACAAATGTTGAAGGCATGGCCTGACTCTGCCTCCACTGTCTCACCCCCATTTCACTCCCCAGCTCCTTGTAATCTGGTTTCTGTTCCTCTTCCCCACCACTACTCTCCTGAAACTATTTTAATCTATTAAACTATTTAAAGGCAGCACGTTGTTTAGTTACGCATCTCTCTGAGCCTGTTTCCTCATCTATAGGCAGCTACAAGATGTGGTGGATAGAGCACTGGTCCTAGAGTCAGGAAGAGCTGAGTTCAAATGCTGCCTTAGACAATTCCTAGCTGTGTGACCCTGCAGAAGTCAACTGCTCACATCTGCATCTGTAAAATAGGGACAATGATAACAATGATGCCTATTTCTCAAGCTCGTTGTCAGGATTAAATGAGACAACATATGTTAAGGCATTCTATAATGTTTTAATAAAGTGCTGTACAAACATAAACTGGTATTCAAGTTGGCTCTGATGACCAAGGGCATCAACTCCAATGGTCTTTTCTGAACCCAAGCACTGTAGAGTGGGCCCTTCTGTCTCAAAATTCTCCCTTCCTTTGGCTATAGTGCTTTGTCCTGGTTCTCTTACCTTGCTGGTCTCTTCATAGATCTCTCTGTCATCTGCCGGTACTCCTCCCATCCCATAAATGTTGGTGTTCCTCAAAATTCCATCTTTGGCCCTTTTCTCTTCTCTCTTTATGCTCTACCTTTCCCAGCTTCGGCTGACACCTCCACGCAGATGACTCCCCAAAATCTGTTTCCTGCTGCTACTTCTCCCAAGATCTAGACCCATGTTTCCAATAAATTACACCAGTATGTCTTTCTGGTACTTTAAACTCAACAAACTAAAAGCTCTACCTATCGCCTTCCCCCAATACTTGTTTCCTCTCCTAGAATGTGTTTCTGTTCATAGCCTTCCCTTTTCCCACTTACTCAGTCTCAAAACCTTGCTGAATCTTTGTTCCTTGCCTCCCACATCCAGTCAAGTTGTCGAATCCGATTAGTCTTCCTTCAAAAAGAGCCCTTGCCTCCGTTTACTCTCTTCTGTCACCACTGCCTACATTCAAGCCTTCATCACCTCTTGCCTGGACTACTGTAATAAGCCTCCTAACTGGCCCCCTGGCCTCTGCTCTGTTGTTCAGTTGCGTCTGAATTTTCATGACCAGAAGAACCATAGCATCCATGGAGTTTTCTTGGCAAAGATACTGGAGTGATTTGCCATTTCTTTCTCCAGTGAATTAAGGCAAATAGAGGTTAAATGGCTTGCTCAGGGGCAAGTAAACTAGTAAGTGTCTGAGACTGGATTTGAACTTAAGTCTTCCTGACTCCAGGCCCTATCCAGGTTCTATCCAGTAAGCCATCTAGCTGCCTCTTCTCTCTGGCCTTCCGATCTCTGCTTTATACTACCCACACCTGTAAGGTTAATCTTCAAATGCAGCTTTGATTCTATCTAGACCTCTCCCGTCTTTAGCTTCCTACCTCCATGCCTTTGCTCATGCTGTTCCTTCCATTTGGAATGTCTTCCCCCTCTTTCCTCACTCTTCCTAGCTAATTCTTACTCATTTTTCAAATCTTAGCTCAGCTCTAACTTTAATAATGTATTACTATTGTTAATAATGACAAGTAATAACATTTCTCATTCATATAGCTGTAGAGTTTACCCGTATTTTAATATTTGTTTGGATCTTTTTCATCATAATCTTGCATTGGCATGAGAACAGGCATTATTGCACTTATTTTACAGATGAAGAAACTGAGTTTCAGGAAGGTCAAGGTCAAGGTGAGACTCAAATCTAGGTCTTCTGACTCCCAGTCCAATGCGCTATTATACCACAATGTTTTGAACATCCTTAGCAGGAAGTGATCTGTCCCTTCTCTGAATTCCCAGAGTGCTTTGCAGGCATGTCTCTCAGGTCACATTTACTATCTTGTATGTATTGTGTGTATGAACACAGATATATACATATACACACACACATATTTATGTATGCATACATATATATGTATACACACATATTATTAAGAATAAGGCATGGTCCTTTCCCTCATGGAGCTTACAATCTAATAAGAAAGAGTATACACATAAGCATGCACATGTGTGCACACACATACACACATGCATGATATAGAATATGTGTGCATACATGTGTGTTCGTATGGGCACATGTGTGTAACTCTTATTAAATTGTAAACTCCATGAGGGAAAAGACTATGCCTTATTCTTCCTATAGCCTCCAAAGGGTCTTATACATAGCATGTGGTTAGCCAATGTCTGTTTAATGAATGAATGAATTACTGGATTAATGTATGAAGAAATGTCTACAAGGACCCAATTCTAAAATGAATCAAGAGAAGTTAGTATTGCTTGAAAGCAAGATGTTCAAGGACCCAAACTGAGTAAATTATTCTATGGAACCTCACATGTGGTTCAGAGTGGGTAGGAATTTACTAATTCAGAAACTGTAAGAGAAAGGTTAGGATAGAAACTGGAAACCTCTTTTGAATTATTGGCCAGAGGCCTGAGAATAGAAAAATAGCACTTGAGCATCTCCTCTTACATGTGGAACCTCAGGTTTGAGGCACTCTTTGAATCTACATCTATTCAACACCGTAGCTCACCAGCCCCCCACCAATGTGTATTCATTTATTATTTAGGTGTGGTGGCTCATAGTCTTGGCAGTGGACTACACATCTGTTAGCCAGCCTTTGTCAGGCAGAGGCTTTCTCATTACCACATTTTAGGTGATAGGAACAGAAAGCCAGTAGGTAGCCCTAAAGAGCTGCAGCGCAGAAGGATGTAACAAATTCATCTCAGGAATGAGAGAACTCAGCAGACTATATAATCTCCAGTAAAGAGATGATACAATTAGGAAAGGTAAGATGCACAGTAAGGAGCAGAAATATGATCCCAGACAGAGAATAGCATGATCGTGTTACCAGAAAACACTGGTAACTCTACCATGTCACAAGGATGAGCTATCCTGGATCTGAATTTGCCTTGATCACATGTAGTCAGGGGTATATACAGACCCACATGAAATAATGGATACAAAGTACTTTGCAAACCTAAAAGCACTATGTAAATGCCAAGTATCATCATCATCATTACTGTTATTTTTCTTAAGCACTTTGCAATCCTTAAAGCACTATATAAATTCAGGCATGGCTGTCGTTACCAATTAGACAGAGGATACATTAGTTGAAAACAAATGACAATAAAATAGCAAAGCAAATAAAGTGACATAAAAAGGCCAGGCATACAGGAGGTATCTCCCTCAAGCTAACACATCACCAACGGAGAGGGCACACACACATTCAACTAGGGCACATTATAGAGGGCACACAAGTAGGGGATACATGCAGGGGTGTGCTGAAGCCAGCTCTTACTGGCTTTTGAGTGTTTTGGGTTTTTTTTTTGGTGGATTTTCAGTATGAGCATTTATACTTCAGAAATCAGCAATCATTACAAATCAGGGTTTGATTTATTGTTTTGCTGATTATCTAGACTTAAGAAAGTATTAATAATGAAAATTAAACTTAAAAATGTGTGGGTATTTACATTTTTCTCCCAGAGAGCTCTTGTTAAACAATTACCAGCATAGCCCTGTATTGCTCTATAAACATGGCTTGAGCTGAGCAGGAACGTAGTAGAAGGTTCAAAGAGTGAAGTCATCACCAGAGTGGAGGCCAGGTAAGCTAACAACAACAACACCTGGAATTTGTATAGTGCTTTAAGGTTCGAAGAGTGCTTAAGAGGAAGCAGAAGGATAACAAGAATGATGATTATGCTAATACTTGGCATTTACATAGTGCTTTTAGGTTTGCAATATATCCATTATTTCATGTGGATCTCACAATACTCCTGTATACGTGTGGTCAAGGCACATTCAGAGCCAGGATAGCTCATTCATGTGACATAGTAGTTACCAACGCTCTCTGATAAGATGATCATGCTATTCTCTCTTTGGCATCACATTCCTGCTCTTTATTGTACATTTCACCTTTCCTAATTGTATCATCTCTTTGCTGGGGATTATGCTGAGTTCTGTCATTGCTGAGCTGCATTTGTTACATCCCTCTGGGCTTCAGCTCTTTAGAGCTACTGGCTCTCTGCTCCCATCACCTAAAATGTGGTGATTAGAAAGCCTCTGCCTGACAAAGGCTGGCTAATAGATCTATAGTCCATTGCCAAGACTAAGAGCCATCACATCTAAATAAGAGTAGCCAAAAAAAAAAGAAAGAAAAGAAGAAGGAAAGAAAAGAAAAAGGAAAGAAAAGCCAACCAAAAAGCTGCAGGCTAAGATTAAGTCTGATCTTTTGATTGCCAGTGTCTAGTCCTTGTTTCATACAACTAGCTTCTCTAGATTTAGAAATTCCTTGTAACTCCTATTTAACCCCTGACAGGCATCCTGTGTATTGAAACCAATTTCAAAGACTCTGTCCCAAAATTTCCAACAAGAGCTGCCTATAAGAACAATTAAGCCCACTTGTCTCCCCAAATTTTGGCTGGAAAAATGAACTTAAGTAAAAACAAAAGCTAAGAGAAGAAGGTAGCTATACTTTCTAGGCCCATATTCCTGCCTTTGCTATGTAGATCTGTCACACCCCATCATTACCAACCAAAGCAGGTCCTTTGGCTTTTGAGCTGTATTCAGGCCAGTGCAGGTCAGTCTCCCTACAGAAATATACTGTGTGTATCTGGGGTGGAGTGGAGGTGGAGGTGGGGGTGGGATTATGTATAGAGAAAGAAACTCAAATGCCTATTTATGGAGGTTACTAAATTTAGGATACATTTATCTTTATTTATATAGGTAGGAAGTGTTAGGTTCGTTAACTTGAGAATGGAAAGAGACCAGAGACAACAGGAATTGCCAATCACGTAGAGCTCTTTTATTACTGCTGGCATGCCAGGGACTCCATCCTAAAGATGAGAGACCCCGACTCCAGGTTTAAGGCAGAATTTATAGGGTACAGAAACAAAGAAGCAGTTAATTAAGGTACAGAGGCAATTAGTGCACACAGCTAAGTCAGCATTCCATTCTTATCAGTTCCTGGGGTCCGGTCCTTGTCGGTTCCTGGGGCAGTTCCTGGGGCAGGGCGTCCTGACGCCTCCAGTTTGTCTTCTTATCTGTAGAGACTGATCCCACCTGGAGGTAGTAACTCTTTGGGGCAATTCGACCTTCTTGGGAAGTAGTAAATCTTATAGGGTCTTATCCCAAGGTAACAACTCTTGGAATGCTAACCATCACT
>CM053625.1:279750097-279774520 GCA_028646595.1 Phalanger gymnotis | reverse complement strand
CCTAAGGATTTTAAAATCACCTTGTTGTATGTTTTCCCTGCCTTCCTAATCTGCTTCCTTCATTCATTCTACTTTTTATTTTTTTTTAAGCAAGGCACAAGGAGAGATACAAAATAGATAAGACAAATTCTCTGGCCTCAGGGTGCTTACAATGTACAAAAATATAATGCAAAATAGAATAATACAAAATGTGCATAACAGGTACAAATAAACTACAATGTGAGTTTATAAGAAAGAGAGATCTTTTTAAGTTGGGATGCATAGGGAAGGGTTTCATAGAGGAAAAGGCATCTGAAGGACTCGTAAGCTTTTAACAGGTTAAAATGGGGATGGGTAGGGTAAAGGTATGGAGGGAAGAAGGTCTTCTCATTTCAAGGAAAATGTTCCTAGGTCTCTGTCTCCCTTGGTTCAGTGAAGAGTACGACCCAGGGATAGTTGCAGAAACATGGCTTATCCAAGAACTTTGTATAGTTATGTTTAAATCACTGGTATTAGTGGGCCATTGTGGTCTTTTTACTTGGCAGGAATCTTAATATTGGATGAGCCTACATCAGGCTTAGACAGCTTCACATCCCATAACCTTGTGAAAACTTTATCCAGATTGGCAAAAGGCAACAGATTAGTGATGATATCACTGCATCAGCCTCGCTCGGATATCTTCAAGTTGTTTGATTTGGTCCTCTTGATGACCTCGGGGACCACTATCTACTCAGGGACAGCCCGGGACATGGTGAAATATTTCACAGAAATCGGCTACCCCTGTCCGAGGTATAGCAACCCTGCAGATTTCTATGGTAAGTCAACAAAAGCCTTCGAATTAGGGTGATGTGAGTACCTCACCTGGGATGGTCGGCCAGCATTTCTTTTCCCCGTCCTGACAGTACAGAAAACAACAGCTGACCTATTCATGAACATTTCACCATTGAAGAACCTGACTTACAGCCTTCTGTGAGGCAGGTACTACAAATATCATGATTCCCATTTTACAGATGAGAAAGTCAATGTTTAGAAAAGTTAAATGATTTTCCCTTGGGTAACATGAACTTGGTTCCAGATCTCATGTCTACAAAGCTGCTGTTCTTTTCACTACACCAGAAAAATCTAGCCCCAGAAAAATCTTGAAGGCTATAAGATAATGGTGATGTATTGTTGAACATTGATTTGCTTACTAAATTCCAGATTCTAAAGCTGAGAGGGGTTGGGGGGTGAGCTTCTTAAAAGCTGAGAAGCGATACTCTTGGGACCAATAAAAGGCCAGAATTAAATTCTAGTTAGATAAGCTCATGGATATTGTAACCATGAGAGGTGATATACCAGCTGAAGTCCTGGGAGGTTCCAGGAAGTTGTCAAAAAATTTATCATAATGGGCTATTAAAGCAAAGTTAAGATCAGAGCCATAACTAGAGGTAGAGTCCATTGTTTCTCTGAAGTGATGCTACCTACAAAAGAGGAGGAAGCAGGTCCTTGTTGTGTAGGTCCCAGGATAAAGAAGGGGCAGAAATGGGGTCTGTTGGAGAAAAGCTGAATCTGGGCAGAGGGACAGTGAAGATCTGGTCCTGGCCTCTGGCCAAACTCTGCCTGTGGAGAGGCAGTCAATAAGCATTTTATTAAGTGTTTACTATGTGTCAGGCATTGTACCAAGTGCTGGTGATACAAAGAAAGGCAAAAACAGTTCCTGTCCTCAAGAAGCTTACATTCTAATGGAGGATACAAAATGAAACTTACTAGGCATATGCAAGGTATATACAATGTAACTGGGAAACAATCTCAGAGGAAAGGTACTAGTAGTTGGGAGTGTGTAGGGAAAGGTCTTTTTTTTTTAAAGATTAATTTATTTATTTTCAGTTTTTAACATTCGTTTCCACAAGATTTTGAAATACGAACTTTTCCATCTCTCCCTTCCTCCCACCACAAGATGGCATGTATTCTGATTGCCCCTTTCCCCAGTTTGCTCTCCCTTCTATCACCCCCCCTTATTCCCTTTCCCCTTACTTTCTTGTAGGGCAAGATATACAGGCATTGCTTGTATATCTTATTTGATAGCAAAGGTTTTTTGAAGGTGAGATTTGAGATGAATCTTGAAGGAAGCCGGGAAAGCTAAAAAGGCAAAGGTGAGGAGTGGGGAGCATTCCAGGCACAAAAGATGGCGAATACGAAGGCGCAATCAGGAAATGGAGTGTCTTATGTGTGGAACAGTTAGACCAGTATGGCTGGATTGTAGAGCGGACAGAGGGCAATGAAGTGTAAGAAGATGGGGAAAGGAAGGAAAGGTCCAGTTTTTAAGAGGTTTAGTGCTGGAGGAACAGAAGCTATTGGTAGGGGTGATGTTTCCCTAGCTGTGGGAGTTCTCATAAAAGAGGCTGGCTTTTTAGGGCCATCGGCCATAGGCTATTCAGAGGCAGCAGCCTTGCTTCTCCAGGGTGGAGCATATGAAAGCCTAGTTAGACTGCAGCTTTGGAACTTGTGGTGGATCACAACCCTCCCCTCTTCCCACATCTCCAGTTTTCCCCAGGTATTTGAATTCCTATCGACAGACAACTTTTCTTTGGGAGTTGAGATGAGAAAGGGCCAACCATATAATCTCACAATTGTCCTTTGATGTAATAGGCAGAACCAGAAATCTGGGTTGGAGCCACCACAGAGTGGGACTGAGGCAGGGGCATTCTCTGAGTATCTTTCTGTGCTGGATTCTTAATTCTCACTTCTGACTTCTCAGTTCTCAATAGCTACCTTCTGGGTGTATATACTCTTTTTAGGGCCCAAGGGCTTCATCAGCAAAAGGGTGTGGGCCTGAGGCTTAGTGCCTAGTAAATAAAGGGAGTAGATCTGCCTGCAAACAAACCTCTAATCAAGCTTCCTTAATTGGCCCCACCTGAGACCTATTGAATAGTGGGGGTGGGGTGGAAGATCTTTAATCACTGATTGGCAACACAGTGTGTGTGGTGTGGCGGTGTGGAAGAGGAGCATTCTTTCTCAGGGAAACAGAAGGAAGGGAGATCTTAATCAGTTTGGTGTGGGCCCAAGTAAGCAAGGAGTCAATCTTAATGGACTTAGCTCCTAGATGAGAGTTTAGTGTAAATTACAATGATGCCAGAAGTTCAATGCCCTAAGTCCAATTTCTGCACTTTTTTTTCTATCGTGTTTTGTTAATATGCCCAGAGATAAAGGAGATAGAGTATACAATCCAATGTACAAGCCTGAATCAACCCAACCTGGTGCAACCCTTGGTCTGGGGTTAGAAATCAGATGCATCCAGCAGCTTTGACAGTCAGATACAGAGGAAGCCTCTTTATCCCCAAGCCTTTGAGCACTGAAGAGCCTGAAGGGTCCTGGGCTCTACTGAGAGCGGGACTGCTTAATTATGCTGCTATTTTCCTGAGGAAAAATCTCTCTCCACCCACCACTTCTTGGAAGATCCACCGTAGGAGAGGCTGCAAGCTAGCCTGGAAACTAAATTGGCTGGGGCTTATGTCCCACTAATCACCCTATGGGTTGTGTGACTCTGGGCCAGTGTCTTAACCTCTCAGGTGCCAACTAGCTTTACAAGAGGGACTTTCCTCATGAGCATTCTCGATATCAGTGAAGAGATAAGACCAGGGCCTGAACCAGATGAATCATTTTATAGTATTTTCCTGGGCATTATTTATCCTTGCTTAAGTCAAAGTAATAGAAGTGGGAAGGTGGAAAGGGGGTAGAGGAGAGAATGGAGAGAAGGTGGTGGAGGAAAGTCAATCAAAGCAGAAGAAAATAATGAGGACATTCATTTCTTCATAAAAAATGAACTCCAGGGTGAGTTTGGCAGGACATATGAGAGTATGGCTGCTGGTCAAGCCTCCATGGGTCAGACCATGTGTGGACTCCTCTGCTTGATTCTGGGTCCTGCATTTGAGGAGGAGCATTGACACATTCATTCTAATGCCTTCCCTCCTCATTTCTCTCTTGGTTGTTTCCTGTTTGTCCAGTATCTGGCTTGCTTTGCATATATTTGTTTGCATGTTATCTCCTCCATTAGAGGGCAGGGGCTGTTTTTTTGCCTCTTTTTGTGTTTCCAGAGCACTTGGTAGGCACTTAAGAAATGTTTACTGATAGATAGTGTGGACAGATGAGGGTAAACAGAAAGGGCAGGGGGCCCTGCAACTCTGTCACATGAAGACCAATTGAAACACATACTGAAGAAAGTACTCCTAAGTTGGAACTTCATGACTCACCTTGGCCCAGGGTCATTGATTGAGAATAGGATAAGGCCTGACAGATCATTTCAGTTCAACTTTCCCCTCCTTCCAATTTTGCAAATGTAAAAACTGAGGCTCAGAGGTTTGAGTTGCCAAAATCACAAAGCTGACCAATAGCTGGATAGAGATTAGAACCCGCATCTCCCAGACTCCTGACTTAAAGTCATTTCCACTATAGCGGATGGGCTTTCACTTCCTTATGCGCCAAAACAATTCTATCTCCTATAGCCTGGGCTAATCTGTGAAGTCTTTGCCAAAGCTTCAAGATGCTATTGGCGGGCTTTGCCACCATGTGGCTCCCCCAGGTTTTGGAGTGCCTGAGTAGCTAGGACAACTGACTGGAATTTGGTACTTAGAGACAGAGAGATATCTGCTCATAAATTCCACCCATCAGGCCATGGAGCCATGACCTTCTTGGGAAAGGTTCCATGGGGAGCAAATGCTAATTGCTGATGCCCATTTACAAAGCTGTGGAGCAATGGATGGTACACTATCAGGAAGACCTGAGTTCAAACACAGCCCCAGACACTCAGTAACTGTATGACCCTGCACAGGTCACTTAACCTCTGTTTGTCTCAGTTTCCTCATCTGTAAAATGGAGATGATAATACCACCCTCCTCCTAGGGTGATTGTGAGGATCCAGTGAGATAAAGATGGGAAAGCCTTTGGCACAATGCCAGGCACACAGTACATGCTATATAAATGTCAGCACTTGTTATTACTGTCACAAAGTATGTTCCCAGACAGCCATCGGCATGTCAGAGGATGTTTTCAAATGCCTTAGGTAGAGAACCTTGTCTGGATTTGGATTTTCCATTGGCTGGAGGGGAAGCCCGATCAGTGCTAGGGTTTAGATGAAGTCTTGCAGGCGGTGACTACGTAAGAGATTTAACGTTATGAAGCAAAGGGACGTTTAAAAGAAGCATCTATGGAAGCAGGTGCTGAATCAGCTCCCATTGCCCTACATCAGGGCTTCCTAACCTGTGGTCCGTGAACTTATCCTTTTTAATAACATGATGGCTCTATTTCAAAAGCTGAAAGAGAGGAATAATTTGGTAGCTAAGCGGTACAGTATATAGAGCGCTAACGTTGTTGTCAGGAAGACCTGAGTTCAAATCCTGCCTCAGACCCTCACTAGCTATGTGATCCACCATGGGCCAATCACTTCACCGCTCTCAGCCTTGGTTTTCTCATCTGTAAAATAGGGAAACTAAGGGCACCTTCCTCACAGGGTTATGAAGGTCAGCTGATGCTACATAAAAGCTATTTATTCTTCTTCTTATTATATAAACATATTCTATATATTATGAAATAATATATAACCTATTTATATAATAATATTATAATATCGATATTATGTATCAGGAAGGTAATAAGACATCTAGGTTCTATTCACAAAGTTGCTTATTGACTTCATTATTTCGAATAAATCAGCTTCTCCATACTTAAGTTTCCCTATCTTCAAAATGGTTTATTATTAATGATAACAAAGGAATGTAGTCTGATAAACCTTGAGTCAGGAGGCCTTGGGTTCAAATCTTGCCTGCCTCTGGCTGTATTACCATAGGCAAGTCACTTAACCCCTAATTGGCCTGTTCCCTTGTCAATAACATGGAAGTCAAAATTGCAGCTACCTCACAGGGTTGTTGGTGAGGATTAAATGAGAGAGTGTAAAGCCCTTCATAAACTTTAAATATAAGGGGCAGCTAAGGGGCACTGCGGATGGAGCACTACCTTGGAGTCAAGAGGACCTGAGTTCAAATGTGACCTCAGATTCTCATTAGCTGTGCAACCCTGGGCAAGTCATTTAATTGCCTCCAAAATGAAGTGTTATATAAATGTCAGGCATTATTACAAGTCATATAGTGTTTTAAGATTTAAAAATATATTTCTTATAACCCTCAGAAAAAGGCAATGCTATTATCAGGGGACAGAGCTCATGACTTGGAGTTGTCAGAAAGATGTTAGAGTCCTGCCTCTGACAATGCCCAGTTGTCCTTCTACCACACCCCAAGGGTTGTCAACTCCTTGTCTACACAGGGGAGAACACAAATAAAACTATTGTAACCAGATCATTTTAAGGTCTCTTTTATTTTTATTTTTTGAGGCAATCGGGCTTAAGCGACTTGCCCAGGGGTCACACAGCTAGTAGGTGTCTGTGGCCTCCTGGCTCCAGGGCCAGTGTTAGGGTCCATTTTAACTCTGTGGGTGTAGACCTGATATCTGGTGACTCTCTAGCCTGTAGGCCATGATAGCCGCATCTCTTTCAGTTGATTTGACCAGCATCGACAGAAAGGACAGACAGCGAGAAATGGCCACCAGAGAGAAGGTCAAGTCCCTTGCTGCCTTGTTTCTGGAAAAGGTTCAAGGTTTTGATGATTTCTTGTGGAGAGCTGCCGAAGGGGAAAGTGAGATGAATGTGTCCGTGGAGCCAAGGTAAGGCATTGCATCTGGCAGGAAAGGGACCCTACCTTGCTTGTTGAGAGGCAGCTGCTGGAAACAAAGACCCTGGCCCTGCTCTCTGCTTTCTGACAGGTCTCATATCAATTCAGAGAAGCCCATTAACTTGCCATCACCTTCTTGCCACTTGCAACCAGGGATGATGCAGCAGTTCGCCATTCTAATTCGGTAATTCAAAGACTTCTGAAGTTGATTTTAAGAGGAAAACTGCATTTAAGCATTTCGATGGTGGCCAGTCAATAGACAATTTGTAAGCACCTAGATGTGCCAGGCACTGTGCCCAGAGGTAAGTCCTGGTGATAAATAATCATGGTCCTACACTGAGTAATAACAGGCCCATCTATCTTGTGTTTCTAAAGAAAATGGAGTTCACCTGCAAGCAGTTCACATCAACTCAATAAATATTTATTAAGGGACTACTGTGTGCGGAGGACTATACCGAGTGATGGGCAAGATATTAATCTTAGAGAATAATTAGACAGAATACCTGCCCTCTTGGAGCTTTCTGTCTAGAAAGGAGCTAAGATACATGCTGCATTCCTCTCATTGGAATGCAGGCTCATTGAAGCCGGTGACTATTTTGTCTTTATAGCCCTACTGCCTAGAAATGTGCATTGCATATAGTAGGAGCTTAGTAAATGCTTGTTGATGTAAGATAGACAAAGAATTATAATACAAAACAACACATGAGAGAGAGGATGCTGTCAGGTCACGGGGTTGGGGGAGCGGGGAGGGAGAAGGGGAGGTCATCACCCTCACTGTTGCTAATTTGGTGTTCTGTTTCTTAAGTCGACAGATTTCCAATGACTTCAGGGACCTGTCGGTGTTGCTGGTCAATGGGTTAGAGGCCCTTGCGATGGCCATGATAATTGGATTTCTATATTATAGCCATGGAGAAGTCCAGCGCTCCTTCATGGACACTGCTGCTCTCCTGTTCCTGATTGGGTCTCTGGTTCCCTTCCCAGTGATTCTACATGTTATTGCAAAATGTAAGTGCTGTGTTTGTTCTGACCATTGCTAAATCCAAAGATGGGAAAAATGTCATTCATTTGGAATTTACTGGCTTTAGTATTCGTGGCACTTTTGGACTAGGCTGGGCTGGCTAGAAGTATACCTTTCTTGGATCTACAAAGATGATCACAAGGGGCATAATTAGACTAAAATAACTTCTTTCCTTGAAGCAGGCTTTTAATTTAATTTTGGAACAGCTACTATGTACAATGCACTGTGTACAAAGATGAAAAAAAAACCCAACAATCCCTAACCACATGGAGCTTACATTCAACAGGGACTTGGGCACTTGACTAACTGGAAAGGTAAGGCAGGGATGAGGTGTGAAGTGTTTCAAAAGTCAAACACAGAAGGCATTGTTTTATGCTCACAATAAGGGGTACACTCAAAAGGTAAATGAGTTGCATTTTTTTTAAAAGTCTGTAATTTAGTTTTCCCATTGATTGGACTGGATATTTCCCTGGCCAAAAGCCTCTCTTGATTATTCCACAACAGATGAGTGTTCAATCAAATCCACTATCCGTTATGTACTGACCACATGCAGGGCACTATGTGGAGTGACAGGGTTTACAAAAACCAAACCAGAAAGTTTCTGTCTTAAAGCAACTCACTTTCTATTTGGGAGTATAACTCGTGCAGACAGGTTAAGAATGATCATTTGAGAAGGGAGAAAGGACTGACAGGGCGAGGAAAGGCTTTGGAGAGAAGAGGCAGGGGAGCTGGGCCACAAAAGAAGCCATAAATTCTAAGAGGTAAAGTGAGGTAGGCTTAGAGCCCAGAAGGGCAGCATGAGGCCTGCAGGGGTTGGGCAAAACCTCGGAGATGGGAGTTATTCTGTTCAGGGAGCAGCCAGCTGGCCAGTTTGGCTAGACCAGTGCCATAATGGAGCTAGCTCTATATTCCATAAACAAACATAACACAATTTGTCTCAAGGCCACCAAGATAACTGTTAGCTAGAGACACAGGGTGGGTAGTACAGCAGAAAGTCACGAAACCTGGATTCTAAAATGAGTCTGAATAAGCAGATGTGTGTGAAGCAGAGCAAATTATTGACCTCCCTGCCCTAGGCCTCAGTTTCTCTGTTTGGAAAATCAATCAATCGAAAACATTTATTAAACACCTACTTTATGATGGGCAATGCTGGAGATGAAAACGAAAGGAACAATCAATCATTTGTTAACTTCAAAGAGCCTGTGTTCTGTGTGTATATGTGTGTGTGATACTTATGATGTATCACATATTACATATACATTGTTTGGGGATAATATACATCAATATACATTCTGGGGGAAGATAACATTATATGTATATACAACGTATAACATGTCTATATACGTTATAGAACATACACACACATACATATATATACACATACACAACATGCATATATACATACATATACATTATAGACATATGTAATTAATACTATGTATATATACATGTATACATCCTACACATATTATAAAATGTATATAATATGTATCAGTCAAAAAATTTTTGTGCTAAGCACTACGGATACAAAAAGAGGAAAAAGCCTCTGCCCTCAGGGAGTTTACAGTCTAATTACAGAGACAATATGCAAACAAATACATGCAGAACAAGTTATATATAGGATAAAGAGGGGTCAGGGAAGTCTTCCAATAAAAGATGGGATTTTAGGTGAGAATTAAAGGAAGTCGGAGACATTAGTAGTTGGAGTGGAAGAGAGAGGGTGTTCCAAGCATGGGGGACAGCCAGACAGAAAGCTTGAAGCTTAAGCTGAGAGATGGAGTGCTTTGTTCATGGAATAGCCAGGAGGTCATCTGTCATATGTGTATGTAAAGGTACATGCACATTATATGTTCATAATATAATGTGTATATGGGCATGCACACATACATATACCATGTAAAACGCAGTGTATATAACATGTATGTACATGTATGTTATAAACACTAATATATACAAAATAATGGATACACACAATGTATGTATATATATACATTGTTATTTTCCCCATAGAATGTAGAACATAAACCAATTATCCTTCCCATAGAATATGTATGTATATGCAGAATGAACACATGCAGAATAAATGCAAAATAAATACAAATAAATGCAAAATAAAATAAAAACAAATACAAATAAATAAATTGATAAAGTTAAATACATGTTAGACAGGTAGGCAATCAGTAGTTGGGGGGATCAGGAAACCTTTGTGTGCTTGAGCTGTGTCTGGCAGGAAGTTGGGAACGTCCGCGAGACTGAAGTGATGAGGGAGTGTATTCCAAGAGTCGGGAATGGCCGATGCCAAAACCAACATGGATCTGGTAGACTGAATGTCATTTGTGAGGAAGTCCAGTTTGCCTAGAATAGAGAATATAGGAAGGGGAATAGATAACTGGAAACATAGGTTGGGGCCCTTACATTTATATATCATAGTTGTGAAGGGCTTTAAAAGTCAAATAGAAATGTTAACATTATCCTAGAGGTAGTAGGGAGCCACGGGAGTTTATTGAGTAGGGGAATGAGATGCTCAGATCTGCATTTAAGAAAAATCACTTTGGCAGCTAGCTGTGTGGGGAATAGATTGGAGTGGTGTAAAGACCTGAGTACCGTCACAATCCATGCCAGAGGAAGTAAGGACCTGAATTATAGTGGTAGCTGTGTAAGCAGAGAAAAGGGGATGGATGGGGAAGGTGATGGGGAGGCAGAATCAACCATGGCAACTAAGTGGCTCTGTGGGGTAGGTGAGAATAAGGCGCCAAGAAGAATGCTGAGCTTGTAGAAGCAGGAGACTGGAGGAGTGGTGGTGTCTTTGACGGAAACAGGAAAGTTTGGTAGAGGGGGAGGGATTTTCTCTTGGGGAAAGGGGAGAAAATTAAGGAGTTATACTAAATGATATTTTTGAAATGAGAATTTTAAAGTCAACAATTACAAAAAATGCAACATATCATTAATATGAGAAATACAGATGAAAACAACAGAGGTTTTACCTTGCAGCTAGAGCATTA
Source organism: Phalanger gymnotis (assembly GCA_028646595.1). Lineage (NCBI taxonomy): Eukaryota > Metazoa > Chordata > Mammalia > Diprotodontia > Phalangeridae > Phalanger > Phalanger gymnotis. Next base: position 279,763,823 of record CM053625.1, on the reverse strand, counting down.
ACATAAATAAGATGACAGAAAACACAAATAACAAGATGATAAAAAAAATCCAAATAGCCAAGGTTACAAAACAAGGAAAGGATAGGCATGTTAATACACTGTCATTAGACCTGTGGATTGGTCTGAATATTGGAAATACTCTGTGTAAGAAAAGTGACTGAACAGTTCATAATCTTTAACTCAGTGACCTTACTATAGGGCACATGTCCCAAGGAAATTATAAGGAAGTTAAAGATGTAGAGTAAAATAAACAACTAGGAGAACCACATACATGGTGACTTCAATGATATGAATCAAAGCTAAAAGGAGGCCAAACTGTGAGTAATGCAATAAGTAATCTTTGTCCTAGAGAACCAAACACAAAATAAATGCCTCCTTTCTCTCAGCATAGATATGGGGAATAAGCAAGCCTTAAAGACTTTCCATGTGCCAGGCACTCTTCCAGGAAGGGATGAAAATGGAACATTCCACTCTGCCTCCAAAGACTTTACATTCTACAAGAGCAACTATGTCAGGAGACACAAATTACATACAAGTTAACATATAAGTTACAAGACAGTGTAACATACAAGTGTAACAAGTTCACTGTCCTGTTTTTTTCACGTTTTTATTTGTTACAAGGTTCAATGAGGGGTGTGTTGTGTGTTTGGGGGGGCATATCTGTAAATAATATTAATATAAAAACAAGGGATTGTCAAGATATCTAAAAATGAAGTGGTTCTATTTTAGTTGTATTAAAGGCTATTTCCAGAGACAGTTATTAGTAATTTTGAACATTTCATTCTGTATTCATTTGATTCATTTTTCATCTTCCTTTAGGTCACTCTGAAAGGGCAATGCTTTATAATGAACTTGAAGATGGGTTGTATTCTGCTGGCCCATATTTCTTTGCTAAGGTAACCCATTTCTAGGTGTGCATCAGTGTGCCTGCCTGCATAGGAAGTGGGCTGGATTAGTGTCTGGATTGCTATCATATTGTCCTTGTGTTTTTCAGTTATTTCAGTTGTGTCTGACATTTAGTGGCCCCATTTGGAGTTTTCTTGGCAAAGATACAGGAGTGGTTTGCCATTTCCTTCTCTGGCTTATTTTGTAGATGGCGAAACTGATCAAACAGGGTTCAGTCACTTGCCCAGGGTCACTTTTGAACTCAGTAAGATGAGTCTTCCTGATTCCAAGCCTAGCACTTTATCCACTACACCACTTAGTTACTCCAAGTTAGATTATATAGAAATTATATTAATGCTGTATTTTTACTGAACCTAGGACAAAGATATGTGGAACCAAATAGCAAAGGGAATGTAATAATCTATTGCACACTCGGAGAAGTAGTGCCCTTCACAATTCAAACATATCCAGCAAGCATGCAAGGATCTACTATGAGTAAGACATTGTGCTAAATACTGGGGATACAATGACAGAAATGAAACAGCTTCTGCCATCCAGGATCTTGTATTCTCCTGGAATTGAATTTTCAGCAGTTACAGAAAGAATAGCCCCAAAAAGGAGTCTTTGTAGAACTTGACATCTTTCTTTCTTTCTTTCTCTCTCTCTCTCTCTCTCTCTCTCTTTCTTTCTTTCCTTTTAACTTGAACTGGCTGAGAAGTAAGAAGGCATGGCTAAACTACAAGACATTTTTCCAGTTAATATTGTTTTCATTTGTATCGTTCTATTCCCCCAGTAGAGCAGAAGCTCTGAAGGCAGGCAGTTTCTTCTGCACAGTGCCTGACAGTGAGAAACTACAAGCATAGCAGATGCTTAGTGAGTTGGTGTTAGTGAATTTAGTGGAATCAGATTACCTGTGTGATGGGGCAGAAATGTCACTTGGATGGATAAGAAAATGGTACCAGGAACTGTGATAAGCAACTGGGGATATATGGGAAACAAAAACACAGCCCCTCCTCCTCAAGGAGCTTCCATTCAAATGGAAGAGACAGCATGACAGAGAGTACAAAGATGAATTATAGAGGAAAGATGAATTTTAGCCCAGGCTCTAAGTCAACAAGTCAAAAAACATTTGCTCATGATGTGCTGGGCACTGCGTTAAGTGTTGGGAGTACAAATACAAGCAGAAAGAAAGACAGCCCCTGTCCTCAAGGAGCATACATTTGAATTGGGAAAGGCAACAAATAAAAAGCTGAAAAGCAGGGGGAGGGGCACCCCTTTGGAGGTAAGTTGGGGAAAGAACTCTAGGGAGTCAGGAGCAGAGGCTGGAAAGGAATGAAGGCTGCCTCCTTAAAATGGAAATTCTGGGAGTGAATGACCAGAGGAAGAGCTAAAAGTTGGGGTGGAGGGATCTTCCAAGTAAAAGTTGAAAGTTCATAAATGGGAAGGAAGAGAAAGGAATAAGCATTTATATAGTACCTACTATGTACCAGACATTGTGATGAGTGCTGTTAGAAACATTATCTCATTTGATCCTCATACCTATCCTAGGAAGTAGGTGCCATTATTATCCCCATTGTACAGTTGAGGAAACTGAGGCAAAAAGAGGTTTGTGATTTGCCCAGGGTTAACCAGCTAGGAAATATCCAAATTAGTAAGGTTTGGATAGCTACAGTTTTGAGAGTCACACATTAAGGACGCTGATAGGGTCACAAACAGGAAACCACTTCGTGGTTCAGAATCTCATACTATAAAACAATGTAAGTCTATTTTGCTCTTGTAAATCCTGGTGAATTGTTTCCTATCATTTTTTTTCCTCCCTGAAGACAATGAGGATCCACACTGTGTTAAAGCCGTGATCCTTTTCTTACCAGGTTTTAGGAGAGCTCCCAGAGCACTGCGCTTACGTGATCATTCATGCGATTCCGATCTATTGGCTAGCAAACCTCCGACCCGATCCAGAACACTTCATCCTAAGCTTCTTGATGATCTGGCTCGTGGTCTATTGCTGTCGGGCCATGGCGCTCTGGTGTGCGGCCTTGCTTCCAACGCTCTACATGTCCTACTACATGGTCAATGCTCTGTTCAACTCGTTTTACCTAGCAGGGGGTTTCATAATAAGCATAGACAACCTATGGACAGGTAAGGCAACAACCGAAACAGAAGGGGGTGCAACTTCTACTTCCCTTGTACTTTGATCCCCAGGCTGGTAGTTTAGATTATAATCCAAATAAATGGGGATTATTTCCCATTGCTGTGTGCAGTAAGATGTAGGAAATGTCCTTCCCATTACTCACAGCCTATAGGGCTCAGACTCATATTCTTCTGCCACTCGCTACCTGTGTAATCTCAGGCAGTGACGATGTCTCTGGTCTCAGGTTCCTCATGATTTCTATGGTTCCTTCCAGCTCTAGATGAAATCTTATGAGTTTGCCACTTTGACAGGTTCTGCTTTCAGGAACAAGTATAGATGGATTTTCTTACTTGAACCAAGAGAGCTTTCTGATATTTCTTGACTCAACTTTCTCACTGCCAATAACCTGACCCATGAGGTGTTTATTGATCTACTTTCCTGGTGGGATTTTGCTCTGGCCTTAAAAGTTTCTAGGGAAGTACATTTCAAGCCTAATGGTGCATTTCTTATTCTCAGTACCAGCTTGGATTTCCGCAGTATCCTCTCTCCGATGGTGTTATGAAGGATTAATGCAGATTCAATTTAATGGAATCACTTACATGATGCAGTTTGGAAACATCACCATCCCAATACAAGGAAAATTTGTGAGTGATATCTGTGATCTTAACTTTAAAAAAAAAAAAAGTTGGTTTTGCTCTAAAAAGAAAAAGATGATTGCAGTAACATTTCTCTTCTGTTTTTGCCCACAGATAGTTGACGCCCTGGATCTGAATTCACAACCACTGTATGTTAGCTACGCTATAATCACTGGCCTTAGTATTGCCTTCATTATCTTGTATTATTTGTCCCTAAGGTTTATCAAGCAGAAAACAAGCCAAGATTGGTGATAAAAGGCTGAATACCTGGAATATGCTGCAGGTTATGGTGTGGACTTGAGCTATGTCACTAGCTCTACCTCTCCACTGAGAAGTCTTTTCCTAAAGATTCCTATTGGATAAAGAGCAGCCCAGAGACTCACCATCCAAAGGGCTGATCTTCATCCTCTGGACCATAAGATGATGCAGTGGTACTTGCAAGCCACAGGATGGCAGCAGAATAAAAGCAGTTCAAAGTCAATTTCAAATCTTTGGACTGATATCCCGTTTGTTGGAGCATCAATGTGTCTATCTGCAGAAGCTTATCAAAATTAGCTTTATTTTCCTCTGGGCCTATATATTTATCTAGGTACAAGATGTGGACAAACCACATCTAGATAGGTTCCTTCTATTACTTTGAAACATAAGATGGCACCGAGTAGAAACCCAGAAAAAATATTATGCATATATAGTTTTTCCCCCAGAAATAATCTTCAGGTTAAAAAAAAATCTATCTTGTAAAACATATCACTGAAAAACTGTGACCTGAGAAGGGTAATAAAGTCTCCCAGCCATTTAACTGAAGGATGAAAGTGTATGTATGTAGCAGAGGAGGTGGCTAAGCCCACGTCACCAAGTCTTGTATAAGGGATTTGGGGTTTAGAGCTCCTATGATGCTGTAATGTATGTATCTATGATGTATAATGAAGAGTGCTGGCTTTGGAGTAAGGATATGAGTTCAATGAGGGGATTGGACTCTGTGTCAGGCCCTTCCATTTCTAAATCTGTGATCCTTTAATGTACTGTAGGATCCCGCGCCCCACCCCCCCCCCGGGCATGGGCAATTCCATTTTACTTATGGGGAACACAACAATTCCAGATAAGTACTAAGCCCCTGAAAACAAACACAAGTATGTAGGCGGCTAAGTGGTCCTGTAGATGATGGAACTCTAGGCTTGGAATCAGCAAGACCTGAATTCAAATCCAGCCCGTTTGCCTCAGCCTTTATAAAATGGGGATTATAATAGCACCTATGTCCCAGGGTGGTTGTGACGAAGTGAGCTATTAGTAAGCATGACATAAATGTTGTTGTCATGTACCTCTTAGGATCCCTATTTCACACAGAAAAGATGTGAAACATCCTAAGACACAGGAATTGGTTCCCATTTCACTGAATAGGTAAGCATAAACTAGCAAGTGTACCTGGAGCAAATTTCCTAAGCCATACCTTCAGACTGAGACAGGGGGTTCTTATCACACCCTTCAAAGTTAATCTGCAGGTATGTATGGGGGCAGTAGAGGGATGGGGGGATAGTGATGGTGGAGAATCACCTTCCCAAATCTGTGCCCTTTTAGAATCACAGAATGTCAGGGCTGGAAGGGATCTTACACTATCTAGTCGAATCCCCACATTTTCCAAAGAAACTAAAGCCGTGAGAAAAGATGCCCAAGGTGGGTTTGGTCAGTGACAGTCATGATTAGGCAGGTGCTGGTGAGTGCTCCAGGTCTGACCTGGCAGTTCCCTATGTCCTTCCTTCATTGTACATCCAAGTCAATCTCCTTGCCCTTCTTAAGTACGCTACTGGTGGCTGGGCAGTAATTCCATGCTCTTCTTTTTCCTTATACTGTAACGGCTGCCATGATTTTGGTAGTATCAGCAATGGTACTTAAATCCGCCTACCACATGTTAGCATGGAAGCTGGTATTGATGTTTCATTGGGTCTTAAATTAGTCATTCTCATGGCAGCAGCTTAGAGCTCTATTTTTCTGACTTCTGGGCCTGGGCTGTCAGCAAAGCCTGACGAAGAAAAACAAGCAGTATGGCAAACTCACAGCCAGCATTCTGTCAGCTATTAGTGTGGCCTGGAGAGGCTACCTGCTACCTAATACATCGATAAGCATAAAAGGATGCTGGACTGGGTCAACCAAACAGGAAAGCAAACATCTTCTGTTGCTGAAGTAAACGTTTTGAACCTTCTCACAAACAACGCCTATGTGAGCATATACAGCCTATGTAAACAAGCCAAACAGAAGTGAAATGACTGCCCCTGTCCACTAGAATCAGAAAGCAACTGTATCCAGTCAGAGCCAATCCCGGTGTGCAAATAGCAGAAATGCACCAAACCCAGTGCTCTGGGACAATGTGCTTTCATTTTTGCCAGAAAACGAAAGAACAATTCCCAGTGTTAATAACTATTAATTAAGGCTACAACATTTAAGTGTTAGGTTGAAATGTTAAGAAAAATCAACTCCTTTAAAGGCTGGTGATATTAACACTTCTCAGATTTTCTATGCAAGGCCATTTATATCTTAGTTCATTTTGTATAAATACCATCAAGTTGCAAAACTTTACCTTTTCCCTATTTCACAAAGCTGCTTTTAAGAGACTGTCGCTGAAACTGCAAAATCATTTATTTTTGCTAGTTTGCCTGTTAAGTGCAGAAAAGGTTCATGATTCTGGCTTTCAATTGCCCCCTGGCTCTCCTGTTCTCTGGCTGGCAAGTTATACACTGTGTTCAGCTCCCTCATCTGTAAAATGGAAGGAGAGGGGAGGAGAACAGTCCAATTTTATCCCGCTCTACCTTCAAGAATATTGTGGGGAAATCGCTTTATAAATCTTAGTGTTTTAGAAATGGGAGCTCTTATTATTCCCTCCTAGCTAGCTGCATTAGTCTCCCTATTAGAAGGCAGGAGGCCATTCAGCCAGGCCGGCAGTGCAGTAGACTGTGGTTTTAAATCCCAATTAGCATTACTTAGAGACAGTATATTGATTCAAAGCTGAAGGGGCCCTTAGAAGCCATCTAGCTAGGGCCCTTCACTTTTCAGGAGAGGAAACCTAGACCCAGAGATAGCAGCAGCATTTTCAAATTATGGGAGATGGTTAATGAACATAAACCTAACACTAAGAACATGATATTGGGAGAAACAGAAATCCAACTTAAGAATACAACAGTCCACAAAAGGATGTGGGGAGTGATGCACACGACCCTCGGGGCACGGTCACACAACCCAACAGAACAACCCGACGACTAATTCTCTGGTTTGCTAAATGTGGCTAAAAGGTTTGTTGCTCCCTTCTGAGAATGGCTTCCTACTGAGAAAGGCTGATACACTGTACTTACGGCATGGCTTAATTTGGTCAAATACTGCAGCTCCCTTCAGATCAGGTTATTCCTTTCCTCTATCAAAAAAAAAAAAAAAAGGCTAAGTGACTATATTGTGTTTGATAATGCAACCATTTCCTATATTTGTACCAGGACTGCATTATGTGGGCTTTGTAATATGCTCAGCGCTGAAAGCATGATACATTTCTATTGGAAACACTCATGTGCATGACTAACAATAGAGAAGCTAAAAATTACCATAATTTTCATACCCCCCGCAGCTACCAGTTCAACATACACTTTTGGATGTTGTTTTCACTTGCTGAATTTATGGGTTTATTGGTCTGTCAGAAAGACACCAATATATAAATATGAAAACTGTAATCAGACATGAGAGAGGGTCCAACTGCCATGCACGCCTATTGTAGGCCTGAATAGTAGTGTAACTGAAGACTGCACACTTCCATTTTCTATGAGTTTAACATATAAGAAACTAGGTTATGAAACTTGGTTACTGCCTTAACCACCAGAATAAATCAAGTGTCTGAAAGCTGAGGGATTTCATCACTTGGGACAGATAACACTCCATAGATAATGCTCATAACTCTTCTGTAGCAGCATTTCATGAGTTATTTTTGCCATAGCCAACCAAACCAACCTCTACTGCCTGGTGATTCCCACTTAGTTGTTGGATTTCAACAGAATCTCTTTATACCACTGGTTGTTAAGACACTGGAATGACATAGTATAGGTTTACTTGCATGTACCTTTCAGGGTACACAGATTCAGGGGGCACGTTCTGACCTGGCATAAAATATATTCTGGTCTCTAACCCTAGTCCCACTTGAAGGAGGCTAGGCCTTGAAAAAGCCCAGGAAAAAACTTCTCCTGAAAGGCTGCAAAACATCTGCTAGTGCCTTCATTTTGGCTACTGATACGAATGGTATCCCGAACCCACTCATCCCTACCCAAGGATGGGTTACATGCTCCAACCAAATGTATAATGTTAAGTATGTCTACTTTCTTCCTAATACACAGGATTATTGTATATAATAGCTAAGAATCTCCTAATTTATATAACCTGGGGGATTTCTGCTTCCTCCTCTCAAGAGAAGAGTGGCTGAATGCTCTGAAAGCACTTTGATGCCCTTAAAATATAACATTTCCCTACTTGCATCAAAATCACCAGAAAAAGAACAACAGAGTAGACATCAGCCCTAGAGTGACCGTTCTGAAGCTCAGATTCTTTTGTTGAGGGTTATGTTAATACAGAAAGGGACTCTTAGCAAATACATCCCCCATAATGGATGCAACAAAAAGCTGCTCCTCAGTTTTGGATACACACTATTCACGATATTAACAGGAGGAAATTCTCCTTAAGCTCCAATACAAGAATCCATATTACTTTGAAAGCTCTCTTCTAAACCCAAAGCTTATCCTGACACAATGCTTTTCTACATGAATGTTTTTTGCCTTTTCCTAAAACTCACCTCAGAAAATCCAGTTTAAGATGTGCTCTGTGAAGGAATGTATTTTACATTTTCCTGGAATCTTAAACTTAAATTCCTTCTAGCTTAGCTACTAGTATACAGTTGGTGAATTTATGGGAACTTACTACCTCTATGATATAAAACATTATACTTATGCCCCCTGCCTCCCTCCCCCAAAAAACCCCAAAACCTAAACCTGACTTTTCAGGGGAAACTATGCAATAGCTATGCAAGTTGCTACAAAGCTGAAAGGACTGGATGCTTGGGGGCAATGCATGAATCACATCATTGCCAGGTACTGCCCTCTGGGGTCTGGCCAATCCCACAATTCTTTATGATTACATCTCTCAAAAGGACAGAGTCAAATCACAACTGTTGTCCAAATGGGTGAATGTTGTCCAATCCTACCTTAGGAATCAGGTCCTGGCCTAAGCCCTTTCCTCCCCTTCGATCCGTAGATACCAAGTTTACCTGATGCAAATGAGGAGCCTGAAAAAACATTTCTGTTCTCTGCACAGATCTTAATTCTTGGGATAACAAGATGAAACAAAAATTAAGTTCAATTACTAAACCCATGGGGGAAAAGAAAAAGACAAGAATCTCCCAAAAAGGAAAATCATTAAAAGGAGTATGCTAAGAGAAAAAATATTTTCAACTTTTTTGCAATTAACTTCCTACAATATAGACAAGGAATTGTTTTATATGCTATTACTGGTCAAGAGATCAAACTCAGGAAAGACTTTTAGCATTAAAATCCAAACTAATACATAGATAGTGCTTTCTTCCTACAAGGGGAACTATGTGAAAAGCAGGGATTGAGCAGTCAAAAAGAATGACTACAAAACAGCGAGGCTGGTTGGAGGGATGGTGGACGGGAGAAGCCCTAGATGTGGGGCTCTGTTCTACCATTTGGCTTCTCTGGGCCTGAGCTTCCCTATCTGGAAAAGGAAGCTATGAATGCTTGCAAGCACATCAAACATTGTAGTGTACTGGGGAGCAAAGGAAGTCTTAGAGGATCGTAGGTTTTGAGCTGCTTCTGGGGCCTCTGTGGCCCTGTAAGGTAATGATATGATTATTTTCATGTATGGCTCATGGGACCAAAGTTTTTACTTCAGTCCCAAAGGAAGACAAAGAACAATTATGAGAGATCTATATTGTTCTGAAATAAAAACCAGGAGACACACAAAATTTAGAGGAAGACTGAGCCTCAAGACTTGCTCACAACATACGCCAGCGGTGTGACTAAAAAGAAATCACTCCATCCATCAGTGCCTGAGGCAACTCTCAAGATTCCACGTGCTTCTGAGCTACCATCTCCCCCAGTAGAAAGTTCATACCTTCATACCAGGAGCGTTCAATACCAGTAAAATCACAGGCCCAGACTCCAAAAATCCTATATTCACCACCAATGAATGCATGCGACATCATCCACAAATTGAGTCAAATTCTATCTTTTGTGAATGGGGCATCATCTGACGACAGAGTTAAAGTGCTTGGCTTGGAGTTAGCAAGACTCAGTTTAAATCCATCTGCTAACACTTGCTGGATGTATGATCTTGGACAAGTCACTTAACTGGTCTGCCTTAGTTTCCTCAGCTATAAAATGGAGATAACAGCACCTATACCTTGCATGGTTTTTATAAGGAACAAATGAGATAAAATTTTGAAAGCCCTTAGCACACAGAAGGCACTAAATAAATGTTTACTCTCTTTCCCTCCTTAAGATATTCATTCTTCAGAAAAAAGCGCTGTAAGAAATGTCGAAATACACAGATTCATAGGATATTGAAGGATGCCTATGAACTACTGCCAGATGAACAGAACTAGTAACATAAAGGATGACAATCACATTAAGAAAAAAAAACTTTGAAAGACTTTAGAAACTCTGATGAACCCCGATTGAGTCCAGAAGATGAAAGAAACCTCGTCTTCTGCCAGAGAGTGGATGATCTCAAATGCAAGGAGATGGACTTTTTTTTGGGCACGGCCAATGTAGGCATCTGCTCAGCTGAATTATGTGCTTTTATGACGAGAGCATTTATCTTACTTTATTTTTGGTCCACTTGGGGTAATGGGGCATAGTAGAAGAAACTATTTTAAAAGGGGGTGTGTGTGTGTGTGTTTGTGTGTATGTGTGTTGTGTGTGCAAAGGAATTCCTATTTTCATGAAATGTAGGTTGAAAGCAGGATAGGGAGTTCTAACAGTCATATTTTTGAAGACCACAGATCTTTTATAGTTTTAGAGAAGCTTAATAGAAAATGTTGCAATAACCATTCACTGAAGTCAATAGTTAAGAAAGAAAAAGAATGGAGTTACACATGTTGAATTTATTATTAATACAACTGACACGTGCTGAACCCATGGTAGATTCGGTAAATAAAAGTACATAAACAAAACTAGTTTCCCATTTTTTCCCCTGACAAACACATTTTAAAACAATGTTTCCGTCACAGAATTAATAAAAGCTAAGCAATGTGCAATTCCGCCACCTCATGAAGGGGCTTGTACTTCTTTCTTCAATTGCTCCGCATAGAATTTGAAGCTTTCCTGTTAAGCAAGAGGGAGAAAAGGAAAAGATGAACATATAAAAAAAAACCCCAAAGACAATAAACACCTGAACTTTAAAGCTAAGCTTGATACACGGCAGTTCAATCACTAAGACTCTTGGGGACATAAGCTGCTGTCAACTTCTAAGTTTCACTATCATCTTACTATGTTTAACTCTTCCTTCACTGTACAAGCCTGATTGGCACAATCATTAAGTCTGAATCATTAGAGTAATTCTGATACACAGAATCCCTGCGCCCCCATGAAGGGCAGCCAGGAAAGGGACAGGGAGGCATTCATGTACCAGGGCACTGCCATCCCCACCTCATCCTGGTCTTTTCTACCGGTGCCAGGATTAGGTGGTAAATAGGTAGGCAGGGATTTGAGAAAGAGAAAGGAGAAGAGAGGGTAATCAGAAGAGGGGAAAAAAAATAACAAAAGGATACTCATTTTGTATATTTTTAATTTTATGGTTCAAATGATATGAGGTATCTGCATATATAATATTCTCGGTGTGTGTGTGTGCGTGCAAGAGAGAGAGATGGAGACTACTCTAGGGACAAAAATACTGGGAAACCTCCCAGAAATTCAATACCTTTCTCTTTCTTCAATTTGTTCTGGTCTCCAGAGAAGGGAGTAGGTTTTTGGTCCCTGGTTCCTTGCCCAACAGAAGCCCCTACTACCTCTTTCCCAACTCTAAGCTCTGTGCTAATGTGGAATGTGCACTTGTCAACTGGAGCTGTATACAGAGAGTCAGTAAAGTATCCTTCCATTATGAAAGGGATGTTCATCCTCAGATGTAGGCCCAAAGAAAAGAGATGCTTATGTCTGTTCTAGCATTCCCTCCACCTAGGGAAATTGCTCTTATTTTAAAAAATTTCAAACAATTCATATACACAAACAAGTAATTACAACAACATAACCTATTGGGTTGGCTACCGAAATAACACAAAATCCTATTTTAGGTAGAAATAAAGGGATAACTGCCCCAAGGACATTTGATAAACTAACACCTACAGATGCATAACTGATAAAAATCTTGTATTTTAAACACAATAAGCCTCAGAAGGTTTTCTTCTCCCACAAGTCAAATCCAATGCAAGATTATACAGTGCCTGTAACACTCAATATCTTAAATACCAGTTCCACTGAGGGCTCTTCACAGAGATCTAATCCTTATGTAATTAAGTATTTGATTTTTTTTTATTAATACAGTACATTTATAAATCTGCAGAGGTATTTTTCCTTAATTAGGAAATACTCACAGGGGGTTCCGTGAAAGGGACAGGCTCGCCAGCATTCTTCAACAAAGCAGCATACTGTTTCAGAAATATATTGTCCATTTTTATATTTTGTGCTTTCATTTCCTCATATAGGGCTTTTGCAGAAGCTGTATCTTTGTCCAACCCTGAAGAAAACAAAAATTAACAATAGAAAACCTGCATCCTTTAAAAAAATGACTTGTACTGAAAATCTTCACAAATTAATGTATAGATGCTTAACATCTTTCAAGAGACTTTGAATCAAAACTACCACTTAAGGCACACATACAAAAACTACCCATTTCGTTTAGCACAGGTCAGTCTAATGGAGAAGAAAAACAAACACGCTGCATCTGATGGTCTTTTGTATAATAATAATGACAACAGTCTTACATTCATGGAACATGGGGTAGAGGCTGTGTGGAACTGAGGACTGGGAGAGGTCCTGGTTATTAAGGAAGTTTCTACTCACTAAGTTGATCACATCTGTGCCTATTTATGTGAAGCACTTTGAAAGCAGGGGCTGCCTTTGCGTTTTCTCTTTAGTGTAGTGCTGGGCCCTACTTAATAAATGCTTATTGACAACCTCCTGGTGCCCCAGGGGACTAGCACAGTGGCTTTTCTGCAATGGCTGAGGAAATGTTCCATCTTCACTGCTACTCACTGCCACACCACTCACTCCCTTGCTCAAAAAAACCCCCAACTATATAGATGTTGATTTTTAAACAAAGGGTACCAATACGGGCTATAGAAACAATAGTTTAAAAAGCATTTATTAAATATCTACAATGAGCCAGGTGCATATGTACTACAAACACTCATGGTGCACTCTATCATCCTAGAAGCAAAGATCCAGCCCTGGAGAGGACCTCGCAGGCGAGCTAGTCCAATTTCAACATTTTTAATGAGATAAAGAAATTGCGAGGGGGGCGGAGCCAAGATGGAGGCCGGGAAGCAGTGACTGGCGTGAGCTCCCCACCAAGTTCCTCCAAAAACCTATAAAACAATGGCTCTGAACCAATTTTAGAGCTGCAGAACCCACAAAGTGGCAGAGGGAAGCAGGGCTCCACCGCAGGACCGCCTGGATGGTCCCTGGGTAAGGTCGGCCCCACACAGACCTCCCAGCCCCCCAGCCGAGGGGAGCGGAGCTGAGCGCAGCCCGCACGGCGCGAACAGACCAGATGCGGACCTACCAGACCAGGAGACGAGCAGAAAGTGCCCTGGCATCCCGAAATACCCAGCTGTGGCATGTACCAGACCTCTCAACCCACAAGGAGCAAAGACAACAGAGAAGGTTAGTGGGAAAAGCTGTGTGACTGAGTTTGCGGTTCTGGCCATTTGCCCCTGGGGCAGCAGAGGTGGGGCAGCTTTAGAACTGGGCTGCAGTTGCCTCTGGCCCCAGGCCCACCTGGTGGGAGGAATTCTGTCCAGCAGGGGCTTTTGGGGAAGGAG
>CM053625.1:279727713-279749597 GCA_028646595.1 Phalanger gymnotis | reverse complement strand
AACACTGCAAGCAGCCAGAAAGAAACAATTTGAATAATGTGGAAACACAATCAGAATAACCCAAGATCTAGCAGCTTCTACATTAAGAGATTGAAGGGCTTGGAATACGATATTCTGGAGGTCAATGGAGCTAGGATTAAAACCAAAAATCACCTACCTAGCAAAACTGAGTATCATGCTCCAAGGCAAAATATGGACTTTCAATAAAATAGAGGACTTTCAGGCTTTCTCAGTGAAAAGACCAGAGCTGAATAGAAAATGTGACTTTCAAACACAAGAATCAAGAGAAGCATGAAAAGGTAATCAAGAAAAAGAACAAGAAAAATAAATTGCAAGGGACTTACTAAAGTTGAACTGTTTTGTTTACATTCCTACATGGAAAGATGATGTGTATGATTCATGAGACCTCAGTATTAGGGTAAGCTGAAGGGAATATGCATATATATATATGTGAGTGTGTATGTATGTATGTATACACATACATACATATATAAATAGAAAGAGAGCAGGCACAGGATGAGCTGAAGATGAAGGGAAGATATCTTAAAGAAATAAAATCAAATTAAGGGAGGAGAGAGGAATATATTGAGAGAAGGAGACAGGGAGAGATAGAATGGGGCAAATTATTTCACATAAAAGTGGCAAGAAAAAGCAGTTCTGTAGGAAGAGAAGAGAAGGCAGGTGAGGGGGAACGAGTGAATCTTGCTCTCATCAGATTTGACTTGAGGAGGGAATACCATACATACTCAATTGGGTATCTTACCCCATAGGAAAGAAAGAGCAGGAAGATAAAAAAAAATTGGGGATGATAGAAGGGAGGGCAGATGGGGGTGGAGGTAATCAAAAACAAACACTTTCAAAAAGGGACAGGGTCAAGGGAGAAAATTCAATAAAGGGGGATAGGTTAGGAAGGAGCAAAACTATAATTAGTCTTTCACAACATGAATATTGTGGAAGGGTTACACATAACGATACACACGTGACCTATGTTGAATTGCTTGCCTCCTTAGGAGGGTGGATGGGAAGGGAAGAGGGGAGAGAATTTGGAAGTTTTAAAAATAGATGTTCAAAAACAAAAACAAAAACAAAAAAAAAAAAAAAGTTTTTGCATGCAACTAGAAAATGAGATACACAGGCAATGGGGCATAGAAATTTATCCTGCCCTACAAGAAAGGAAGGGAAAAGGGGATGGGAGGGGAGTGGGGTGACAGAAGGGATGGCTGACTGGGGAACAGGGCAACCAGAATATATGCCATCGGGGGGGCGGGGGGGGTAGAAATGGGAGAAAAGTTGTAATTCAAACTCTTGTGAAAATCAATGCTGAACTAAATATAATAAAAAAAAAAAAAAAAGGAAGAGGTTAAGGTCTACATGCAACACCCACATAATGAAATCACAAATCTGTGAAGTTTTACAATCAAATTCCCTGGTCTTCCTCACCTATTCCAAGAAGTAAAAATATGTATCGCAAAAAAAAAAAAAAAAACACAAAACAAAAAAAACAAAAAACAAAAAACAAAAAAAAACACAAAACAAAACACCCCACACCTTTGGATTTGTACAATGCTAGAATATGTACCATATAATTTGGTAACTTATTCTTTGCTGCATTGGATTTTTTGAGATTTCTCACTTATTAATCTTTCGCTAACTCACTTATAAACTCCTTGTAGATGTGGGCCATGTCCAATCCTCCCCATCTCCCCAAAAAGTGAGTTAAACACATAGTAGGTATTTAATCTTGTCAAACATTTACTAGAGGTGCCACTTCTCTGTGCCTCACCTCAGGTTTCTTTTCATCTGCAAATGAGGGTATCAGACCAGAGCAAGGGTGGGGAACCTACAGCCCTGAGGCCACATGTGGTGCAGCCTTTTGACTGAGCCCAAATTTTACAGAACAAATCTTTTTATTAAAGGGGATTTATTCTGTGAAGTATGGATTCAATCAAAGGCCTACAGTGGAGGACCTAGAGGCCTATATGTGGTCCCAAGACCACAGGTTCTGAATCACTCATGACAGTGATCTTCTCAAAACATGAAAAACCCAAGAGCTGGCTTTATAATTTGCTTACCATATCTGCTCTTTCCTCTCAAAAAATAACACAAGTCATTATTCACCCAGACAGGAGACCAACTATATGATCAGAGGTTCCTACTAGTCTAAATCTATCATCCTATAATTATGGACTTGGTTACAAATAGTTCTAAAATTTCAGAAGTAGAAAATGTAGTACCTTCTCCCTATGACATGAAAACATTTGGATGAAATGTGAAAAAAATAACACCAACAAGCCACTCATTCATTCCCCATTACTACCACAAGAGTGTCTCCTTGATATTTGGAATCCCTGACATTTTTTAGCAGCCCCACCAGGAAATGTACAAGGTGTTTCTAAAGTCTGGACACACAGGTAATGGACAGCAATGTGGGGTTGTTGCATCGAGTTCATGTGAATTTTGCAGAGCACATCAACCTTTGCATCACAAATGATAGAAATCATATTGAAGATGTTACTTATTAATATTACAATTAAATAAAATGTTGCTGAAGACTTCATTTCTTGAAAATGTGCCTTTTTGCCTATGTGTGCAGACTTTAGGAACACCCTCCATATTCAGAGGTTTGCACAAGGCTGAACAATAAAAACATTTTGTTTTTAAAAAGGAGATATACATCACTGAGATTGAATTCAATCTTTTGTTTTTTGTAGTTTATATGATAGTTTCTTATTTATGGAGAATAATCAAGGAGAAGAGGGTTTCTATAGCAAACCAAGCTCTGACGGAAGATAGCACAGATGTGTCCCATCAGTTAGCCAAGCTTCCCTTCCACACCAGGAAAGAAGATAGAGGAGTTCTGAGTTTTAGAATAGCATTCCGTGAGTGGCATTCATTAACTGAAAGGCAGCCCTCATTTCACAGTGGATGGACAAGGCAAGGGGTTATTTAGCATAATAGCAGTCTAAAGGCAGCAATATGCTTGGACTCAAGTTGTCCCATTTCATGCCACGTTCTAGTCTGAAGGATCCTGGTGAAGACAGGATTGGCACTAGGTACTGAGAACAAAACTGGACTCAAGCTCAGTGAAAACCTTGGAACCAACGCGGCCTTCTATGGATGATACAACCTTTGAAGACTGGAAACAAACACAAAATCACAAAATAAAATCTGAAAACCATGTTTGGGATTTTGGTATTTGAGTCATTAAATAAAAACTGAATGTAATGCAACAATATTTAACAAACATCTTATATACCCCCATGTGAATTTTAGTACATTACCGTAGCTTCTCATGAGGAAACCATATACTTCTGTATTTGCAGTTAAGTCAGGAATCACTTCTAATAAGGACTTGAGAATATATGTCTAGAAAATTAAAATATGTAACAAATCCATTACCAAAAATTCTAAATAAAGAATAAAAAAAAGTTAACATTGACCTGTCCACTATTTCACAAAGTCTTTTTGGTAATAAATACAACAGAACAGACAGCTCAATTTGATGGCTACTTTCTCTTTTCTGTTTCTTGGTATTTTATGAAATACTGTAGGAAGAAAAAAGAACTATCATTTTTTTTAAAAACTCTCAATGCTGATTATGCTAATTCAGCTACATTTACATATATACTAGATTTCATTATTTTCCAAACATTAAAACTGTTTAAATATAAGTTCATTTTTTAAAAGTGAGTTCAGTGTGCTGTATGGAAAAGGCCTTTACAAGCAAAGGAGGACATGGATCTGAATCATGCCTTATTTACTTGGTATCTACCTGTTATGACCTTGGCTAAGTCACTTAAACTCATTAGGTCTTGGATTATACATCTGCAAAGTGAGGACTTTATTTACTCATGGCACAGCATTTCTTTTTGCTGAAAAAAAAAAATTAGGAATGTTGAACATTTAAGGTGTTGACACTACAGCAGAGTCAGGAGACCCAGACACATGCAGATTTTGTTGAGTTCTCCCTAAGGTCAAGGTCTGACATGCTTTAAAGTTAGGGCATGTATGAGATAGGTGGATTTGGTTTATCAACTAGCACTGGGCTAGATTATGTAACACCTACTGTCATTATACTTCTAAATCTCTGCTCCTACTGTGAATTTGGTTAAATAGTTATAGAGCAGGAAGGGCAATGCCTAAAACATTTAGATAAAATGTGAACAACTCAGTCATATATTTTGTTTCACTGAATTTTTCATTTTATTTCTGGATTGTACTATTTTACAAATGTCCTGCCAAGTAGATAAACCAAAAAACATGACCAAGTATCTATTCCAAAACCTGGCTGAGCAAATAATAGTAGCTATGTGTTTTTTAAAGTTTTGTGCCTCTTTCCCATAACAGACAGCAATAAAGATGTGCCTATACTCAATCACAGCAGAAAATGCATAGAGGCCACTTAAAACAATTTACTTTATTTGGCCTAGGTAGCCCTTTCCGGCCCTGGCCCTTTATATGATTTCCTATGTCTCCACGCTACTTCCTGGGAGGGCCTCTCCCCAGAGGACATATTAAGTCCCTGTACATCTTCTGCCCACGTTCTTACAAACAGGAGAATAGGAGTTTTTCAGAGCAGCATGATGCTTCAAGTAGTAGACTGGGTACACATGTCTTAAATTAACTATATTTTTAACTCAATTTGGTCATTTTTCTAAGAAAGAAATAACAATGATGATCAAAGTCCTATAAGGTTTACTTTTCACACATAAGCCACAGGCTTTCAAATGCTTCTTTTAGGATAAGAGGAACTTGCTCTGCGGGAACAAGAAAGACATTTTTTCCTTTATTACATGAACAAAAAGTTATTATTGCCAAGTCAGTCTGAAATCACACAATTTAATCAATCCAAGTAGGAACAGACAATGGTTTCAATGCTCATGGTATAGAAATAGGACTAAAAATTTCTGTGGTGGTGGTGTTTTTTCATGACATAAAAGGTGCTAGGTGGTCTTTGGACTGTTTAAAGTTTTTACAGTCACCTAAGGCTATGCTGGGATCACACTGACATGAAACCAAAATAAGTTGAAGTACCTGATGGCTTCATAGGGTCATAGGTCTACAGGGAGAAAATATCCTGAGGCTCCCGACCCAACCTCTCATTTCACATCTAAGGAAAATGAAGCCCAGGTAGGTTAAGAGATTTGCCCAAAGTTACAAAGGTAGGCGTTGTTAAGTTGGCATTTGAAAACAGGTGCTCTGATGATAACTGGTAACACAAATATTCATAACTATTTGTACTCTTTTTGGCTTTTGCAATAGCTTCACACAATGATGACAACATAACTGGCACAGTTTTAAATTCACATTTTTGTTGGCTGTTAGAGCTTGATCTATAGCCATAAAAGCAAAAATCTGAATGGGTAGAACTGCACTATGTTGCTACAACTATACAGATGGACTCACGATAAAAGCAGGGCACTAGAGAACACAGTTTCTATTCAAACAGAAAAAAAAAAAAAAAAGAAAAATTTTCATCTGAGCTATTGGGAAAAAAAAAGGTTCCTTTTCCCTCCTCCCAAGATATTAGGGATAATGATCTTTACAGGTTTCTTAATGATCAATTAGAAATTTTAATTTTATAGAAACAGACAATCTTAGAATAAAACTACTTTTAGAAAAGGTCCTTGCATCTATAAGAGATTAGCAATAATTGGGAACTCAACATATCCAAACTTGTTCTCAATAATCATGATAACCAAAGAGAGGTGGTAACCTGTAAAGCATATTACCTGTCCTTGGATCTTAGAATGCTTAAGAAAAAATCCCAGAAGGACTGGAGTTTGTTCAGCTATTGCACCACACCTCTGAAAAATGGAAGAGAAAAATTAAAACAGGATTCCGTAAGTGCGGGTTCTTCATCAACAAGCAGACTGAGGTGAGCATTTCCAATTAAGAAAGTTCAAAATAATACAGCAATATGTTATTACTACCAGTAAGGCCTAATATTAAGCTGATCATTTATTTTTTAAAAGAAAACAAGTACAAGCCATGCCAAGCTTTTGTAAACGACGTCCTTGGCACTGCAAGTATAAAGTTTGTTTAAAAAGAACGGAAAAAAATTAAACCAATGCTTCAACATCCACAGAATAAGGTTTAGGACTGCAAAGAAAGGGAAAAAAAGAAACACTATTCCTCTCCAATTATACTGCCAAGCATTCACAAGTGAGCTAGGGATCATAAGGTTAATTATACATTTAATAAGGTGTCAGGGAGATAACTGCTCGTTTCTTTATAAAAATTAAAATGTACAAAGCAAGTTCTCTTTAAAGTATAATTACCTACACTTATGCATACAAAAGGACTGATTTCAATCTCTCTATTTTATAAAAGGCTTTCATTGCAACAGACAGCCAGTGCTTGAGAAAGAGACAAAAGTTAAACTCAAAAAAAAAGTTTATGTGACAGACCAGATAAATCAAGTGTCTATCCCCGCTCAGAAGCTATAGTAAAATCAAATATGGCAAGAAAATATTTTAGTTTACACTCATCATAGATGTCATTCTTATAAGTTTTTAAAAGCACACTGCCTTTTACAAGCTTTACACTGTCAATGTGAAATGGAATAGTATAAAAAACACTTTGGGGAGCACACAGAATATGTACAGTCTAAAATGGCAGTTTTCAGCATCTTTGAATAAGGTATTCTTCCTTCCATGATACAAGAATGACCTGTGGTAAGCTGTCTTCTGTTTGACAAAGTGATAAACGGGCCTCTAGAGAGGTTTATCATTTTCAGTTTCATTCTACTAAAGGGGCAGACACTGTGTTAAAGGGTCCTGATTTGGGGTGGGCAGTGCCTTGTGGGGACCGTGACCTCTCAGAAGGCCTGCACAGCCTCACCTTCACCAAAGAATATCACATCAAAATATTTCAGAGATTAAACGAAAGCAGATGGATAGTTACACATAGGTCCAGCCTCATATAATGTTATCAGCAGAGCCAACAATTAGAAACATGTTATGCCACTTTATAATTTATGGAGCATGTGACATAAAATGGAATGAGATATTTTCACCTAAAGATACATTATTTATCAATATGAAAAAATAAAATGAAAAAGACAAAGCTTCTAATAAGATTATTGATTTTAATAAGAAGTTCATTCTTAAACTAGAAAAAATTTCTCTCTCAAGCACATGGATACAGATATAGAAATGGATCCATCTGTTCTATTACAAAAGGGATACTGTTTATCAATATCTAGAAATTTTCCCTTTCCTCTCCTTCCTTCCACTTAACAGCCAAATGGGCTTAAAAACTCAAAAGAACCTCCAATGGGTAGGCAAGGGTTGCCTTCCTTTTTTTTTCCCTACTTAAGACACTTAGCAGCTGGCAAAACCCTAAGTGAACAGAGTTGTATTTACTATCA
Source organism: Phalanger gymnotis (assembly GCA_028646595.1). Classification (NCBI taxonomy): domain Eukaryota; kingdom Metazoa; phylum Chordata; class Mammalia; order Diprotodontia; family Phalangeridae; genus Phalanger; species Phalanger gymnotis. The sequence continues at coordinate 279,742,225 of CM053625.1, read as the reverse complement.
GAAATTGGTAACAGGCCTCACTTTGACACAGGGAGTCTACACAAACACAGCAATCCCCGGCATCCTCGTGACTGTTTGACTGCCACCTGCTGGGAAGAGACTCCCCGTCTGTGCCTGTTTGTGTACACTGCCGGTGGCAGCTCTTATCACCCACAGTTCATTCTGCACTTGGTGCAGCTTTATATTTAGCGCTGTTAAAATGGCATGAATGCGGTTGTCTTGTTCCCTGAAGATTGCTAATTTAACTGAGACTCTGGGCCACAGAGACCTGCATTTGTCATTTAATGTGTCTGTGACACATAAGTGAATAGAAAGCAAATTCACCTCTTAATAAACCTTGAATAAAGCACAGAGAATGTTTGCGGATTCAAGTGAGAGGCTTTACATGAAAAGCAAACATTTCCTACTTTTTGTTTGCAAACTGTGTTGCTATAGTGATATACAGTATTTAGAACATTAGTAAAATTAAGAAATGAAAATGGATTGTGATCTCACGTGAAAGGATTTTATCAAACTGCACAAATGACCAAGGCACTGGTCTCACAGAGAACTCCCTTCCCATCTTGGGACACTAAGTGCCTGAGACCCAGCTACTCTTCTCTAGCTCAGTGAGGCCCCTCGAGCCCTTGTGGAGCAGGACTCTGGCTTCTCACCCACAGCCACGCTATCAGGACACAGACAGCAACGGCCGTGTCCCAGCATCAGACACCCCCTCCTAGACTCCGCTCTCTATACACCCTTGATATTTCCTGAGGAAAAACTACAAGCAGGACTGCATGTGTTATTACCTGTAGTAGAGCTCTCGCATCATCCACCCTGCCTGCCTGTATGTACTGGAGAAACAGATCCGTGACAGGTCTGTAAATTGCAAACTGATTGGCCAGTCTCTCTGCCATGATACTCACTGAAATGCAAGGAAGGAAAAGTTTTCATCAGAATCACGTCACAGTTGCTTTATCACTTTAGCACTACACGACGTAATGAACTTACATTTCTCAGTAGCTGGTTCCAAGCGCTCCTCTATTACCTTTCTGAACAAATAGGCAATACTTGACTGCTGATTATCAGTGCCCGGAGTCCCAGAAGTAAACCAAGACTCAAGAAATTCAACCGCGGCATTTGGATTGTTGCTGTGAAGGAAAGTTTTGCTGACTTAGTTTGTAACGTCATACAAACAATGAAAAGAGGACTTAAAAAAAATTACTATTACACTGTGGACAGTAAAGAAGAATAGAAAACCCAGCGGATCTTTGTTGCTGAGCGGATGAATAAACAGTGATAAACACAACTAGGGGTCTTTTGAGAACAAACTCTAACCTCTACCATATACAAGCAAGTAAATGTGATAGATGATTTATAAAACAGTGTCTTAGAAGCAGAAACAGCAATGTGAACAGAGATGCTCAAGTAAACAATCAAGATAACTTAGTATTTTCATAAATCATGAGCCTTAACTTTCCATATCTCTTTGGAAGGTTTAACTACCATATCGACAATACTGTAAACTATAAGGGGGGATACTACAATATGAAAAGAATAAGCCAAACAGTTTGAAGTCACTAAGACCTGCATGTTCAGAAGTAAATTAAAGGTTTGACTCTAAATACCATCTGGTACAATCAAAATGTGAAGAATATTTTCTCTTTATATGTAAATAAAAATGAATTATCGTAAAAACATTTTAAAAAATTTTAGTGGCTTAAAATTCTGTTAGGTCAATATACATTTTAGCATAAAGGATTTCAAAAACTGAAAATCAATGTTAAATTACGTCAACATTTAAAAGAGGAAAAGTTACTTGTCTAATATTCCATTTATAACGGAAATCTTTAGTAATATTGCTGAATTTCAAAATAATTTTTAATATTAACAAACCAGAAATAGTAAGTGACCATAAGCTGCATTAGGGTTCAAGTTATCAGAACATCCATACTTCACATAAGTTATATTTTCAAGCGAATATGAAATCACAGTCTATGTAATACTTAAATCGACCACAAGAAATACCCAAAATGTTATTTTCTTTGGTCCTAGGACATATCACAAGCAGTTATTCATCCTCTCCTAAGTGATCCTATAGATTATATGAGAAGTATTGAAGGGTTGTTTTTTGGAGCCTGAAAGAAAAATATTTTCAAACTCTCCAACAAAGTGGAAAAAAAAAAAAAACCAGTTTAAGATACATGTGTGAGTGCAAGAATTTGTGCATGTTTGATTATATATAGACCTAGAATTACTCTTATACCACATCGCCTGAAAGCTAGATAAGGTACTGGAGGTAAAATTAACATTTAAAGGATATCACACCCTAATTTTAATAATTACCCAAAATTTAATTATTTAATTCCAAAATGAAAGATAATTAAAAAAACAAAACAAGATATGAATTATGTATGCTTGCTGTGGTTTTTGAAAATTCAAGTACTCACTGAATTCTCCTCAGGGTAACTTGAAGAGCTATTTGACACAGCAAAGAACTGTGCATTCAAATTATTCAATTTTAGAATAAAATGTTTCAATGAATAAAGTAGGTGGATATGCTTAATATATGGATGAATGAGGATGTAGCAAGTATAGTCCCCAAATACAAATGGTTTATAATGGAAGTAAAAATAAGATAAGTATATCAATGCTCAATTCATCACTACTTACAAGGCAGCTAGACCCAACTAATAATAAAAGGATTAAACTTAAAAGTTATAGTGATGGAAGTAATTTCCCTCACCAATTTCCAATAAAAGAAGATTAACAGATATTTAAAAACACTTACTTCTTTATTTCCGCAAGAGCATTATTATTGATAAAAAGCATGCGTGAAAGAGGAATTGAATCCTGACGGTCATGTACCATCTTTTCGATTACTTGTACATTTTCTTTATCACCCTTTAAAGCAAAAGCCTGAACAAGGCGAGTAACTGAGAGAGGAGATGGAACCTGATGGGAATCTAAGGCCGTCCTTAATGTAGTCAAAGCATCTAAGACAGAAAAGAAAAAAAGTAGAGAAAAAAGTTCATAAACTCAGTGTTTTCAAGCATTCTGCCTTGTATTTTAAAACATTTTTAAAAAATTGTAAACAACTAAAGACTCCTACAAATCTTGTCTATAATGTGAAAACTTTTTTAAAGCATTGAAAAACATGGTGGGACAAAATATATATTACTGACAAGGGAGAAATATAAGCTAGTTTTTTTCCCTTCAAAATTTTAACTACAAATAGTCGGATAAGATAAGATTCTAATTCAAAGGTTAAAGTTATGAATTAAATTCCAAGTCCGTTGTTCAAGAGGGAAACGTAAAAAATGAAGAAAACCCAACAATCCAATAAACCTTTACCAAGTGCCTATTCCGTACCAATCGCCACGAATGTGACAGGTTTCAGAGCCAGATGGGCCCTTGGATATCACTTAATTTTATCCCCTCACTTTACAGGTGAGGAAGCAGGCCCTGGGAGGTTATGTATAAGCTTCTCATTAACGGTGGTACTATCAGTATTAATGATAATAGCAGGAACCAAAGAAGCATACTGAAACTGTTCTGTAAGTTATGCAGATTTCCACGTTGAGAAACATAGCAAGAAAGATGTGTTCAATCCTTATACTTGTGTCTACCAGTTAATAAAAAACATTTTATTTAGAAAAGAACAAAATTATGGACAACCAAAGAGAACAAATTAGACTAAAACTTTTTCCTTTGCTTCCCTTGTAATTTTGTAAGCAGTAGCCTCATTTTTATTGAATATCTTATGTAACTTTATCAAATAACAAATCCAGGAATAGGCTCCAACACTGCCCATTATTAAATCCCACAAATATAAATTACTTTTTTCCCCATTAAAATTACAATTTTCATTTGGAGTTTTACCTATTCTCCCCAAAATTCACAAAAAAAATGCAGCGATAGGAAGAAACTAGGAAAATCATTGAAATCTTGCTCATAACAATGGTGGGCCTTATGCATGAACTTGAAAGTAGCAATTCACACTGATTTCAGGGATTTTAGAAAAATGCTTCCCAGCAAACTCACATTAATGATGAAAAGTACTTGGTTAAAATAAAATTGGCATTTTTCAAGGGGCACTAAATTATTATCAGGCATTAAAAAACCCGTCCCTAGAAATGATCAAATTAGTTCACCAAATTAGCTATGAAAGGCCTTTACCAAAGAAGACAAAAGTGTTTGCATTTCTTTCAGTGGCTGGGGAATGGGTACATGGAGGTTACAACAAGGGTTAGAGAAGAGTTAACTTAGGAACAGCCAAAAAGGTATGTGGGGTAGCTGATAGCCAAAGGCAGAAAGTAACCATATGGCATTGTGGAGGTAGGGGAGTGTAGGGGCAACGTAGTGAGGTGGGAGAAAAGGATGGCTGTCTAATCTGAGCCAGCTTTATGCCAATATTTCTTTGTATCACATCTAGTTCATGAGTAATCATATAATCTAAAAATGGAACAAAAAGAAATTATGCATCGAGCACCAATTATCAGCTCAGCCCTGTGCCATAATATTAGCCAGAGGTGAAAAGAAGAGGAAAATGAAAGCAGTGAGAGACATGGTCCTGACCTCAAGAAGCTTATAGTTGACAGCAAGGGAGAGGACAAATGATCCATGATATAATGTCAAATGTAAGACAGCGTATAATTAATGGCTAACCATATACTAATTATAAAGACAGGAGGCAGCAAAAACAGTGTATCCATGTTCAGATTCTGTATAAAAATTTTCTCAAAGCTCAAGTATTCTAGTTTTTCATTTTCATGCCAAAAGAAGTAGCCATCTAGTGTGTACCAAAAATGAACTTGCTACATAGCCTCAAGTTTTGTCTTTTTGATGCTTTTAAAATATTTAGCATTCTAGGCAAATCATTAGCTTTACATAAAGTTATACTTTCTTCATCTCTACGTCATTTTAGAAATAAAAAAAAAATTTAAATTGTAACTTTCTCTCCAACACAATTTAATATACAATATTCCTTACTTATTATGACATGCAAAAAGATGAATGCCAGACTGGACTGTCCTGACTGAGGAAGAATTAAGGCTGGAACTGAGGGAGAAGGACTCTAAGGGCATCAATGAGAGGGTAGCAACTTTGAACCACTTAAAAAATTAATCTCTCTAAACAAATTTGGGCTTAACTAAAAGTATAAATGAATATCAAGAGCCCTCTTATATAATAATAGAAATGAAGTCATGAATAGCCAGTATATTAAGTTCTCCCTCTCAGCACTACAGCTGGGCTGCGGTACATTTCACACAGGAATCTGAAGCCACCTTATGAAAATTCATAGGTAAAATATTTTATATTAGTAAAGAAAAATGCAACAATGCAATAAAACAGTTAATGTACAGCTTTTTCATCTAACCCTGGAAATCTCTAACCTAAGTAAGTAGCAAATTGGCAAACACCATGGATGGGAAGAAGAAAAAGGGACACTGCCTTGAGTTGAAGAACATTTTCCCTTGCTAATAGCGTCATCAGTTCTAAATCAAAACTACATCGCAAAAACAGAAAATACCAGTAACATAAAAAAGGACACCATCTTGATTCAATACAAGTGCAATACCCCAACCAACATTTCTGAAGTCCCTTAATAAAACTGCTTTAAAAATCCTAAACCCTGAGACAAGCAGTCTACATTTTATGACTGTTGGTATTGTGAACTATTAAAAAAGTATTAGATTAAGTTTTTTAAATCAATATTATAATCATTTAGTGCACAATCATGCACATTTAACACTCAATTTAACTCATTTGATATCTCACACAACCAACACAATATGCAAGAAACAACTGCTGAGAATTGTTTCAGATGCTCTAAAGTATGTTAATTTCCAAAGCAAAAATGACTTGTGCTGTGAATTTTAACGCACTTGAAAGCCTGTACTTTCTCTCGTTCTGGAGTACAAATTTTGCATGTCTGAAGAGCTGTGATTCATCTTAAGAAAACCCATCTTGTGTTAAATGGAATGGAAACTGGACTAAGTGGTCAAATGACAAGTACATTCATATTCAAGCTGTATTATAAATGCATGTACAGTAATTTACGTCTCTCAGCTACCACAAAAGGCTCTTGATAAGCAGGTAATTTGCTAAATGGACTCCTTTATCCAAGTATTCGAAGGGCGTTACAAGAAAAATCTGCAGAGGCATTAATGTGACGTAAAGGTCAAGCATTGTGACATACCTTTCAAATAATCCCGCCTAACTTGCGTTATGATGAGGAGGCTGTTGGCAGCATCGTTCAGTGTGAAGCCCTTGATGTGGGTCTCAGCACTAAAAGAAGCAGACATTTAGAAAGGAATTACTGACATGCTTCTGATACGATAATAAATGGTTGAGCACCAAGGTGAAATTATAAAAACTACTGTTCGTATGTTAAAAATATTGCTGCAAAATATCGACCTGGAGACAGCTTTTGTGTTATCCTGTCAATGGTTATAGAAGGATAATTTTTTTTTGCATTCTGACAGATGACAAAGTTGGAAATGAGCAACAAAAGAAACAAAGTACAAGATTTTTTTTAAACAATCGGTTCAGATTCTTGAATGCTGACATATTAGATGACTAAAATAACTGCATGCCCTGCATTGTTCTGCTGTATCCTAAGCTGGATACTTTTTCCCTCTTTTTATTTTACGTTCACCATAATTATAAAATGTAAAACTATTCTTTCTGTAATAAAATTGAAACATTTATTTTCAGCACTGTATATTTTAAATATAAACTAAAGCATATTATGAACTAACACCATATCATTTGGTTGATTAATTTTCAAATTTCTGTCATGTAGATGCATACAATTTTTAAGCTGAATATGCTGTAGTACTAATGCCTTTGCCACATCAAAATGGAAATGACATATCAATTTTGTGTTATCCTTAAGATAAAAAACTTTTCTAACTCAAGAGCAAAGAAATATTTGATCACTAAAGCCTACTTGCTTTTAAAAATAGACTAATTTTATGCTTTTAGTATACTATTTCTAATGAAATTTACACAGCCTTAATACCTAGGGATAACTTTACAAGGTTCATTTTCAGATTAAAAAATCTCCACAGGCCAAAAAACAAAAAAAACCCCGCAATTATTACCATTTGCCATATCAAAAATCAAGATAAAACTCACTGATGGATGTTCTTGTGACAAACAACTGAGCAGCCTATGAACTTGAATTTCTAAGCTTGAGAGGATTGTAAGGAAAGCAAGGTCATTGCTAAATTATTCTCATCAATCCCAAGAAAATCCTCCAAAGACACCACAACAAGACTATCCTCTCAGTCACTTTCAGCCTCTGAGGTTCCCCAATGCAGTCAATGAATGCAGGATTTTCTTACTCCCCCAACCAATCCTCTTAATCTCTCCCAAAGCACCCATTGCTCAGTTTGACTTTTTCCCCTTTATCCCATCTGTCAAAGCCTTTAAGTCAAGTCAACAACTCGAGCATGGGACCATAAATTGCATATAGTAAAGGATTTACTTTCCCCAATCTTTATCGTGATTAAATAAACATTAGTCACTACTATAAAAGCTTTTTTATCATTCCAATACTAAAAAAACTTCTTACCCTGTATATAGTATACTTACCTAAAATGAAGTAAGATTATAAAGAATGAGGGATTTGCTTTAGATATCATTGAGATACAAGTTTTTTCTAGTCTCATAAATTAAGGTAGTAATTTTTTTTAACCCATCCCCCAATTCTCCCTCACACTCTAAAAGCTGAGGCTTTGGTACAAAATTCATAATATAGATAACATAGAATGGTCTTTCAGACATTACATTGGTTATACAGCCCAAATAAATGTCAAATAGCAGCTTTCAAAGTATTTTAAAGTGGCAATGTGAAAAGGCTGGGTAAATAAAATTTGACAATTATTTACTTCTGATCCAAAATTTTGGACTGATGGAAGAATCTATATTACTCTTCATTTTTAGCAGTCAGACCAAAGAAACTGATCATTCCTTAACATTCACCCATCCACAAAAAGGATGGAAATACAACTTATCCTGAGAAAGGGATATTTGGAATATTTTCTCATAACCCTACATGCAAAGACATAGGAATGATTAAGAGTGCATATTTCAAATGATGGAAATGAACCTATGGGTTATGCTTAGATAACATACAACAGTCAATGGGAGAATGTGCACTATTCTAAGTAATGAAAACTGGCCTTATCCCAAGGAGTACTGGGCATGTCCAGTACACGACATAGCATTTCATCATTATCGCAGACCTAGATCTGAAGAGACTCTTAAAGAGACCATTTAATCCAAGTCCCTTATGCGCTTTGAACAAACAATACACTATAAGGTTACCTTTTTGTCAACATGACTAAGTATTAGGATTCTGTACACACTTGATCACGAGAGCCATTTCCTACTGAGAATTTCTTAACACCTATTTTAAATGGATGAAGATCATAAAATAATTCCCATAACCCGGTCCCTTCAAAACCCAGAAAAACTTGTACAAATTAAAATAGAATAAAGTATGCAAAATCAGGAGACCTATTTACATAGTGACTAAAATGTAAAGGAAACAACCTTTGAAAGGAATCAAGAACTCTAAGCAATGCAATGACCATCCATGACTTTAAACAAATTGAGGACAAAGCATGGTTTCTATCTCTTTGTGACACATTGCGACAACCCTTACAACATATTTGTTTTGACTATAATTGTGTTGGGGGGTGTGGAGGGAGGAGACTGACAGACGTGACACACATTTTCTTGCAGGGTCCAAATAGAAAGGGAAAAACAAAAATGATATACAAAGAAGAAAAGAACAACAAAGTAACGTTTAAAAATATGCTTAAGAATACAGAAGTCCAAAAGGGGACAAAGACAAGAAGGACAATGTTGGTAATATTATAGTAAACTTAATGACAATTTTGAAAAACAAGTTGTAGTAACAGATATATGATTATTTTGGTTTTGGCTTTTTATTTTAGAAATTTTCATGTTTGTTGCTGACTTTCTGGCTTATAATAAAAATAAATTTTAAAAAAGTTAAACATTTCAGAAAGAAATGGGCGTGGCATAAAAGGGAGAAAACTCAGTAATTTAAACTTTTATTTAATAAAATGAATAGGTGAAATCCTCATGAAACTATTGGGAAAATGGGGTGTTATTTTTAAAATAAAAATTTCCAGGCTTTGGTCGTCTACCACCACCACCACTACCACTACCACCACCACCACCACCACTTATCTATTTAAACATAAAAATAAAGAGAGGTGGTAAAGGCAAGAGAACATTCAAAGGGAGAAGGCTGCATTAATAAAGAGTACCTATATCATCATAACAGTAAAAACCCTAAACTATAATGTTCTTTTATTAGCACAATCGTAACTTTTATCGAACTTCTAAGTTAATCATTTTTATTGTTCTTTGGTACCTTAATTCCATTACTATTTCCCAATGCTTAACTTAATTTAGCCACGAAGAATTATGATTGTAAAGCATAGAAAGTATATTTGCATAATAACTGAAACTTTGGCAAAAAGCAAAACAAAACATTTTTCTATCCTACATATTCAGAAGGGTATAACTGGGCTGTAACCAGTAATTCTAACAAGGAAAAATAAAAAGAAAGTTGCCTTTATTTACATTATTGAAAGGTAGCTGTTACTATTATTGCCAGGGTTCTATTACTAGGCCAGAAGGGTTAAATAACCTTGTGAAAAAAAATTAAAAGAACTATCACTAGGGGTCAACTGTAGCTACAGCACATTAAAGGACAGCAAAGGTATAAATAAAAACAAAGATTGAGTTTTTAATTCATAAGAAAAAATCTTTGCTCTTAAGGGTGAACAAGTGGCATTTAAGTAGGTAATTACAGCGACAGACTGCTATTTTATAAATTGTGAGTAACTGTGCCATGGCTGACATTCAGGGCTAGATTATGCTGCCTATGAGGCTGTGGTATCTTGTCACTAGCCTGCAATAGGTCATTTTGGTCAAACCATCTCAGAATAAAGTTAGTTCATCAACAAACTTTTAAAGTCTACATTCCTTTTTTACTGATCTAATCCAACTGCTTGATTTAAGAGATGGGAATTGGAAGGAAAACAGTATGTCCAAGGTGGCAGAGCTCAAAAATGAAAAGAGGAAAGGTTGTTGACTCCTAATCAAGCTTTTTATTAAAGTAGAGAACGTAGGTTAAACAGAAGTCTCAAAGACCTATCACCTATACTAGATCTGCTTAATCGTATTATTTCCTCATCTAGTTCTCCAGTGCCATAGGAAAACTACAAAAGAAAAGGATCCACAGGAAAGAGGGAGAATGGATAGTTTGCCATTAGAATGGCCTTGACATGATATTATCTTGATGGAGATGGAATAACAGGAAAAAGACCATAACGGTCAGTAGTCCTGTGCTGCTGAGGTATACTCCATAGAGATGAAGGATAGCAAAGTGTAAAATGAGAAGAAAGAGAAGGAGACTGAAGATCAGAGGATTAACCTTAGAAATATCCTACAGACAACAGCAGCAACTATACAGGATAGCCAAGAGATCAAATACTGCAGCTCTCCTTCATTTCTGTTACTCTTTCCACAGATGATTTAGATAACATCGTGGGAAACAGGAAACAGGAGGCATTATTCTTTCAGAAGATTACAACAGGGAAAAGATGAAGAAAAACTCTTTGGGTACAGGGAGCAGGGGAAGGAAATCAGTACATATGGTACCTACTATGTGCCAGGTAACGTGCTTTCAATACACTTTACAATTATGATCGCATTGGATCCTCAAAACAACCCTGGAGGATAGGTACTGTTATTATCCACATTGTATACCTGAAGAAACTGAGGTAGATAGAGGTTAAGTGATGTACTCATGTCACACAGCTAAGTAAGTGTGATTTGAACTCAGATCTTCCTGACTCTAGGTCAGTGTTCTATCCGTGGCATCACCAGCTGCCTTGGGACCCAAAAGAATGTCAAGGTGGCATTAATACAGCTGGAAAACTACTGCTGCACCTTTCTCAGTCTCTTTTTCTTACATGTTACGTTTTCCTAATGGTCTCTTGCCATTTTTTTTTGGCCTTTTTACTTCACAATGTCATTCGCATTTCTTAAGACAAAATGAATCTTTAATCATTCCGAGAGTCTTGCAGCATTTCTCATTATTTTGGAGGAAGTCCCAAATAAGGAGAATAGGCAAGAGTTTTTTATTTTAAGGTATTTTGGAAAAAAATTTACTTCCTTACCTTTAAAAATACAACTTTTATTGAAACATTTCTGAACCACTGATGTTGCTTCACCTTTGGGCAGATTTAAGGAAAACATATTCCAAATGTATGTTTAAAATTCCTGTTTTAAATGCATGTTTAAAATTTGTATTTTCTGTTTATCTTGGTCATGTCCTAGATGGCTGTCCAAATCCTTAAAAAATCTATACACAAAACCTCCCCAGGACATATACTGAGCCAGAATGCTGCAGGGAAATGACTTCTGAATTTGGATTAAGAGGATGTGAGTTCAAATTCTGGCTCAGCTACTTCCCTGTATGACTAAGCATCACCAGGTGCTAGTAACTCGTCTATAAAACTGGGGGAGCGGGAGAGAAGGAGAGTGCAGTGGAGAATGCTGAACTAAAGGGCTTCTGGGATCCCTTTTAATTCAAAAGCTACTATTTGTAACACAAGGCACCCTTTCATCTGATCTATAGGACAGAAAAATTAAAATGAGACAAATGTATCATAATAGGAGGGAACAAGGTTTCCTTTAAGTATTTTAACATATATAATAGCAGGTTTCACTTCTTATTTACGTCTGTGTTGCCTCTTCCAAAAGAACATAAGCTCCCTGAAAGCAGTGGCTCTTAACTCTTCTGTCTCTGTATTCTCAGGGTCTAGTACAGACTGCAACATGCCAGTGATTGATAAAGGCTTGTCAACCCGGTAAAGACAAGATAAGTATCAGTAAAAGCATAATTTCTGTAAGCATAAAGAGTAGACTGTCTTCCCCTTTTTTTCTATCTCAGTTTCTGACCTTCCTTCAGTGTGCTAAAAGATGAATATGGTAAAGATGATTCATTTTTAAAAAAGATTTGATTTCTGGAAATAAGTAACTGAAAATATCAAAGGCCAACTGGGGAAATTTCAATTACAGTTAAAAGTACTCTATTTCATCTCACCCACAAAGTGGCAAAGATAAAAGAGGTATACATATTCAACAACAGAGAGTATACCAATCCATGATTCATAGTTATTTATCACTACAGGAAAAGTGTTTTTCATTAAAGAGGTGAGACTGAAAAAATGACAAAAGACAGAATTAGTCATTGTTGATAAGGCTTCAAGAAGATTAATGCAAATTGATGTAGTTAGTAAACAGTTTGGAAGTATAGGAGAAGTCTCATAAAAGTCCCAAGAATTGTTCATATCCTTTGAATCAGAGACCCCGTAGATAGTCATAATTTTGAAAGTGTTCAAAGACATTAAGGACCCACATAACAAATAATTGTGGTGGCATATTTTGTGGGCCTATTAAAAAAAAAAACTGGTTCCCCAACTAATAAATGGTCAAAGGATATGAACAGGCAGTTTTCAGAGGATATAGTCATATGAAAAAATGCTCTCAATCACTATTGATTAGGGAAATGCAAATTAAAACAACTCAGAGGTACCACACCACACCTATCCGATTGGATAACATGACGAAACAAGAAAATGATATATGTTGGAGAAGATGTGGGGAAGTTGGAACACTAATTCATTGTCGGTGGAGCTGTGAGCATTCTGGAGAGCACGAAAGGCTATAAAAACGTACATACCCTTTGATTCAGCAATACCACCCCTAGGGCTGTATCCCAAAGAGATCATAAAAATGAGAAAAGGACCCACATGGACAAAAATATTTATAGCAACTCTTTCCAAAGAATTGGAAATTGAGGAGATACCCATTTATTGGAGAATGGCTGAACAAGTTGTGGTACATGAATGGAATGGGATACTGTTGTGCTATAAGAAATAATGAACAGGCAGACTTCAGAAAAATCTGGAAAGACTTATATGAACTGATACTGAGTGAATAAGCAGAACGAGGACAACACCGTACACAGCAACAGTCACAATGTGCAATGACTGATTTTGACAGACTCAGCCCTTCTCAGCAAAACAATTCCAAGGACTCATGATAGAAAATGGCATCCACATTGAGGGAAAGAACTATGGAGCCTTAATGCAGAGCGAAGCACACTATTTTCTTTTTTGTTTTGTTTTTCTTTCTCATGGTTTCTCCCATTTATTATAACTCCTCTCTGCAACATGACTAACATGAAAATGTGTTTAATAGGAATTTATGGGGGCGGAGCCAAGATGGCAGCTGGAAAGCAGGAACTAGCATGAGCTCCCTGCCAAGTCCCTCCAAAAACCTATAAAAAAAATGGCTCTAAACCAATTCTAGAGCGGCAGGACACGCAAAATAGCAGAGGGAAGAAGGTCTCCAGCCCAGGAGAGCCTGGATGGTCTCCAGGTAAGGGCTTTCGCGCACAGAGCTAGGAGCGGAGGTGAGCACAGCGGAACAGAGCCCAGTGTGGGCAGCGCGGACCAGCCAGGCGGAGCGTGCCCTAGACCCCTGAATCAGTGAGCTCTGGCAGTTACCAGACTTCTCAACCCACAGACACCAAAAACAACAGAGAAGAACTGCAGAGACCACAAAGTGGCGGAGGGAATCAGGGCTCTAGCCCACGACAGCCTGGATGGTCTCTGGGTAAGGTCTATCCTGCACAAAGCTGGGAGCAGAGTGGAGCCAGCCAGAGCAAGAGCCGGGTGGAGCGTGCTCTAGAGCCCTGAATCAGTGAGCTGCAGCAGTTACCAGACTTCTCAACCCCAAAACACCAAAGACAACAGAGGTTAGTGGGAAAAGCTGCTGGGGAGAGAGTATAAGGAGTTTGCTATTCGGCCACTGCCCCAGGGGGAGCGCAGGTGGGGCAGCTTTAGAACTACAGCTGCAGTTGCTTCTGGCCTCAGGCCCACCTGGTGGGAGGAATTAAGTGGTGGATCAGAGCAGGAGTGCAGAGTCTGCTGAAGATCTAAGTCCAGTCCTGCTTGGGGGTTCTTGGGGAAGGAGGAGTGCTGCTGTGGCAGAGCTGGTGCACCTGCCCAATCTTGGAACATAGAACTCTCTGCTCTACCAGCAGTCATACCCCACTGAAAAACTCAAGGGTCAATTAAGTTGGCTGGGAACATGGCCAGGCAGTGAAAACACATCCAGATTAAGTCTCAGGCTTTGGAATCCTTCTTTGGTGACAAAGAAGACCAAAACATACAGCCAGGATAAGTCAACAAAGTCAAAGAGCTTATAACAAAAGCCTCCAAGAAAAACATGAACTGGTCTCAGGCCATGGAAGAACTCAAAAAGGATTTGGAAAAGCAAGTGAGAGAAGTAGAGGAAAAATTGGGAAGAGAAATGAGAAGGATGTGAGAAAACCATGAAACACAAGTCAATGACTTGCTAAAGGAGACCCAAAAATATACTGAAGAAAACAGCACCTTAAAAAATA
>CM053625.1:279666008-279727213 GCA_028646595.1 Phalanger gymnotis | reverse complement strand
GGGGGGAGGAGGGTAGAAATGGGGAGAAAAGTTGTAATTCAAACTCTTGTGAAAATCAATGTTGAAAACGAAATATATTAAATAAAAAAAAAAAACCAAATAGGAATTTATGTGTAGAGCCCATATCAGATTGCATGCTGTCTTGGGGAGGGAGAGGGAGAAATTTAAAATTTATGGAAGTGAATGTTGAAAACTAAAAATAAATAAATATTGAGAGAAAAAAAAACCCAGCTCAGTAACAAAGTTAATGTCCATAAACTAGAGGTGGCTGGGTAAATTATGGTCTATAAATGAAATAAAATGCTATCATGCCAAAAGAAGCAATAAATATAATGAATTCAGAGTAACATATGAAGACCTTTAGGAAGCAATACAATAGTGAGAAGCCGACCCAGAACAACCATATGTAGAATAACTGAACAAGGAAAATAAAAACAACATGAAAAGGTGGCAAAATTCAAGTTACTTTCAAGGACTGTTCTGGGTCCATAATAGATGATGAAAGTTGCTTTCCTTATTTTCAATAGCCCTCTGGATGACTATAGGTATGGAATGGTGCATGTGGTCTTCAGTCAACGTTCCTTAACTGCTTTGTCTGTTACAAAAGCAAGGCTTTAAACAGATGCGTATAAGGAAATAAATATGAAAAAGAAACAGGAACTGTTCTAAAACTTCAATTATTTTAAAACATGGAACCACTCATGTACATGAGGATAACTGAGTAGTAACCCATTATTCAGTCTGTAACTAAGGTAATAGGAAGCTAGGCATTTTCTTGGGAATCAACTGGTAGAAGAAAAAGACAGAATATATAGAAACAAGGAGCAATCACAAATATACTTACACATATTTCACATTCAAGGCTTCATTAAGATTACCATCAGCCAACAATAATTTTATGACTGTGGAATAAGCAAGTGCAGAAAACACAACATTCTTCTTCTGTGCCTCCAGAAAAATAGCATATGCGTCTACAAAGAAACAATAAACAAGAAAAGACATTCACAAATGCAATTTCAACTGGAAGAAAAAATTTTCAGATTTCACCAAAGAAAAAAATTTTTTTAAACAAATCCTTTTCATTGTCCTAATCTTTAGGATAAAATTACATTTTTAAAAAACTGTAAGTTAGATCAAATAGATGTATTTCAATTTGATTTCTTTTTTAAAAAAATTATTCTCACTGGATTTTTATAACTCAGCAAATTATATATCCATGTCAGTATAAAAATAATCCATCAAATTTAGGTCCATCACTATAATGAGCCAACGTTTCAAAAACCTTGCAAATATTTATTAGACCCCCATCACAGATATATGATTTAGTCTGAGTGAAGGAAAGGAACCATTTTAAAGCTATCTTTAATCTATAGGTGGGTGGTTACAATAGTCGGAATTACAGCACAACAGTATTAATGTGAATGTAGCCTACAATTCTGGAATTGGGAGATCAAATTATTTGGCTACGACAGGACTTACACAAAAACATACAATTTTCAAATATACTGATATCTAACAAGTAAACTAAGCAACATTTGTTTGACTGATTAACAGTTTTATTTCACTCGTTCACAATAACTGTCAGTGAATGAAAAGATGTTACCCAAAGAGAAGTAACTACACTTTTCAGTCACTTACTTTTCTCAAATAAAATTGCCTAGCTGTAAACATCCAATTGAGACTATAATCCACTCTCTACTGTATACAAACACTTCACAATAAAGATGGTGCACAACTGATCTGTCACATATGGCCTTCAACAGACTTTCAAAGCTCTTGTTACCAAATATAGCAGCAAACACACACGAACTCAGAACTAAATACTAATGTTTTTAACAACAATCTAAGCTGATTTGGAGGATTCCTGAGAGAGTATATATTTGTAAGCTTAGAAAGGGTGATGCCACTAAATATGTTCAAACCAGCAATCAAGGTCAGGTTCACATCTTTGACCAGAATGAGAAAATGAGGCATTTCCTCAAAAGGCCTTTCAGGTCATTTTTACAGAAAAAAGACAATAAAGACATTTCCAGGAACAAATCAGAAACATTACAATTTACCATTTCGAAGAATAAAAGTACGGCTACAAATTAACTAGTAAGTTTAAAAACTGGGTTTGAACATTTTACCTCAACATCTGGACACAAATGTTAAAAATTTATGCATTATCGACTCTGCGCTGGGTTAAAATAGGCAGCTATATTTCTCCTATCATATATACCATAATGTTCAGGGAAGAAATATATCATTAAACTACTATAGAAAAACTGTATTTATGAAAAACATCATGTATTGCACAACTAGCTAGAAGTGAGTTATGAGTCCTGCCTCCCTCAACCAATAAAAAAGTGAAAAGAAGATAAAGGTAATTTCAATCATTTGATGAATATCAAATTCCACAGGAGGCTATAGTAATAAAATTTTAGTTGAAATAAAAGTTGGGTCTTAAAAATAAAACAACTATTCCCTCATATAGTTACTGAGGTAATCTATTAAATTTACTTTTTATTCTACAAATAAATATTCCCAAGAGATATCGTTGTATTGAAAATCATCCCCTTACAGTTATAAAAGCCACTGCTGACCTTCTCTTATGTCTCTATGAACCATGATACATCACAGGTGAAGACAATGTCTATAAAATAGCAGGTTTCAGAAAAAATACTATGAAACTGTATAATGCATTTTTACACCCAGGATTGGTGTTCCTTGGTACATGACAAAATTTTAAAATTCAATATCTGAGGAATTTGCTAATTCCTATAAAAGTTCAGTATAACTGTATATTGTACAAGGAAAATATAAGATGTTTTTAACCTACCTTGAATAATTAGTAAGAACTAATGAGAATGGTCATTGTTTGCTATCTTGTAAAATCTTTAAATACAGGAGACAAAAACTGAGTCCTAAGTTACAAAAATTACCATCTTTTGGTGAAAGATTATGATGTCTGTAACTAAATATATTTTTCAAAAGACTGCTGCTGTATGGATATAATATGGAAATGATTAGATTTAGTAGTGAAAACTATAAATTACCCCCACACACACACTTCACTTTGCAAAGCAGCACCTTTTTTTTTTTTTTTTTTTTTTTGCTACCAGCAAAATCAGCTACTTTGCAAAGTAGCTACCTAAGGTAGCTACAATTTGGTACAAAAATTTTTGCTATGTGTGCAAGGCAGCTCTTGATTGAGAAAACTAAACTAAGTGAATGAGTTTAAAAATTAACCCTTAATATCTACCATTCTTCCTATTGGAATAGCGTTTCAAATAGCACATGATTATTAAATTAAAAGCGGCTAGTATGACAAGGGTTTAAAATTTTTTTATATAAAACAAACTTCCCAGAATACTATACTGTATTGTAGTGATATTAAACTTATAAGAGTTGTTTACATAAACCTAACAACTTAATAATAATTACTTTAATAATTAGTTTTAGTAAGACACATTTCATAACAGTTGAAGTAAATTTTTTTATAATGATCAAGCCAAGCGGTCAAAGGATGTGAAAGAACAATTCTTAAAAGAACTGTAAATTATTATCAATCATACGAAAGACTGCTCCAAATTAATAGGAGAAATTCAGATAAAAACTGAGGTTTTAGTGCCCAAATGGGCAAAAATGTCAAAAAAGGGAGTCAACTGTGGAAGTGCTGTGGAAGAATAAGGATATTTATAAACTAATGGTCATAGAATGGTTTAATCATGTTGGAAAGTATTAGGAGATAGCAACCAAGTCCTGCAACCAGTAAGCCCACTTTATCATAAATGCAAGGAACTTAAAACACAGTATCACAGCATGGAGCCTTGCTGTTCCAAAACCATCTGCTGCCCCACTCCACACCCCTGCTGGGGCCTTCCCAAAAACTCACTCACAGCCACTACGGTCTGCTCTTTCCTTCAGCTCTAACTGCAGTAACTGCTCTCAGAATTTCCTGTGATGCAATTTCCTTTTCCTCTCAGCGAGCTGCTCTCACTACATGTGGCTTAGGTTTCTTGTGCTGTAAGCAGGTCACATGGCCCATTAATGGGTGGGAAAGATCTTCAAATCTAAATAGCTATTACATCACTCAAACAATATAATATATGGAAAGTACTTAGCACACTGCCTGGCACGTAGCAGGTTTTATAAAAACGCTTACTCTCTTCTCCTTCCCAAAACATTCATAGCTACATTTACTGTAGTAACAAAGAACTGGAAAAAAGAGATGCCTGTTGTTTGGAAATATGGCAATTAAATGTGGTACAGGAAAAGAAGGAAATATTACTGTATTGTAAGAAATGAATATAAAAAATCCAGAAAAGCATAGGACACCTAAACCGAAGGAGAGTGATGTAAGCAGAACCAGAAGAACACTAGGGGGACGCGCCACCGCAGCAAATATAAAACTGTAATTATAATGACCAAGCTTTGCTCCAAAGAAGAGATGAGAAAATACATCACTCACACTAGTGGGTGTGGAACTATTCCATACAGTTTTCCTAGATTCCTTCCCCATTTCCCCTAAACATCCTTTTTAAACTTTGTTTTTAAACAAAGAATGGCTCACTGGGTAGTGGAAGGAGGAATTCAGAAATGAAGCTGATACAAAATATATAAATTTAAAAAAACCCTTAAGAACTTAAAAAGGGGAAAACTTCAAAAGAGCTGTTGACAACCTCCTATTTATCATCAACTTATCACTTTCTACATCCAATCAATGAATACATCTTTTTGATTAAAGCCTCCTTGATTGTTACCAACTCTCTTCATTCACACGGCCACCTAATACATTTATACCTCATGGCCTCTTGCCTAGATCATTGTAATAAGTTTCCTCCCTATTCTTCCTGAAAACAGGTCCTCCAATCTACAATTCATCCTTCACACAATTACACAGTTAATAGTTTGCTTATATCCCCCATCATACACTTTCTGATTCTTTCTACTTTGATGAAGGTTTCCCAAGGCTGGCTCTTAGGCCTCAGTCTGCATCAAGTGAATTATCAGGCGACTAAACTGGCCACAGTTAGATAGCAGTCCTCTTTGCTAAAGACCTGGTAGATCCACACACATGCTGGCATCCAGTTACCTCTTTCTCAGTTCTCTGGCAGAATACTGTTCTAACACAGAATGCTTCCTCTTCTTCCTCCTCAGAACACACATTATATTTATTCTGCAAGGCCTCATGCATATCTGTCTACTCTTGTCTCTTAATAGTCTCTACCACTGAGAATTCTGATTTCTTATGACCTGAACAAGCTAAATCCAATCTGTAGACCTCTTTTCTGAATTTAAATTCTAAAGCACCTAACTGATGCAGCATATTTTCAATTACTTCAATTACTTTCAATTACATATTTTCAATTATTTCAGAACAACTCAAATTCAGTATGTCTAAAAATGAATCATTATCATCCCTACAAAATAAGGTGCCCTGCATACCATTTTTGCTTCAGCTCAAGTTTTGTTCTGGTCGTCTCAAAATATTAATTCATTCTCACTGCTCCTTCAAATACCTAGTCAGCAAGCTTTATTCAATCTTTCTTCACAGAGTCCCAAAAGATCAGCAGAGGGTAGATGAGGTGTCAAGATCTGTACGTTAGTGTGTAACAGTCTACACAGCAAGGTCAGGAATGTTGAACAAGGTGAGGAAAAGTGTATGCCAATTTTAACAGCAAAGGCAATGATACTATTGCTAAGATTTGGGGGCTGATAGTCAGTGTTTTGTGCAAGGATTTAAAGCATTGCTATGTAGCTGAATAAAGCTATTTCTTTACCTTCGCTTTTCTTCTTCTGACATGCACTCATTAGCTCTTTCTTTAAGACTGCTTCTGGGGGCAGGGGTAACGCGCCGTATTGAGGATCAGCTTCAAGGGGGTCATCATACCACAACTTAAAAAGAAAGTTTTATTTTTTAAAAACATCATGTCTGTAAGAATGGGTTAATGTTTAGATCTATAATGCACAAATAAAATTTTTTTAAAGAAAAATTGCTCTCCTCAACCTACCATGGGTATATCAAATGGAACATCCTGATTGTTATTTCTGAGGATTTCACCCAACAACCTCAATGTCTTCTGACGAGGAATAACATTTTCTTCTTGCATTTTAGTCCAAACAGCATCAGCTCTCTGCCAGTCATTATTTTCCTCTGCAAAACATGATTAAGTCCTGATGTCAAGTAAATTCAAAAGCACCAACATCCAAGTTACACAATTAACGTTCCTAATTTTTGATAAGGATGATAAGACCTTTTAGTCAAGGCTATCACACATTAAAGTAATATTAAAAGCTATAGATTTAGATACTTGATAGAACCTTCAAGATTTGTTCTTAGCAGTACTATTTAATCAGAAGTCTTCTGATTTGCATTTCAAAACCAGTGACACAGAAACCATATAAAAGGCACATAAGCAAATAGGCTGTAATGCACATTATACTACTGTAACTATTATCATGTCGTGGTTACTATAGCTTAAAAAAATGCAACATCTTCATGATTACAAAGCATTTTCTTTATAACAACCCTGTAAAATTATCCTGTAGAACAGAGAGATGGCACATTGGGTCATTTAGCCCTAGACAAAGGAACAATATCTCTCAGAAGTTAAATGATTTGCAATCTAGGTGGTTCTTACAAGTTAAGATGATTAAATGCATGTCCCTCTACCCCAAAATACATATCTAGAATCACATCTTCCTTGGTATTGCTAAACTGTTGCTCTGGTAAGGAATTTAGAAATCAACCTTCTAAAGTCACTAATTGCCTTGGTGAACCTTATAATCCATTACATATATGATGGGAGGGTTAAAATGGCAGAGAATAAATTCAAAATAGGCAAATGGTTCTGCCTTTCAAAATCTATAGCAATCTTATTCTTGGATATTATAAAAAGAAAAAAGATTGTTTCAAGTCTACTTACTCTAAGAATTATGTTCATGTATGACCTTTTCTTGCTTATGTTTAATACAAAAATCTATAAATGAAATTAAATTATGCAAGAAGTGACCATTTCTCATGTAAGGCTGCTTAATAACTTTTGATATATAACAGGTACTATACAAAGGATATAACACTGAGGGTCTAAAATAATGGTAAGTAGGTAAGTGGTTTATTGTGTTTAAGATGACATAAAGCTGCAAACCTTTTCACTTGTTTAAGTAGCTAGAATTGGTTGTGTCTTTTCTTGTTGACTGATGATTTGTATGACAGAATTTAATAAATTCTAGCTTATATCTCATCTCGGCAGACATGGCTTGTCAAACTGAGCAACTGGGTGGGGAGGACTTATTTGCATTGGGAAGTAGGACTGCCTCCTGTTGAAATGACATTGTTTCTTAAGGACCAGTTGCTTTAGTATGACAAAACAATTATCTATAAAAGCAGAAATAACCAATTAAAACTTATGTAGTCTGCAAATCTAACTAAAAATAAATTTTGAAAAATAGCTAACATTTTTATAGCGTTCACTATGTGCTAAGGGCTCATAATCATAGGCGGTAGGTGCTATTATCATCCCCATTTTATAAATGAGGAAACTGAGGCAAATGGAGGCAGAATGATTTGCCCAGGTTCGCAAGCTGGTTTTGAACTAGGTATTCCTGACTCCAGGCTCACTGCCACTAGCTGCCCAATAATAATAAATATTCCTCTACTGCGATATGCCAATTGTCTCAGAGGATAAGATCACTCATGCTTGGCACATCAGCAGAAGCCAAGTGAACTAGAAATCTTAATGTAAGGAGATACAAGATGATTTCCTAGTAACCCCCAACACATAGTAACATAAAGCATACCTGAGAGATGGCAATTGGATTATATTCCCTTTTTGAAATGGACAAAAAGAATAAATCAGCAAGCATCTGTTAAATGCTTATTATGTGCCAAGAGCTCTGCCCTGTACTGATGATACAAAGAATAAACAAAACAGTCCCTCCCCTTAAGAAACTCACATTCTTATGGGGGAGACAACATGAATCTAAGTAGGTAAGATACAAAGTAGATGTAATGCAACCTTCCTCTGAATGTATCTTTTATTTATACATCATTTCTCCCATTAGAATGTGAGTTCCTTGAGGACAAGGACTATTTTTTTGCCTTTCTTTGTAGCTCCAGAGATTATCATAGTGACAAGAACATAGTAAATACCTAATAAATCCTTGTTGTCTACCTGATGTACCCACAGTGGGGGAGACAGGGAATGGTCTCCAACAGAAAATGGCATCTGAAATAAGTTTTGACATAAAATATGGATTCTATGAAGCAGAAGTTAGGAAGAAGGGCATATAAAGGTATGGAATGCCAGTGCAAGATGAGAAATGGTGCATTATGTGTGAGAAAGACCCAAGTGTCCAGTATTACTAAGAAAAAAACCTATATCCAAAAGTATTAAATAAATTTGTGGCTGCCGAATAGTTACTAGTAATCTCTGAGGAGTTAGAGAGACTATTCCTATCCTTGCCTCAATACTGGAAATTGGCAAAAGTTGATTTTTCAAAAGCAGAGGAAGAAATAAGTTCATTGAAATTAAAAGCCAAAGAGTTTAACATCAATTGCTGGTGTGTTATTATGAAATGATTTGAGTTTGCATTTTTAGAGAAGGATTATTATAATATTGATCATTACTGAGTCAGCATGGATTAACAAGTATAGGTTAATGGTTATTTTCTTTTTTTCTAGAGTTACAAGATTGGTGAGTCACGTAAATGATGTAGACATTGCTAATCTAACAATGGCTCGTAACATCCTAGTAGACAAGACAGTAACATATTAACTAGAAGAGAGAATAACTAAGTATATTTGGAAGTGATATAATCTTCAGATGCAGGAGTAGTGAGTGATTGACAGGGAAGGAACCTAGTTAACAGAGGGCTCTGTTAACCTTACATATTTACCAGTGATTTGGACTAAGACGATCAAAAAACATCTATAAACGGAACTTGTATAGCTAATATCTTGGAAGCCAGAATCAAGATTCAGAGAGATCTTGACGAACTTGACCAAATGGCCAAAGACAGTAAGACAAAACTGAACAGAGATATATGCAAAAGTCAACAACAGGCCTAAATAAATTAAACTGTACAAGAAGAAAATGCGTAATGCATGTGTAGGCATCAAGAAATTCAGGATAAAACCACCTGGATATCTTAACTGATTACAAGATCAGCATATTTAACAGTGGTCAAGGGACTAAATCTAATTGAATCTAAAAAAATCTAATATAGTCTTAAGTCAGCATTAATACAAAGAACATATTAACTAACACACGGCTACAGATCATTCTAACCTGTCTAGGTGAGATCACATGTCTGTAATAATAAAAGATTTATCATAATATTAATCCGTAATCTGCCTCTCTTAAACCTTGATAGATTGCTGATAGTGGAGACCACATCTAATCCTACTTCCATAAATATCTCTCAAGTAATACTTGGAGACAGTAATAATAGTTCATGTTGATACAATTCTGGGCATCACATTTCTGTAAGAAAAAGGACAAGATGAAGTGAGTGTAGAGTAGAGCAACTTAAACTATGTATGTGAAGATGGTGAAATTTGGGAGCTGGAAAGAACTCAATGCTCATTAAGTCAGTCCACGCCAAAAAGGAGATCCCACTATAACATTTTTTAATGAATGGTCATCCAGTGTTTTTATGAAGAACAGCTCTAAGAAGGAGGAACCACTGCCTCTTGAAGTCACCCATTCCACTGTGGGATCATTCTAACTTCTACCAACTGATTTTTTTTCCTAACATCAAGCTCAAATGCCTCCTGGTCCTGCCTTAAGGGGCCAAATGGAGCAAATCTAGCCCTTCCTCTACCTAACAAGATTCTTTAAATACTTGAATATAACTATCAAAGTTTTCTTTTCTCCAATCCAAGCATGAGCAGTTCCTTCGACCATTCCTCATGACACCATCTCAAGACCCTCTGCCATCCTACCTGTGCTCCTCCAGACACTCTCCAGTTTATCTGTGTCCTTAAATTGTGGCACATAAGACAGAACACAACACTGCATACAAACTCTGACACGAGCAGCTATGCCCCTCTTAATGCAGATCAATATCTCATTAGCTTTTTGGGCTGCCACATCACCGTGACTGACTCAGGTTGAACTTGCAGTCCACTAAATCCTCACCTTTTTTTAGCAAAAGGCTTCTTATGTGTAAGAGGGATTAGAGGAGCTAAGTGTGGTTCAAAAAAGTAGACTTAACATATGCGGAAAATATAGGAAGGCAGATTTAGGTTCAATAAGTGGGAAAAACTCCTTCAAAATAAGAGCAATTCAGAAATGGACAACCCGGGTAGGTAATTATATAACAAATTGTCCAAACTGTCCATCACACAGGGTCAGAGGATCAAGACCTGAAGGACATTAGAGACCATCTAGTTTAACACCCTCATTTTACAGATGAAGAAAAGAAAACCCATGAAGATTAAGGACCTGGGCCAAAATTATAGTAAATAAGTAGCAAAAAAGTAGCAAAGTAGAACCCTCAATTCCTCCATTTCAAATCCAACATTCTTTCCATCACCTCTCTGTAGGAATACTAGTTAAGAGATATTGTAAAGAGAGGGCAAAATGAACCGGATGAAAGTCAGAAAAGAGAATAGCAGCAATAGCTTTATTGCTAATCCCTACACAACCTTTCAGAAAGCCCAGCCTATAAGTATAGTTGTCCCTTGTGGTTCTGCCCCCAGTTTTAATGAGCATAGAAGCTTCAACCTGCTCCACTTTTCCAACCTGGTCTGGACTGCCTTCCTTAGGAAGCATGGTGGCTGCTCACTAGCCAAAGACAGTAATATTGGTGTCAGAAAGTGCAAAAACTCAATTGACTTAAACCCACTATAGGTACCAACTCTAGAACAAGCAATTCTCAGTGGCAGAGGTTGCACCACGGTGTCACCACTAATTAGCTTTTAATGCAAGGCTGTGACTACTAAATATAACATGGTGTAAGATTCTACTTCCATACTGCTAGTCTAAAGTTTTAATTACAAAAATCACCACAAAAATGAGGATATTTCAAAGCAAAATACAGGCAAGATTACTAAATTACTTACTGCAGAGTGTTAGAAGATTGTAATACATTTGGTCTCTGTCACATTCAAATAGTTTCTGTGTCAATTCGACCAATTTCTCCAGGATTTCAACCTGAAAATTACAAAATAACAGATCATCATGCCTTGATGGGTATATAAAATGTCTTTAAATTCTGAAACAGGAATCCCTGACAAATCTTCAACAATATGTGGCAATATATAAGTAATCGATTCTCAGTTACTTAGGAAAAATAATCCTTTCTGTCAAGCTTTTTGCCCCAGACCCTTCGTTAGGCTGATATGGCACAAGAGGGTAGAGAAGCATAATGTGGAGAATGGGTCAATACCAACTTCTCAGGGTTGGAAGAAGCAGTACATTGTAACTCAAAAATTCCACCCCAAATGTCCCTAACTACTCTGTCTATATGCAGTCCACTTTTTTACTTGATGAGAAAGTACCCTGCATCAAAGGACAGTTGAAGAGAAATTCTACCAGATAGGAAGGAAGATCTTTCTTTAAAATCTCTGGTAGACTGAGGGGGGCTGCAATAATTTTAGACTGTCAAATCAGTGGAGTAAGAAAATCAAACTGATATAATGGATGAGTATCAATTTAGGACTATGGTTGTAGTTTTCTAAAATTCTGCAATAATGGTAATAATGTCACTTTTACATGTGTTATCTCACAGATATTATCCCCATTTTCCATTAGGCTCAAACTGGTTTGGGGGCTTGCCAACAGTTCTACAAACTAATAAAATAAATGCCTGAGTCGGGATTTGAACTTAGGTTTTCTTCACTCCAAATCCTGGATTCTTTCTACTCCACCAGGTTGATCCTAGGAAATCAGAGGCCCATGGTGACAGATGTGCCATTTTTAGGGAACGAGAGAAGATAAAACAGTTGAGAAATAAATTACCAATAAGCACGAACCTGGTTATTTGATATGCATTTTTCAGAAAACCATTGAAGTTTCCCAGAACGAGCCCTAATGCCAGGAGTCTGCAAAATAAAATATCCAAAGTGGACAATTCAATAAGGCCTTGTACTTCAAAGATACACATTTAATATTCTTGACCACATTTTTCCCACCACCCACAAATACCAAAAATCAAACACAAAATGCCAAACCAAAACAAAGAAACTTCACTATCTTCATGAAATCAATCTAGAATCTTATTCCTATTGTTATTTTAATTAGCTTTTAATTGCCAACAGAATTGAGTACAAGTGAGCTAAATAACCATCATCCTGTAGTCCAAAGATTCCTCGATAGTGAACTGAAGTATTCTCTGAATGTGAAATCTCATTAGATAGTCCACTGACGTAAACTCTAGATGTGTTTGACAAAAATTTTAGCAAGCCAACTGTCAACACAAATCAAAGTCATTGAAAAAATACTTCTCTATAGAATCTAGTCTGTTATTGTTCAGTGAAAGAGGTGTGATGTATGTATGCCAATAGTAGGCCTTCAAACCAAAGTTTTAAAGAGTAGGAAAACAGTCGAAAACATAAATTGAATTTAGTATTATATTTTACAGTAGGAAGTATAATTATGTTATAATTTACGACAGTAAAAAGGAAAGCATTCTCTTAACTGCAATTAGTCAAGAATAAAGTTTTGTTAGCTGGGAAGGACATTTTGAAAAATAATGAGGATATAAAAACAAAATATATATATACATATATTTAAAAAACACTAAGATTTAGCTAAACAATTTTGTCTTTGGGTGCAAATATAATTCCACTTAGGAAAGGAAATTTAAAAAAATTTTAGCTCAAATGATTTGTCACACTCTGAAATAAGAGGGAACCTGTTATTTCAATCAGTTTACTAAGAAAAAAAAAATTTTTTTTAAACATCCTATTAACAAAAGCAGTAAGCCAGTGAGCACTTGGTTCTTCCCTACCTCACTTCTGGAGAAGAACTGAAAACCAAATGTCTTGAGTCCTGATTTACGGATCCTAAACTCAGTTTTCTTTAGTTAATGAGGCAGAACCAAGGGGGAGTGGGAGACCAATGGGAATGGCAGAAAAAGAGACTATCTATAAAATTCTATTTGTGAATTCCTATTTTATACATGAGGATAAAGATTCTTGTAGTGATTAAGTTGATTTCCAATGTATTCCCATACAATGCTATCTTAAACAGCAACAATTTTTGCCCTCCTCTCAAGAATATTTATCCTTCTATTTTGACAATACAATACCATACTATCACAATTAATCCTCCCTCCCCCCAAATAATGGGGTAGTTGAATCTGTACATAATTTGCCTTAGAACATTACAAAAGTCCTTAGAAGCTTCACTATCACTGTTAGTGCAGACACTCAAGACCTAGACAGTCTTAATGTTGAACACGTACATATAACAAAAATTCTCAAGTTTAAGATTGACTTGGTGATGCCAGCTACAAAAGCAGCTGACTTACATACAACAGCTGGGTTCTTTAGTGTTTTGTTTTGAAACTAGGAAATGTTTCCACAAAAAAGTCTCTGTTGGCAAAAGAACATTCCTATCAGATGAACAAAATCTCCTACTCTTCCATGATAGAATGCTATCTCCTGACATCTTAGTGAATTTTAAAATATTGCAAGGAGAAATCTGAAATGGAAATAGACTATAATAAATGAAAACAAAAAATATTAATACTACACAAGATCTGAGTGAAATTCTCAATGTGAGTTACCACTTAATTAAAATACTCAACTTGCTACCTATCTTTCCTGATCTGTTTAACTGGTAGTAAGTAAAAGTAATTATTATAATAAAAAGACTGTCGTGTTTGCTTTTATCTGGGCCAATTTATTTTAAAACATTCCATATTTCCAAGTACTGGGCACATTTTTTTCAAGGAAAAAACTGAATAAAAAACTTAAGGGACTAAAATGTGCTTGTAAAATGTGTTCAGTTTATAGAAAGTAAAATATCTAGACATATCCAGTTTGAAATATAAGTATTGCCTCAAAAAAAAAACCAATTCACTTTAAAATCCCAGGCTTACCATGAAATAAACTGTGACCTTAATATCCCAGAATGATGCTCATCACCTCAAATGACGCTTCACAAATGCCAAAATAAGCACCTACATAATAATACAGGAAAAATATATCCCCAATTCTCTTTACCTCAGAGCATGTGTAAAAGAGCTGTACTCTCTTAGCACTTGTTAAAGAGTCTCTGAAGGGAGGGAATGCAAGCCTTAAACACAGGCAGAAATTGATTACAGAGAATGGAAAGTCTTAATTCCTATCAGAAGATCTTTCTGTATGCCCTGAACACTATAGGAAATTCATTCATAAAATGTTTGTGTCCTCAAGTTGACATATATGCTAGTAATAAGGCAATGGGGTGGGGGAAGCCAACATGAGATGGAATTGGCTATTCAAAGTTGGGTGGCTCTTCCACATTTCCACAAAACCCTCAAGATTTCCCTTTCTTCTTTGTAGCCTTTCAAAAAAAAAAAAAAAAAGAAAGAAAAAATTTCACAAGGAGGGAAAGAATAACTGAGCAGGTCTAAAGCTGAAGTTTATGCTTTTAAAAAAAATGGTATTCTTGCTTGATATCGTATTTTCAAAGAAGCTTAGAAAATGATGTAAAGGTCAATGTTGGCAGGGAACCTTTTGTCCTGTCCCCTAAGTTTATGAGTCTCACCTCAGATATTCAAAATAACAGAAAGATATATTTAGGCTGTATTTAGCAAAGCAGGTTTCACAGCTTTTTCGACACTCAGGCAAAATTATCCTTATCCACCAATCTGTGGAAATAGAATTAACTTCCAATCCCTTTCTTCCTCCAAAGACAACTTTTGGGTACAAACATTTGTACTTTTACAGGGACCTAATTTCATGTCCACTTCACACTAGGAATATAATATGTATCGATCAATGGAATTCTACTAATGTAAACAATTTTACTACATAAAAGCAATCACCACAAGGTCCCATGGACACAAAAGGTTACTCCTGCACAACCCCAGGATGAGAATATAAAAGCACAGAGAAAGAGGGAGGGAAAAAAAACATCTAGTGAACGATCCAGTTTGGTGACAGCATAAAGGATATAAAATGAGAATTACTATGAGATAAAGCTAAAGGGTACACTGGAGTCAGGATGGTGGAAGGCCTTGGAAATGAAGGTAATGTAAAACCCTAGACTTTATTCTGCACAGAATGAGGAGCCCCTGGAACGATCAGAGCTATGCAACAGGAGTATTTGGGCAGCAGCATACAGGATAAATGGGAGTGAAAAGAGACCAACAGGCAGGCAATCATTTAGAAGGCTATCACAATGAGATAGTAAGGTCCTTAATCGCAGAACTTCTTGTGGGAGTAACAAATATTGAAGTTTCTACCATTGCTTCCATTTCTCAGCTGACTTCTCGCCTTGGAACTTTCCTCCATACCTGTGGACTCTTTTTGCTTTCACTGATGAGTTCCTCCCTGAGTCTCCATTTGGACACCACCCTGCTTCAGCTTCTACCCATTTCTCAGCTTTTGCGTTGTCTTCTCCAGTTAGAATGTAAGTTCCTCAAAAACTTGGAAACTCATATCCTCAGCATTTAGTACAGTGCCAGACGCAAAGTAAATAATTCTTACCCGCCTGCCTTCAGCCTCTCCCCCTCACATACAAGTGCAACAGAACTCTCCTTGCCTTCTGCGCCAATCACTGCAGAGCTCTTCTAACTGGTCTCCCTGCCTCAGGCTTCTCCCCACTCCAATCCACCTTCCAAACAGCTGCTGAGGTGATTTTTCTGAAGAGCACACCTAGCCATGCAAGTCCTAACTCAATGACCTCCCATGCTTCCCACTACCTCAAGAATTGGAGAAAACCCTCTGTTCTCCCACATTACCTTTATCACCTCTGTACATACCCTTTATGTACCTAGTTCTCTTCCCCAATTCAAATGTGTCATTGTTTGTATCCTACACCCTTGGCCAAAGGCCTAGCATACAGGAAAAAACTTAATGCTTTCTGACATCCTGCATCAAGAAGATTGGGATGGGATTAAGTGATCAATATGAGGCAGACCCTAAGCCAGCAATTAACAAAAGGACTGGTACAAATAATGGAGGTTTACTTGTGGGGAAAACCAGTCAAAACAAAGAAACACATTATGAGAGCAACATAGGTCAGGCACAACACAATGACATTCAGATTAGAGAGAATAGCAAATTAAAGTAAAACAGCCAAAGGAAAAATCCAAAACTAAAGATCCTGATCAATTAATCAATGACCATTTATTGAGTACCTGCTCTGTGAAAGACACCATCCTAGGCACGAGGGATGCAAAGACAATCATTTCATTGTCACCAAGGAGATTACATTTTAAGGTGATTGAGATAATCAAGGTTTGGGATTTTTAAAAAAATGATTACATGTTGTTTTCCTAATATTAAATCATCCTTGCATCCAAGATATAAATCCAATCTGGTTATAATGAATGATTTCTTGGATAAATTATCACAGTCTAAGTGGATTTTATTAAAAATTTTGATTCATTATTCATTAATGATACAGATTGATAATTCTCCATCATCTTTTCCTGGAGGATGCATTAGAACTGCAAATCATAAAAGGAATGTTCTTTACAAGCATGACAGAACTCTCCTGTAAATCCATCAGTGGCGTTAAGTCCCTTCCTCCCCCTTCTTTGACCTTAGCTGTTTAAGATCTCTATTTAGCATTAAAACAATGATGATAATAATGATAGCTAGCTTCTACATACAGTCTACTCATCATTTTGTGAGTTCTTCCCATTGGATTCTGAGTTCTTTGAGGGGAGGGGCTGTCTTTTGCCTCGTTTTGTATCACCAACGCTTAGCACAGTTCCTGGCACTGACCAGATGCTTAATAAATGTTGACTAATTACTATGTGCCAGGTACTGTGCACTAAGGGCTTTACAAATGAGATTCACCTGATCCCCACAAACCTGTGATATTTTACAGTTGAAGAAACTGAGGAAAACGGTCATACTTGAGTTGTTTTTAATTCTTCCTGATCTGTTCTGTTTCACTAGTATACTTTCCTATTTTTAAAGAGTACAAAATAATTCTGATGCTACTGCTTTTATCAGAATGAGAAGTGTTATTTTCCTTCCTTTCACTTCTTTTTTTCGTTGTTTTCGGGCTGTTTAACAAATGGTTATTATTTTCCCTACCATTGTAAAATATCCCATTGGTAGTTTGATTGGCATAGCACTAAATGTGTAAATTAACTTAGGTAATGCAACATTTTTATTTTATTATGAGCTGTGAGCACTGAATATTCCTTCAGTCACTTAACTTGACCTCTATATCTTTAAGGCAAATGTTGTAATCTATAAAATATTATCTATATAAGTGTTGAGTGTGTCTTAATAGGCTGAAGCCCAGATATTTTAGGTATTTTTAATTCAAAATAACACTTCCTTCTGGATTTTGTAATTGCTATACAAAAATGTTGATTTCTGTGAGTTTATTTTATATACTGTTACTTTAATGAAGCTAATCTAAGACATTCTCAGTAAATACATGACTGGCAAATTTTGCCTCGTCATTTCCCTATCTTTGTGCCTTTATTTTCTCTTGTCTTGATAGCTTCCATTTATCTATTAGGGAATGCTTATACTTTAATAATTGTATCAAATGCCTATATATCTTGGATCTCAAGACTTTTATTGAAGGAATTTTATTGTGATTTTTCCAGCTAATTGTTTCCCTAATTTTATTTGTGCTGATTTTGCTTGTGCAAAAAAAGGCTTTGAATTTTAAGTAAAATAAGTAGGAAGGAACAGCAGCAGATTGTCATAAATGATAATTGTCCAAAGTAGCTCCAGCTTAGTGCAGAAATAGAAGGATTACTCCAGACATGTTCTAGTTATGCTTGGCAATGGGATATGAAAAAACTGTTCTCAAATGAACTGCAAACTACTAACCATGTGAAAGAGTCCGCTGAATCACAAATAATAAGGGAAATGCAAATCAAAATGACTGAGGTTTCACCTCACATCTCAAAAAGTGACAAAAATGACAAAAGACACGGATGATCACAAGTGGGGCGGGGAGGAGCTTGTGGAAAAAATTGACAAATTAACAAACCGTTGGTGGAGCTATGAAGTGATCCAAACATTTTGGAAAGCTATCGGCAGTTATGTGAAGAAAATGACTGAAAAGCATGAACCTTTTGACCTCTAGACCTGACTATAAGGCACATATCCCAAGGAAGTCACTGGCAAAAAAGAAAGCCCCCATTTACCACCAAAATATTTATAGCAGTATTTTTTGTAATAGCAAAAACAACCTAGAAACAGTAGATACCCGATCAATTGGAGACTGGCTAAGAAAGTTGTGGTAGGCGAATATAAGAGAATATTTACTGTGTTATAAGAAATGACAGATATGATGAATATAAGAAGCACAGAAAGACTTATATGAACTCAAATCAGAACCAGGAAAACAATATACATAACTGAAATGGAAGCAAAAACAAAACAATGTTATGAAATAATCATGACCAACCTAATTAGTGGAATACCAATAAGCAGTCCAGACTAGTTCTCTTACACAGCTCCTCCAACCAAGATCAAGCCAGGGCATCAGGGCAACTAGGGATCAGAAAATCTAGAGATAATGCCTAATTTAACATGGAGACATAACCAACGCCTTGCAGGAATTGGAGAAGTTCTTGACAAGGAAGGCTCACGTAGAGTAGGCTGGGGGGCTAGAAGGCTGTCAACCACAGAAAAGAGCAAGCAGAGATGGGGTATGGAGCTCTATACTGGCAAGAGGCAGGATAAAGAACCAGGCAGCAGCTGTATTTCCCTGGGACTAGAGATGGGTCACAGATTCAGCCACCTCCAAACCAAAGGGAAACTGCCTTGTTTCTGATTTCTACCTGTAGAACCTTCAAAGTAGAGGAGGGGAAGATGGGGCCAGCAGTCTACTAGAACACCAACTAGCGGTAACTGTGTTGCTCAAATCCAAAGCACGGTCAGGAGTATGCAAAGCTCAGAGCAGTTGAACAGATTTTTTGATCAGACCAACTGGGTTGGGAGCACTGTCAGTTTTACAGGCACTTGAGTCTGAGCTGACCCTGAGATCACTGAAGAAAATAACGTTAAAAACTCAGACCTGGAAAAAGTAGCAACAGTATCACAGAAAATTCAGATCAAAACTGTGACTATAAACTTCAGCAGGGCAGCTAGGTTGCTCAGTGGATAGAGTGCCAGGCCTAGAGTCAACTCAGTCCTGAGTTCAAACTCAGCCATAGACACATACAAGCTGTGTGACCCTGGCAAGTCACTGAAGCCTGGTAGCCTCAGTTCCCACATCTGTAAAATGAGCTGGAAAAGGAAATGGCAAATCATTCCAGTATCTTTGCCAAGAAAATCCCAAATGAGGTCACAAAGAGTCTGATACAACTGAAAAGCCTAAACAACAAAATAAACCCCATCACTAGGCAGAATCAAGCCATGGCACAAAAAAGAAAAAAAAAAAAAAAGGCAGCAAGGATAAGGATCTGTTGTGGAGTTAGAGAAATGGCCAAGACAAGACGAAGAAGAAGTGCCATACTCTTTAATTAAGCACATACACTGGGGAAAGAAGAGGATAAGGATTAGTCATAAGTAATATAAACTCCATACTTGCAGGTTAGAATGTGAAGAGGGGTTTAAAAGGACAAAAAAAAAAAAAAAAGAACCTATGAGTAGGGTCTGGAGAAAGGGAAGAAAAAAGAGAGGCAGGGGAGCACAGGTAGATTTTATCAAATACACATCACTTGGTACCCGTCCGCCAATCTCAATACCCCACTACTCTGAAAGGGGGTAGAAGGCAAGGAAACCTAAAAGGAAAAGCTCTAAGAAGATGCAAGAAAATTAGCAACAACTATGAACACTGATGGGATGAACTCATCCATAAAAGAGGACAGAAATATGGACTGAAAATCAGAATCCATATGGCCTTTATAAGAAATACACTTGAACCACAAAGAGTTAAATAAGGAGCTAAAACAAAATCTATTATGCATTAGCTTAACATGAAAAAAGAAGGGTAGGAATCATAATAATGAATTTGGTTAAAAGAGGTAAACAGCAACATTTTGCTTAAGATCATGAAATGCAATTAATATAAAAATATAATACATATGTACTAAAATGGTATAGCATCTAAGTAATTAAAGGAAAAGTTAAGATACCGGGGAAATCAGGAGCCTGGGAGAAATACACTAGAAAGTGAGGAGTTATGGAAAAAGCAGGTACAAAAATGACATCTGGTTCTACTCTGAGGAAAGGGCTATCAATTGGGCAACAGACACTGTTATGATATGGACACAGGCAGAGCCAGGCAAATTACAGTAAGCAATTAAGGCAGGTTTTTCCCAGAGGCAAGAGTAAAATCTCTGAAGGTACAAGGGAGGAGTACCTGAAAGCAGCAAGGTAGGACAGACAAAAGGCTCAGAACACATATAAAAGACTCATACTTGGGTGGGGGGGTGGGGTTTGAAGATAAGAGGGAATATAGTACTCAGGCATTTCTATGCAACAAGTCTATTCTCCCATAGCTTTGGGTGAAAGCCCTCCAGGCTCACAGAGATGGGGGGAGTAGAACGTTCATATGCTAGGAGGCTGGCAGTGCAAGCCCACTGAAATCTCTGTAAGGCAAAAAAAAAGTATTTCATAGATAAATACTATCAGTTACTCTGCAACCCTGTAAGGCCAGGAAAGGTTTGTGGCTAAGGAATGTGAAGCGGTGGGAAAGCATGGAGATGTTCTC
The DNA here is from genome assembly GCA_028646595.1 of Phalanger gymnotis. Taxonomy (NCBI): domain Eukaryota; kingdom Metazoa; phylum Chordata; class Mammalia; order Diprotodontia; family Phalangeridae; genus Phalanger; species Phalanger gymnotis. The sequence continues at coordinate 279,706,427 of CM053625.1, read as the reverse complement.
TAGAATAGCCTCCTGACTTCTTCCTCACATAAAATATGTCCTTTAAACTTTTTTCAAACCAAGATTTCTTATACATAATTCTGATCATATCACTGCTCTGTTTAAAACCCTCAATAACTTCTTACTCTTCTGTATTCTCAGTTTTAGTGCTTTAAAGAAAATAAAAACTGTCCTTGTGTTTATTTTTAAATGAACATTTTTTACTGAATTTAAACATTCACTAATCTCCCACATACAAAGCACCATGCTACCTGTTAAGGGAAATAACAAAGACAATAATTTTTTTAAAAACACATTACCTGCTATCCTCAAGCTTATGCTTGTCCCCCCATGCCTTTCCCCAATCAGTATTATCCCTTCGAATGATCCCCTAACACTTCTATACAAACTCTGCCTGCCCTTCCCTCTCCCTTCCCTGCCACTGCGGAGAAATTAAAATAGCTAGTTAACAGTTACATAACAGATGTGCACTAAAAGTTAAAACAAACGTAAGCTTTTAAAAAGGTGAATCGAAGAAGCAGTGCAGCACTGTAGGTAGAAAGCTGGTCCTTGCACAGGCCCCTCCCCTGACACACACTAGCTAGATAACTGGGCAAATCACTGCATCTTTGACCAGGCAACTGACTGTGAACTGCCGATCAGTTAGCTGTCCTTGGGAGTTCCCTCACCATGCTGCTCCCAATAACAATGACTTCACAGATCTAGGCAAAGAAAAAGTGAAGCAGGTCACAAAGGAAAACCAACTAGACAATTCGATTCTCACTCCAACTAATTCCTGCTCATATGTCTCTTGACAACACCAACATCTTTCCCATCTCGAGGTATGGCACTTCAGCGTCTGACTCCTTGTTCTACCTCTCCACCCCATCCAGCTGACAGAACTAGCCATTTCTTAAATCACATCTCTCATTTGTGGCCCTCCTCTCTCCTCACCCCACTTTTGTGCAAGCCCTCATTGCAACACACCTAAATTGCTGCCACACCATCCCAACTGGTCTGCTCATCTCGAGTACCTCTCCTATAGCTCTGGAATAGCGTATATGCTGCTCGCTGCCACATTAATGTTTCTGAGGAGCAATTCCAGTTGCCTCTAGGATCAAATATAAACTCTTCAGTTTACCTATTAAAACCTTATACAACCTGGCCCAAGCCAACTGGGCCATCACGTAGGACATTACTTCCCATCTTCTACTCTGTGATTTAGCCAAAATGGCCATCTCTCTGTCCCTCACACACAACACTCCATCACCCTTCTCCAGGACACTTCTCATGCGTAGAATGCCCTCCTTCCACATCTCTGCCTCAGAGTCCTCTACCTTTAAGAAAGACAGAGCACAGGAACTATCTTCTGCAGGAAACCTTTTCTAAATCATCCAACGGCTGGTGCTCTCTCTCCAAACTACCTTGACTTTACGTATGAGGTGTGTATGAATGTGTATATGAATTTATTGAGTAAAACATAAAGAGCAGCAGCTATTTTACTATAGTATCCTTCTTAATATAATTATTCTCTCTCTCCCTCCCCACCCCTCGCTCTCTCACACTCACACACACACAAAACGTAAACACTGATAGTAGGGACTGTTTTCATACACTGTAATTGTGTCTCCTAGTACCTATCACAGTACCTGGCATATAGTAGGGACTTTATACTTGTTGACTGATTCACCAATTAGTATTTTATCATAGGCAGTTAAAAATAAAAAGATACTAACCCAATAGCGTTCTTTTTATAAGAGAACCAAAATTGCTAAAGAGAAAATAATCATAATTTGGCAACATTCTACCACTGTCCCTTTGACTTATCAATTGCACTTAAGTAAAATTTCAATCAAGTCTAGATAAAATATACTAATCCCCAACAGACTAAGTTTGTCACCTACCACTTTCTATAAGCTGCTTACCATAGGAGAAAAAAAGAAGAAATGCTAAATTAAATGCCAAACAGTTGCAGAAAGCACTTGTTTGGCTGATTAACTTGTAGACAAGCATTACAAATAAATCTGAGCCTGGTCTGCAGCAAATTAAATTCCAGTGCTTTTAAGAACAAAGAATTCCTTGGCAAAGAGGATTAGCAACTTTACACCCAGGAATGCCAGTTTAATTTAATTGTTCCACAATCCAAGATTTAATATGCAAATATCATTTTGATATATAACAGTGAAATTAACAAAGTAAGGAAACAAATTTAATATACAACCAGACTGTCTCCTCTGAACTGTAATTATACACAATAAAGAAACTGACCGAGTTCTTTTTTTTCTTCATTATTGGGATTGAATTCTATTAACATGAATCAGAACAAGTCTAATTAAAGGTTAAAATTTTTAAATGTATTCTAATTAAGAGTCTAAATGGCTGCACGATTAGCCTACTATAGTTAAAACCCCACCTCAATGATCTTCTTGGCCTCTTTGTAATTTCCTGTCTGCAGGAAGGCGAAGAAGAGATCATAGAGCATTGTCATCTCCCCTTGCTCTTGGCTCACAAAGTCCATAGCTAGAGAAGACAGGAGAAAATAAATTAGTCTACTATAACACACACACAGAAATATACAATGTGATGAGAAGATTATTGGATAAACTGTTGTTTAGGGAAACTTTAAATGTATGACAAGGCCCCCTTAAGTAATTTGTCAAGCAGCTTTTTTTTTCTTCTGCAATAGACAAATTAAACATCATGAGCTCTAGAACCTGCAAACTAATGATTTAAGTTCCTTTTGGCAAGAAAATGGCTTGAGTAACATCTAGGGGAGAGAAAAACGATGTTCCTTATGAAGAAATGTTATGAAGGAGGGAATAAAAACTGTAGCAAGAGTATTTTACAATAGCACTTTTTCTTAATCTAATTTCTTTTAATAAATCCTTTTTTATGTCTGAAAAAACTGTGTGGTGTTTCCCTCTAAAAATTCAGGAAACACAAAAGCAGTCATTTAATAGGTCCTTTGTTATTGTTTGTCCTTTGTTCTCGAAGAAGACCATACAGGGAAACTGAACGCTACGTAATCATAACTTCTGAGTTGTGTATGTAAGAAGAGATTAGAAAATGCATCTTCCTCTTTTCTTTAGATAGGAGCTATGGATGTAAGCCACCGCAGTCACAACCCCTACTCACTCAGCCAGACTCAGATGAGGCCCTTGATAGACTGGCAGAAGTGCTTTTCCCCCCCTTTTTTAATTCTGTGTTCCAATCAATTAACAAGCATTTATTAAAGCACCTACAATGTGCCAGGCTCCATGAAAGGGCCTAGAGATACACCTACAATAAAAAACATAAGACATGGTTTGCTGTGTGGGTTGGGGGAAAACGAAGGTGTTATAAAAAAAGATATCAATGGAAACTGAAATAAATATTTCTAAAATGTTTATCAAAACTTTTTGCTCACATCTTTCCCTGCTGAAAGATGGGGGTTTAGGGATAGGGACATTAGGTCTGTGATTTAATGCATAGAGGGAATTTCCAAAGAAGGAACCAATAGTTCTAGATCATGTAATGCACTGAGAGATTAAGTGAGTTGCCCAGGGTCATAGAGAAAATAAGTGTCAGGGGCAGGGACTTCAATACAGTCTTTCTTGATTCTAAGGTCAGCTTTACCACAATGCTACACTGAAAGAATTCTTCAAAAAGTAAAATAATTAAAGAAAATGAACCTTTTTGAATTAGATCAGTTTCTCCTTTTTCTATCAGTTTACATAAGATATCATGCATCCTGGGCATTACACCATACTTTTTATAGCAGTCGATAGTGGCTTCAAGAGCTGCAGGTATGTCATCCCTAAAAAGAAAAATGACCAAATGGAAATTAGGACGGAAATAAACTGAATAATGATATGAATGACATAGAGAATTTACGTCTTTAATTTTAAAAAAAGGCTACTCCCTTATGATCTAAACACCAGCTGCTCAAAATACTTAAGAGTGAGAAAAAAAAATAAGTGTTCTTAAGTGCTGACATACAGAAATTTAGAGAGGACACAAAAAGTTCCCTTTTCAAGTCACCCTTACTTTTTGTTTATGAATTTGCTTTTATGAAAAATTAGTAACTGCTGAACGTACAGAACAGAAAAAGTTATCGTTCATATTTACAACCTTTTTGGAGGAGTAAATGATCACGCACATATGCAATAGTTTAGACAGGATCATGTCCCATTTTTGTTAAACCACTAATTGCTGAACATACAGAGCAGATACAGAAATGTCCTTTGATTTATTATGGTTTTTTTTTCTGCCGTCCTTTGTATGCCCAGAACTTAGCACAGTGTTTAGCAATAAGTCGTTGATAAAAATGTGCTGACTGACTAGTTGGCCCAGTGTAGGCATGACCAAAGGGTAGAAGTTCCAGAGAGAAAATTTTAGGTTGAACAAAAGGAAAAACTTCTGCTTTTAGTAGGTTGCCTTAGGAGGAAAGTGGGCTCCCTGGGCTGTGAGCCAGAGCCAGACACTCACTTGATGGGTCTACTGTAGAAGAATGTTTGTTAGGCATGGGTAGTACAGATGGGTCCCTGGGTACTTTCCAATTTTGATAATCTATGATAACGTTCAAGAGATGTTGTTACTGTTGTTCCGTCGTATCTGACTCTTGGTGAACCCATATAGGGGTTTCTTGGCAAAGATAATACAGTGCTTTGCCATTTCTTCCTCAAGCTGATTAAGGCAAACAGAGGGTAAGAGATTTGCCCAGGGTCACATAGCTAGTGAGTATCAAAGGCTGGATTTGAACTCAGGTCTTCCTGACTGCAGGTCCAGTGCTCTATTCAGTAAGCCACCTAGCTACCTGTTCCAAGTGTTAGGTAGACAATTTATGGGAAAAACTTGTGATTGGAAAAAAGTTATGGTTCATATTCACAACCTTTTTGGAGAAAAAGTAAACGATCTCACACACATGCAATAGTTTAGACAGAATCATCTCTCATTTTTATTAAACCACTAATATTCTGTCCGTTACACAAATGATCTGTTGCTCCAGATTGAATGACTATTTTTATCAAGATTAGGATTTTCAGCTGTACTTTAGAGTAAAATACACTCTCAGAAGAAACCCTAATTTTGTTGCAGTAACACTGACACCCCGTGAAAATGAGCCGATGGCAGAGCACGCTCCCCCTTCTCAGCTCCTCGCTGAGCCCTGTTGACAGCGCATCTTCTGGCACCCCACAGAGGCATGTGGATTTTTGTCATTTGGGGTGAAGACTAAATTACGGGTTAATTTCAAATCTGCAAGTAGATGCTGCAGGCTAGATTACTGTCACACAAGAAAAATGCAACAGTCGCTACCACAGATGATAGAAAGATTTTTATGATCATTGCTTTATCTTGCTTAGGATCCGTCAGCATCTTTCCGTACATCCATTTAATAACAGCCACCCATATTCCCCCAATAAACACAATCATGAAAAAAATTTGAGTTTTAGTAACAAATACAATCTGGAGGGACTGACTCCAGCTTTATTTCCACACCATTAAGTTTTTTTCAGGTCAAAACTATCAATAAACGATTAAATAATTGTTGCATCAAAGAGACACGCTAATAATCTTTGACCTCTAAATGTATGCTTCTGAAGGTATTTCTATACGTGGAAAACAACAACAGAGGTAATAAAATGGAAAAATTTAGATTTTTGTTGCTAATTCCACATGCAGATAAAGGTTTCCCCCTTTTAGTTGCCAATAAAATAAATTAGGGTTACGTAATGAAATCCTTCACACAAAGTATAACAGACTATCTGACCCTGTCAGGTCTTTTCCATCTCTTAGAAGTATCATTTTCACTTTTGATTACTTGTCATTAGAAAAACATCTAACACATTCCTTAAGGTACAATATATCACTAAACTTTTGTTTTCATGGACTGCAATTACCTTACATTAGTAATGAGAGAAACATATAAAGAAAACAACATTGTCGAAGGTGTAGTGTCATGGATAACACTTTAACAGTTTGGTGAAATATATGGTCTCCTTAGAATAATGCACCTAAATGCTAAAACAGAATACATAACAATGCAAAGGAAACTAATCATATTGAAATAAAGATACACATTTAAAACTTTTAGCCTCATCTCTGAAAGTCACTGAACTAATAAGTGAAGGTGGCAAGCTATAAGCATGATTATTACTCATTAGCAAATGAGAACAGCAATAGGAAAGGTAGAGAAAGGAATATATATATCTGTACTTACACAATTTAAGACCAATTCACCACATGTCTGACTTAGGGGAAAAAAAGACCCTGAGGCTTAACTCATACTTTTAAATCCTATCTGTCATTCATTGATTTTGAACTCTACAACTCAAACAATACTCCTGGCATAACAACAGGTATATGAGACAAACTAATACTGCAGTCGCCAAATTTCCCTTTTATAAGTATTCTACAATTGGCTCTAGACCACAGGGACTTAGTTTGAAGTCCAAGAAAGATTTCAGGAGGATGGGGGAAAAATTGCATCTTTACTTCAATATGATTAGTTTCCTTTGTATTCTTATATGTATTTTATTTTAACATTAGATGCATTATTTAGAGGAAACCACATGTTTCACCAGATTGTTATAAAGTATCCGTAACACGAAAAAGGCTGGGTAATCCCTATTCTAACCCTTCAGAAATGTTATTTTTGGAAAAATTTGTTTTCATGTCTGTTAGTACTTTAGTATTATTCCCACAGGGAAATTTTATGATTTTTTTTTAACATGCAAGTAAAAGACCATTTAATCTACAAAAGGACGAAAAGTATAGCCTAGACATGTAGACGGCAGGGTCACAAGGAACAACATAGATACAGACCTGGAAGAATGTTAAGGAGCACCTATACCAACTCTTTCATGGGAAGGAAAAGGAAAGGAGTAAGAAAAGAGGAGACTGAGCAGGGAGGAGGAAAGGAGGAAAGGTGAGGGCACACGCTCATGGACATGCAGTATTACGTCGCAGAACTAGAATTCTTCCGAGGCCATTGTTCTACAAATGAAGCCCCTATTTCTTCTAAACTAAATAAAAGTATGGTACCTTGTGTGGTGTTTTATGTTATAAACCTATGTACTACGTCAGCCCTAGAATGGGATTGTCCGTGACTTAAAAAATGACTGTGAAATTTCATTTTCAACTATGAAGACTATGAAAGGACAACACTGTAATCAAGTTTAAAATTGTCTAAACCTCAAACTATCTACTATGTCAAAAATTAACATATGACTACTATATATTAATTTAAGCACAAAGGAATACCATAGGATTTGGGGGCTAAGTAGTAGAAGAAATAAAAAATATTCGAAATTGGTCATTAGATTTCATCACAACATTACTCAAGTTTCAATTTCACAGATCATTTGAATAAGTAGGCTTTAAAACAAAATAGTAAAAGAGAACTTTGTTTGCTAACCGATGCTATCCAACAACTGAAAAGGTTTGCCTTTTTTCGAATTACATTTTATTCTATATCTAGATCTGCCAGCTCTTTCAAACATACTGCATGTTGCCAGTATATTTTGTTATTATCTATCTACCTGAATAGACATTTACAAATAAAATTGATGTATGCCATAATAACCCAAATGATTATGAAAGTATAAAAGCTATGCTTGACTCATAAAAGGCCCCAAATTCCTAAAATTATTCTATTTATATTTCTTTATAAGATAGGCTTGATGAAGTCAAACAAGGACTTGAGCTACTGTAGTACTTGTGAGGACCAACGGCAAATTATCATAAACTGCTAAATCTTATGTCATTTCTTTCTATTCTCCATAGAACCTTTGAACCTAAATGCTTTATTTGCGATAAATAACTTTGCAACCCAGAGAATATGCTGGATAAAAATAAGACTCTAAATATTGATTTTAATTGGAATGAAGTGCTTCAACGTTATGCATAAAGCTTTAGTGAAGTGGCAATTTACCTAAGGGGTTTACTGATTGAAAAGCTCTCAAATCTGAAACCACTAGAGAGTGAGGGAGAGAGAGAGAGAGAGAGAGGGAGAGAGAAAGACAGAAGTAAAAGGGGACTCTTGGGGGATGAGGGAGTGGGTGGGAAGGAGAGAAGTTAAAAAAAAAACCACCCACAATAAAAAACACTTAAAAACAAATCCCACTATATAAATCATAAACAGATGTTAGTGTGGAAGGAAATCAATTCAGGAAGAAGCAATCAGTTTTACAAAAAATTATTCGGTTAAGAAAACCAGCTCTTGAAAGAGCTAAATGTTTTTTCCCCCTCCTGTTCATCAGCTGTAACGAGGAATCTTCAAGGAGACTGGTGTTGCAATTACAACTAATCCTCCCCAAAAAATTAACTGTGTTGAAGGCTTTGTAATTTCCCTAGGTACAATTTAGCTGTCACTTACTTTAAAATTTACTCAAACATGCGTTCCGAACAGCACTAACTTCACATGTCAAGTGCTTTCCAGCCAATTGAGTCTAAACTGGAAGTCGGTGTTAAACAACTGAATGATTAGACAAGATAGCTCATTTCCCTGCTCTTTTGTTCAGAATAAAATGCCACATTTACATTATCAGGCTCAACAGGATTTTCTGACAGAGGGAGAAAAAACCCTAGTGAACACTGTCCGTACTAAGCACATGAAGCCTGTCATTTACCAATCATCCTTCAAAAAGCAATAGCCATGAATGTAACTTAATTACGACCCAATGATCCTTGACGAAAAATCATCTTATCACTGTCCTGTCCCCCTAGGGCAAATGAACCACTTTGTCCTTTGGCACTGATGATGCTAAATTCCTAATTGCAATAATGGAGTAAAAGAGCCAAACCTCCTTAATTTCCTTACAGCACTTAGAGAATTTTAAACTAAAAACTAAGCGTTCTATAAAGAAAATATTCAGTTAAAACAAAAAAAGAAGAGAAATAAAGCAACTATTTTTTTCAAATAACATTAACTACACATGCAAAAGATTTTTAAAAGTGATCTGTAAAGTTGTTTTATTATACCTTTGTCTTTTTGAAATGCCTTTTGAACCACTGACACTTAACTAACCAAGAGCTCTGAACATTCAAATAATCAATTCATGGCATACTTACATAGCCGGTGGATGAGACATAAGTGAAATGCTTATATGCATATATGGATTGTAACCCAAATTATTCCAGAAGAATCCTTAATGAATGGCACAAATTAAAGCACCTTTGATCACTTGGATCTAATATAATTCAGTTACATAGTTTCGGCTCTTTTAAAAATGCAAAGAGACCAAAATAGAACAGCCAACCATGAAATAGGTAAATCAAAAATAATACACAAGTTGTGCCCAACAACCATGGTTTTCATATTATCTCTTCCTTTGTCGTAGCAATAAAAGTCAACGAAGACTTTTAAGATATTTTAAGACAACTCATCTACCAAAATATCATGGATAAAAGTCTTTTCCTTGAATCATTTACTATTTCAATGAAGGAAATAAACCAGAAAATGAAGTGGCTTTAAAAAAAAAAAAGAAATCTAGGTTAAATAACCTGTTAGACAAAGGTTACATAGCTGTTGATGTTTACAAATCTGCTTTCTAAAATATAATCTATTAGCAAATGAAAGCAAAGACCAGAATTGTTTTGTTCTCTGAGCTGTTTTCCCCTTCAAGGAAAAGATTATCAAAAGAGACTACAGAAGCAGCTTATTTTTACAAACCTCCTTATAGTTTTGCAAATCTGCTAATGTTTGAGATTCCCCTTGGACTGCTGACAAGCATGGGGAGTGGAAGCTTTACACCCATATCCACAAGGATTTTTATACGATTCAGGTAACACAGCCACAGTATAAACCTCTCACCTTGTGATTCAATATTGTCAGTGCCTTTTTTAAAAAGCTAAGACCTGAAAAATCTTTAAGCTTATATCCTTCTGAAGAACTCGATATCTCAGACTATTTAGAATTAAACTCCGTAAGTCACATTCTCTTAGATTATTTTGCAATAGCAGTGCAAAAAGCTATTCTGATTTGAATGAAAAGGCTGGAGAGCTGTAACATGTTCTGAGTTTATTCTGATAAATTTGTATCAAATTTAAATACACAGGGCTGATTTCCTCAATGAATTTACACCCCTGCTGGGGAATGTAATCAAATAAAATATCTGTGTGCTTTTTGCTTTCAAATAGGATGAAATGATTAATCTAAATCGTTGAATGTAAAGTCTTATTACATGATTCTAACACTACAAAACAGTTAAAAGATGTAAATCCAATCTTTTCTAACATATTACCATTAAGTATCTCATTATTATCTTATGCCATTAAATAAAAATGTCTTCATTCCTAAAAGATATATACATATGGGTCAAGAAGTGGCTTGCATTTTGTTGTATATTTAAACGTAACACATTTTAATGGAAATGCTCTTTTCTTTGAAAATTTCTCTTAAGAACTCATGGCAGAACTCATACTGCAAAAACTTGTATGGGAGAAAGAAGGGATGAATACTTGCTGTTGGCCTGGGTGTGCTGAAGAAGACAAAGGTATTTAATAGTACCTGTTTAGGCTCCCAAATGACTTAAGGGAGCAAAGATCTAATAAGAAAGTCAAATTTTAATAGCATCCAACAAAGAGTCATCCACATACAGAAACCAATCAGGAGGCTGGGATGCAACAGCAAACACTATCAACTATCTTTATTTGAGTTTGAAATTCAATGTTCCCCAGTCCTTTTCTCTCTGAATTTCCACTCTGGCTTGCTGAGTCCTGTTCAGTTCACGAGCCCCATCTGCAGACCTCTTCAGGAAGGAGCCTGAGATCTCGCTTCAAATCAAAGCACTTCTATTTATAAGATATCTCTAACTAATCTGGCCTCGCTCCTTTCACTGGTACTTATTTTATTTCTGCCTAGTAGTGAAGAAATGTTTAATACTTCTGGGCATTGGGCCCATTTTAATTAAATTCTTTCTAAAGCCTATGCAGAACCCAGTTGCTGTTTGCAGAGATGGGTGCTTTATAACAAAAAAAAAATCTAGTAGGAAACATATTAATTATAGGATTTTCATTTTCAGTAAAGGCTGTGACTAAAAAAGCTCAATATCCCAATAGCTAGTTGTGTCAGTAATTCTTAAAAAGGATATAAGCCTGGGAGACTGTGAAGCTGACGATTTGGCCAAGAGTCCAACACACCCACAATTCAATTTGAAAATTTTCTTCTAGTCAAGCAAAGCAAGTCAAGGTTACTTTACAAACCTTAATACTCAACACATATGCCCCTGGTAAAAATGCTTTCACTTCAATATTCATTCCAAATGGAGGCAGTCTGTATTTGCTTTGCACAACTTAATCATTGGATAAAGAAAGAAACAAATGTTGTTGTAGTGGGCTATTTTAGAATTGCTGTCCAAATCTGCCCATCTGGCTAAAGAAAGGAATCCCAAAATTCTGACATTCAACATAAAACATGAAAATATATACCTGTACTAATATCAGTGAAATCAATTTACTGTAAACAGATTACAAGACCCTAAATTAAGTTATAGAATATGGAAATAAATTCAGCTTCTAAAAATAAAAATGTAGACCACCAAAGGAAATGGATGTGTGCAAGCATGACTTTCCTAAAGAAATATCTTCCATTACAAGGCTCACATCAAATTCTTCTGCAATGAACCATATACAAAACATTAATTTGCTCTGCAAGTCTACAGAAGTCATTAACTTATAGCAAAGGAAAATCTTCAAACTCAATAATTTCTGGATTATATCAAGAAAATTAATTTTCTTCCCAAAGCCAAGAGTCAGGGCTCAAAGCAGACTCCTAAATACTTACATAGAACAGCAGTATTGGAATACACAATTATAATAAAATATCACGTGGAGGCAAAAAGATGCTTCTACCTCATTACCCAAAGAGTACAATTATGATGCTATAATGAAAAGCCCAGAGGACATTATTTCTTACAATAATCGCAACACTTAGAGAAACTTCCCAAACTGGAAGGTTAGGAACAATTTAATCTTCATCAGAACTAACTCTACCTAGTTTAAAAAAAAAAAAAAAGAGCTGACATTTGTGCTGTGTTTGACGGTGCCATGATGTGTTTTACGTGCATTATCTATCCTGTGTAAGCTGCAGAACTTCTTTGTGAGGTAGGTACCTTGGATCATATCATTGCCATTTTACAGACAGAGGGAGACAGAAAAGGGGAGGGAAAGCAGCAGATGAAGACCTCTGGAAATGCTGAGACCAAGAAAGGTTAAGTAACTTGCCCATGGCAAGAGGACTATTGTCAGAGGCAGGATTTGAACCCAGGGCTTCCTAGCTCCAATTCCACCATGTAATTTTTGGATATACTTGAAGAAAACTGGCATAAGCAATTTACTTTAGGAGTCCTACATGGGAAACAGAATTGAAAGGTGGTTTTATTCAAGTTATCATTCCACAGAAAATACAATACAAAATGATTTTATATCAACATAGATGATTTATATAAACAACCCTCCCCACCCTATGAATAATCAACTGTATCCTTGAAAACCCATATCCAAATTTCAATTAACTTACTTTTCAAGGTGAAGAGTAACCAAAGGGGAACAAAGAGTGACGCTTGGTTTTGCTAACCCCAGGGTCATGATGGCTTCAAGTAACTGCTTAACTGTTTCAACTTCTCCTAGGAGGGCTGCCTCATTTAGGATGTGGGAAAAGGCTGTTCTGTCTTTGAGAAGAACATCCTTCTCTTTTATCTCCTTTAGAATGTTAATAGCATCTACAATGAAGTAACACAAAAGACCCTTAGGTAATTTCATGTAGGGAAAACAAACTGCTATTAAAACAGCATTTCAAACCCAGCAGGAATGCAAATTCTGGTGTATAATGCCGATTTCAAGTTAATTACTACTTGCATTTCTAAACGAGACTACAATTATAAATCCACAATAGCATGGTTTTATCATTTCCCTGCAACTTTGACTACAAATTATAGATAGAAACCGTGTGCCCACTCTGCACCACATAACCTTGTACAGTGTGCCCTATAGCTGCAAGATCCTACTAAATGGATGCTTTTATCGTTCAATGCTAACATCTGCTAAATCACACCATTGTTTCTTCAGCAGATGGCTTGTCAGGAGGCCAGATAATAAAGATGTGTTTACACTGTATATACAGCCAGACTAATGGTCTGATACCGATAGGGCCTGTTTGCTGTGTCGATACTAATTAGCCAAGCAGAGCCAATGAAAGCTTTCCAAAAGACTGAATGTTAAAACATTAGGTTCATTAAGCTTCATTAGGAAGGCAGAAACAAACATTTTTGTATATGGAATAAGTGCATTTTTATAACATTTCTTATTTATTATACAAGCAAAATGTTTTGACCACTTTACATGCAAGTATTAAAAGTAGATTAATTTTTAAAAACAGTTTTCAATGTTGTAAATGCTCTCATGGGAAAAAAGGCAATCTTCACATCTTTCCCATAATTTCACACTGACTTTTGTGGAAATATAGTAAAGAACAGATCACAGTAGCAATTTACACATGTAAATCAAGGAAACTAGAAAATCAAGACTTTAATAATACCAAGTATGATTAAATTATTTTTACTTCAGTGACAATAAGAAAAATGGGCCACAAAAAATGAGGGGCTATATTTTCAATTAAAAAAACCCCCAAAACTTAGTTCAAGTAAAGATATTTTAGTAGAAGCGAAGGGGTGCAGATGGGGGAACTCTCAAAGTTCACTTCTTATTCAGTTTCCTTTAAGGTTATGTTTCTAGGTTTTACGTTCCACCTTCAAACCTTCTTAAGCAAAAACAAAGCCATTAGTGTAGGCATATATACCATTTGTGCCCTAAGTCATGAGCTTCCAACTCGATCCAAGCAGCAATGCTAATAAGAGCTAGCTGCAGAAATGCAAAAGGCACTGAGCTGTGCAAATGTAAATGACAAGCTTGCCAATCCATTAAAACTAATGGCCTGCACTGTCCAAGCATCTCTGGTTGAATTCACATGCAAATTTGTATGCAAAATGTTCAAGCACTTTGCAGGACATGATACACCATTAATATCAATTCACATTTTATTCCAGTGGCAAGATACTTTCACCGTCCATTTCTATTTCATAGTCAAAGGCAGCAGGCATACCTTGGAATCGGCCATGCTTCACCAAGACTTTCACAAGGCCTACATACTTGCCCGGGTCGAGAGTAATTGATGAATCCATTCGTTCTCTAAAAATGAAAGCGTGGCAATATTTTTATAGTCAAGAATTCCTTATTTTTCTAAAGCTGTAAAAGACATTCAAGCCAAACATAAACAAAAACAAAATAATTCTGTTCATTCATTGCTGCTAAGATGCTGACAAAGTTAGACTTTACTCTGACTATAAAATAACGAAGACCAATGACCCAAAGAGATGCTGATAGTTATTTTTATATACGCTCAGAAACATCCTTGTATTACATAAAGACTAGTTTTTAAGTATATGGGTATCAGGTGGAAGACCACAGGTATGAGATTTTTTACATGTGGGCAGGCAAACATGTTCATCAGTGGGTTTGACTTAAGTTTTTTATTTGATAAGGGCTCATTTGGAGGGAAATGACTATGTAAAACAAAAATCATAAAATGTTTTTAAACAAAAAATCAAAACTAATAATTAATAAACACTGTCTATTAATGACTACAGTGCCTTTTTTAATGATCTGCCTAAACGAATGATCAAAAGTATCGCATATACACACAGAAGCAACAACATCAACATTTAAATACTCCAGCATGAAGACATACTTTCACAAGTAATGAATGAATTTTCAGTGGGACAAAGACGTAAGGCAAGGTGATCAAAAAGCTGACTGACACCATTGGATGTTGTTAATTCTCTTCTACAGTTTCCCATTTGACACCATAATGAGATTTCCCCTGGAAGCTGGAAATGGGAGTGTCTGTCAACAAGCCTTATGATAGAGTACTCAACACTGGCTGCCATCTTGCTGTTGTGAACAACTAAGTACCAGCAGTGAAGATATAAAACTGGAAAATGGACAAATAAAAGCCTTTTTAAAGATGTGGTCTGAAATGCTGGAGTTTTGATGACATTAAACACTGCAGGAGAAGAGAATCTAAGGCCACAGGACAAGGTTATCAGTCAGCCTGCGTAATTTCAGCCAGGGCTGCGTATCAGCATAAATCTCAGTGACATGTTTCAGTGCCAGTGTACTTACACTTGCTGTTTCAGGTTCATTGCATCTTCTGCATTATCATGTCGACAGCACAGACTTATTAAAGCTGCATAACCACCGACAGCCATGTCAGATTCATATTTTGTTTTTATTTCAAGAGCTTTCTGCATATTCTAAAAAGAACAAAAGAAAAAGTGAATACAAAGTTGACAGTGTGCTTGCTTTTGAGCCTGCTGAGTTTAGAAATTGGTTTTATCTAACAAACTATACTTAAACTTAAATCAACTTTACCTTTCTATGTAACATGCTATTTCACCATGAGCACACAGATGAGGATTGTGTGTTTGCAACCAAAAAACGATTAATAATTATATATACTACCATGTCCTAAAATAGAAAATGTTGTCTCATCTTTATCTTTCATACAGTAAAAACAAAATAAGAAAATATTAAAATTAAATAAAAAGAAATCTAATCAGTTGTAGCCCAGTAACTACATGTATTTTCATAAACTAAAATAATCTCATTTAAAACCACCTCGTACAGTATTTTTGTACTTTATATCAAGGCAAGACACCAGATTATCATGTGAAACAGTTATGACTCTTTTTTTTAGAACTATGGTTCTATGACCAAATCATACTGAACTAGAAATTCAACAAAAGTCTAGTGATATCCTACAAATTGCAGTCACACACTAAAATGAATAAGAAGTACAGCTGGACGCCTGCCGAATGATGGCAAGAGCCCCTTTATCTCAGAGCTTTCCTCCAGCAGGAAAATGGAATTTCAATCCCTGCATTAACAACCTAGTAATATTTGACTTGCAAATGACTACCGCATGTATCAGTTGCTTGACAATCTAGATATAAGAGACCGGAGCCATGGCTTAAAAGGACATTTGGCATGTATGATAAACCTATCACAGCTGTTACTATCATTCACTTTGCAGATTATCGTAAACAAACTTCAGCAACCCCAAAACATGCCATTCAAGGTGTAGCAGAAATTAGTTAATCTTTCATTTAATTATTTTTGTACTTATATTTGATTTATAACCACCATTCAAAGAAATCATAAACATTCTACTTGACAGTGTTTAATATTGCTTACAAATAAATTATATTCTTAGAGAAAACAAATCTTTGAATTTTTTAAAACAGACCGCACTGTTCAAGTTACCTCTTCTGAACACAGTGTTAGTATAAGTTGCTTTAGGACATCCCCTATAGGTCGGTTTTCAGTTTTCAAATTTTCAAGTTTCTGTTCCAAGTCAGATGAGTTTTCTATTAAAATCTATGGAAATGAGAAATTTACAAAAAATTATACTTTGTAAGGAAATGTCAATCTTTCTTTAAAAAAGAGTGTGTGTGTGTGTGTGTGTGTGTGTGTGTGTGTGTGTGTGTGTGTGTGTGTACCCGTGCACATGTACGCAGATGTGTATTCCCTCCATTTAAAAATTTTCCCAACACTGCCTTAGGAAGTCTACATGACCGAAAATTTGAGACATAGCGTAACAAGTAAAAAATGTAAGAATTAAAATGGTACTTTTGCAAGGAGAAAATGTTCGTTTTACAATTTTTTTTTTTTTTTGGTGAAAAAGAAAAGAAAGATTTTTTCTACCTGTTGGAAAATGGAGACAAGAGAAACTTACTGTCTTGTCATACATTCTTCCAAGTGATCTAATCTCTCTTTTCCCCTCTTCCCCGATATTATTCCCAAATAATACTTGGGTGGGAGGGAAGGCGGGGTATAGAGAGGAAGAGAAGAAATTTGCTGCTAGAATAGGTGGGCAATATAAATATTTTCTGGGGCTGTACATTAAATGTGGTCATTATTACATGAAAAATGTCTAAGACTTACTTACTTTTGAAGAGCCTGAAGTCTGTCTGTCAACCAACATGGCCACATCCTAAAATCCAGATTTATTATCATGGAATTAGAAACTATATAAAGCAGGTTTGAGTTGTAATTATTTAAAATAAGATTTGAGAGTCAAATTGTCCATTTCTTTTGAACAATCCTAAAGGCGGAGCTCAAAATAATCTCTAAAACATAGGAAATATTTGGATGTTTGCAGATTTGAAAAGGTTTATTTTGTATGAAGGTACATTGAAAATAAATTCAAACATTTTTATAGTAACAGAAATGTATTTAAAATAGTTATTGTGTCTCACACACACACACACACACACACACACCTTAATTAATTCAGGAACATGATGGCTGTTCAGTCGATTACGAATCCCTTTGTAGATGTTTCCAGGAATTGCTATATTCTGTACCAAGAGGTGGAGAAAAAATTATGAGTTTTGAAACACAACTAAACTGAAATTTGTCTAACAGAAATTATCTCAGACATAATTTAAGTCTCTAACTCTTCCATGTCATTGAGAAGTGGTCTGGTTGTACTTAAAAGCAGCAATTTCAAATCTAATAGATACATGTCAGGCAGGACAGGCATTATGTTGCAAAAAATGAAATGGTACCATCTTCTTCAGCTGATGGAAGTATTGTCTCAAACGCTCCTCCTTGGCCTGTACCTCTGAGTCACTCATGCTGTCAATCAAGTTATAAAGAAAATAGCCAACAGCTTCTGTGGAAAAAAACAAGAGAAAGCATTCCACTAAAATTACTGAGACTGTCATGTTATCAAGATTAATTTATAAGAAATCATTTTGGTGTGAGATGTCACCCTGATGAGAGGCTCTGAAATGGCAACAATGATCACTGAGGCATAGAGATTATGTGGTTTGGGAGCACATATCTAACTGGTGAGTGAAAGGAATATTAATTATTTTCAGACCCAGTGACAGCTTTTCAGTACTGAATCTTACTTCAATCTATTTTTTCCACCACTGTGTGACAGAAGTGGTACTGCCCAAGGCCTCCCACCCTTCCTTGTCCACTATTGCAAATAGTGGACGCAAATATTGTGCAGCATATATAAATTTTTGAAGGTGAATATATTGTAAGAACTGTTAAATGTTATGTAAAGAATGAAGCAATTCTGACGAAAAAATCCATAATCCTATGGAAAGCTGTCTTGTCAATGAAAAAAATTATGATTAAAAAAAAAGGTGTTTTCTAAGAATAGTAATTTTCCTATGCTTTCGAGCAGAAAACATATAGGACCAGTTTTTAATGTTTTAGGAAGACCTGAACCTTTAGACCTGCTTCCAGAAACACATACATCAACCATGTAAACTTGCCCTAAATATGTTTCTACACTACATTATATAAAACAAAAGCATTCAATACAAAATAATGAAATTTTTTCAATAAATTATTCTAAAAGAGAGGACAGGAATAAAATATTTAACAGCAAGATGTTAACATTTAAGCCTGTCAGGAGACACAAAATTGGTTAATGCCTGAGCCAGGACTTTATCACAATTTTAAAAAAAATTTATTGCACTTATAAAATGTTGTGATTATCATAGTGATTTATATACATTTTTTTCAAATTTCACTTTTAAAAAAGAAGCACTCAGCATTTACTGTTGTAATCCCTGTAGCCCATCATTACACAGAAGAACGGATTTGTGGATAAGTTACAATCATAGAAATTGAAACGCTACCAGTTGGTCCTGGAGGTGCCTGGCAATAATGTCCACCCGTGTACAACTGTTCTGTTATCTGTTCAGAGAGAATAATCATGAATTGCAGCCAAGAGTAGCAAACAAGGGTAAATACAATCTGAAATTGAATTCTTGAAATAAAGCATCTCTCCAGTAAGGTATACTGCATCATAGTAATTTAAGATGAAAAAAATTACAAGGAATTGTTTGCGGATAAGACATAAGTTTTCTTTTTTAAAAAATGCAAATAAAAATGTTTTCAGGAGTAAGTCAACAATAATATAAACCATCTTGTTTACTTATCACTCCCTCACTCACATGATTATAAATAAAAATTACCTACAGCACTTATGAGTCTGTGTTTATAAACTATTTGAGATTTCTAAAACAAGAGTGAAATTGAAGCATATTGACTTTACTCCTTCTATTTAAAATTAAGTAACATGGGAAAAAATGAAATCTATCAACTTGCAGCATTAGTTTTAAATTAACTATGGCTTGTTTTAATCACTTGCAACACACTGCTTAACAGTTAAGCATTAAACAAAACAATGTATGGGGAATATGAAAATCATCACCATTTTAGTGTATCAAAAATTCATGTGAAAAGTTTTAATTTATTTCACTTCAAAGGGCTAAAAATGCCAGGATTTTATGGACAAAGAATGGGTAAAAAACAAATACTTTAAAAGATAGTAAATATCCCTATGTTTATTAATACATTTTTCTACCAATAATATTTTACTCTTCAATAGAAACCATAAAAGTCCAGGAAAATCCATGTTACAGAATATGCTAAAGTAGTGTTGAAATAAAGAAAACCACTTGCTTTACCTTCATTGCTAGTTTGGACTAAAAGACACATCTGTTTCACTGTGTGCCAATACATACGCCTATCTCAAGAAAATATGATGCCATGTACAACGAGCTCCTCTGCAATACTTTCTAATTACTTTCAAAATGTCAAAGTAGACACAATAAAAATCCTAAAGAGAAATACCATAGGCAACTGTCCTATTTGAGAAAGTGCATTTTTATCCCTATAAATCTTGTGCAAGTGTGGCCTATAACTGGTATTTTATAAATATACTGAATTGTTATTTTTTATTTCTATATTGAAAAGTAAGTACAATACCGTATTTGAGTAAATAAACTAAATTATAACTATACTAAATAATGCTATATTTGACTGGTATCTTTTAAAACTATTAAAGAAAGAAATCACATACCATGTCCAAGCACATCACACTACAGAAATCACATATTTTAAATATGATGGTTCTGCTTATATATATACACATATATATCTATGCGTCAAGCTACACTGATGATTGCTGATAAATATGGCATTTAAATAACATTTACTGCCGATTAATGTAGCATGTACATGCATCATTTCATCATAGCTACCCTGTGAAAAGGGACGTACTTCAAACATCATAGCTAGTATTAGTAGTACACTTTCATAGCTATTTTAGATGAGGAAACTGAGACTGAGAAATGTTAAATGACTTCCTCCGAATAACACAGAAGCAGGTGCAAGAAGTCGACCTAAGTCCAGACCGCTTCTGCCTCTGTCTCTAAGGTGAATTCTTACCAGCTTAAAATTCAAAAGTAATTTTTGATCCTAGGAGAGAAGTGACTGTACTATGAACTGCCAAAGAAAACTATGGAGGTGTAACTGCAGCCATGTGATCTGTATAAGCCAGGACACTTTAACACTCAGAACTTTGAGGTACTAGAGCCATACTCGCGCTATCCCTAAACCAAACAATTTACAACTGTACTAATTTGAGATGGGCTGAAAGCTGAAGACCAATCTCCAGGTTCTGCCTCTGATGCCCTTGTGACCTCGGACAAGTCATTTACTCTGCTGTGGTTTTAGGCAACTCTTTGAGATTGCTGAATTGTGGAGAGGGTGATAGCCTCTATTGGCAGAGGGAGTTTTTAATCTATGGGAGTTCCCTATGTCAATGAAACCACACAGGTCTAGTCAATAAGCTGTTGTTATTTCCACACTTAAATGCTGTCACAGTCCTGTTCATATTATTATATTAGATAGTCTCACCTGGAAGAAGAAAGCCCCCTGTTATGGGCAACCAAAGGGAGGATGATTTCCTTGATGATCCAGTTTGTGTTCAAAACTACCTACTTCATAATTCAGAATTTAAAAATTTATATAATAAACATGTAATGCTATCTTCTAGAGAGTGTATGAAAGCTTACAGAAAAATGAGGACTTACCTTACTCCAAAGATTGATATCATCAGACCTGAAGAGGGCAGCAGAGGATAATGAATTATCAAGTAACAAGTGAATAAATCAATTTTTTTTCTGAACATAGAATGCAATACTAAAAACATAAAAGAAGTCACTCAAGGTAATGAATATAGTACAGATAAAGGCTTATTACAACAAATAACTCTAAAAAACAAAGATTTAAAATCTCAGCCAAAATTCCAGGACAAAAGAATTGAGAAAATCCCCTGGAAATACTGAAACAGGATTTGACAAGCATAGCTAACTAAGAAACTACTGGCAAAATAGGGCCACATTTAAAACAATTCCCCTGAACATCTAAGCTCTGTGACTAATAATTAAACTCCCCCTATCAATTTTTTAAATTGTAAAAAATAAAATTATTCTTATTAATATATGATTCAAATAAAAATCCAAGTGGCATTAAATATGTATTCAGTACAAAGTTACAAAAAAATCTAGACAGATACGCAGACAATATTCACTTAAATTAAAGGGCAGGGTTGTTTGTTTCTTTGCAAATTTTAAAAAATGCAAAGTGTCAAAGCGATTTCTGTGAGAATTTACCACGTGTCTATTAAAAGCACATTCAGTCAGTCACCAAGCATTTATTAAACTCCTACTATGTGCCAGGCTCTGTGCTAAGCCCTGGGGATCCAAAGAAAGGCAAAGTCTCTGCCTTGAAGCTCACATTCTAAGGGGGAAACAAACATGCAAACACTGACTTACAAAGCCTAAAGGGCGGTGGTTTCAGAGGGCAGGATCACTCTAAGCATACTGACTGGCCAGTGGGAAAAAAAAATGCCATGTTGCTGGCTGACTCCTACTCTTAACAGTCAAAGACATTTGCGTCACACAAGAATCCACTTGTGAAAGTTCTCATTTTGAAAACTTCTTCTATATTAACTCTTTACTAAAGGCATTAAAAAACCAAAACCAAAACCCAAAACCCTCACTACCAGTATATGTAGTGATACTGTGCACTCTTCTCAGTGCCTGGAATCCTGTATTTCACAAAGAATCATGATTATTATTTAATGGTGTGAACCTCGACACAGTATTTAAAACTGATTTATACCACAGCTATTTCTTTTTCCTCTGAATACTTTATCTCTTCCCCCCCAACCCCCGCCACCAAATTAGTCCATTCTAGAAACCATTCATAACTTTCTTCAAGGCTGAGACCTTTCTCCAAAATTATTTTTTATTTACTTTGCATACACTTATCTGTATAAATGTCTCCCTCTACAGAAAACAACCTTCTTGAGGACAGGGGCTATTTCATTTCTGTCTTTGCATTCCTAGCATTCAACACAATGCCTGGCATTTGGAGATGTACATTATCTATTTGACTATAAGAAAGCATAAAGAACTAATTTTTTCCCTATTGAGGCCATCGTTTTCTTAGAAAACAGATGACAATCGTGATTTCCTTAATGATTAAACAGTAAGTCCAAATTTTTCCAAATTCCGTAAAATGAAAGTACAAAAAAATTTTTGCACCCCCTTTTCTTGCATTATATAGACCTCATCAGGACATACACTATGCTTTATTAGTGGTATAGGACATCACTGCAAAAGTACAAGTAGCATAAGCCATAAGCTGTGTTTTTATCTTGAGGTAATATTGAAGTGAATTCTCATATACAAGACTTGAATTGGTTCTCCTACTCTATATCGAGTGCCTATAAAGTATTAGCAACATTATTGACATCTCTATGCAAATACAGAAGGCAATGCTCATGATGCTCAGAAGACTCACTCAATGAGGACAATGTGAGATATTGATGAGGAGAATGTTTTGTTCCCAGAAAAATCAAAGTTGGCACCTTAGAATCATAAAAACTAGGAGATACTTTTTGGTGAAGCCTTAGGGCAAAACATAACATTCTCATCACTGGAAAGCTTTAAATACTGATTATTTCTTCTGCCCATCCCAGAGAGATATTCTTACTCTCCCACAGCACTTTAAATGACCTTCACTAAGTCTATTTCCTTTTCTATTCTACTAAGGCTTATGCCTCAATGTCTCAGCAAAGGAGTACAAAAAAAGAGAAAGGATAAGAGAAATGTTTGAATATAACCAATCTAATATGTATTACTTTTAAACAGAGAGAGGCTCCTTTTCTCTACTTCTAAAAAGATTCCAACTAAGGTCAGAGGTTAAAAAGAACGGTATGTTTTTGTTGATTGGATTTAACTTAGAATGTTATTTTATATTACAGTCTGAAGCACTTAGCTTTGTGGAATATGAAAAAACAGTTCTCCGAAGAACTGCCAACTATTGACAGTCACATACAAAACGACTAACAATGGAAGAAGCAAGGGAGAGAAGACAAGAGGAATGGAAGAAAGGAACGAATGAACATGGCCTGAAGAAGAAATGATTAAATGCACTTTTCCCCTTTCTTTGCAGAGATGGGGTAATATAGGTGTGGAACACTGCATAGTTTATATTTGCTTAACATTTCCCCCACCTTCATTATTTTTTTACTCTTTAGTACAAGGGAGAGTCTCTAGATAAGAGAGATGAATTTGAAATTAAGGGATGAAAAGATAACAAAGATAACAATTTTTAAGAGACAAAAATTGCCAAGCTTCCAAATGACTAATAAGAGAAATACAACTCAAAACTCTTAAAATTTCGTCTCACATCAGCAAAGTGGCAATGATGACAAAAAATGGACAATAATAGTGCATGAAGTAGGCACACTAACATACCAACATTTGTGGACCTGTGAATGGGTCTAATCATGGTGGAACGCAACTCAGATATCTTGAGGCTTTGCCTGAGAAATCCCACTGCAAAACAGCAGCGATCAATGATAAAGAGGCCTGAGATATTCCAGATTTATAAGCAGTACTTTTTATACTAGCAAACAATTAGGAACAAAGTAGATGTCCATCTACTGGGGAAAGGCTAAGTAAGCTGTGGAACATGAATGGCATGGATTTTTACTGTGCTATAAGAAACAACGAATAAGACAGGATACAGAGAAACTTGGAAAGAAATAGATATTGAGGCAGTTTAGGTAAGGAGAATCAGGAAAACAATATTCACAATAACAAAAAACAATGTAAATAGAAAAAACAAGTGAAATTAGATACCTGGAAAGAGTAATAATCAAGTTTGGCTCCAAAAAGATGCCAAGAAGGTAACTCCTAGCCTTTTTTGCAAAAATGAGGTAATGTGAGTATAGAACACTGCATATGTCAGACTTTTTCTATGTGCTCATTAGTTTGGCTGAATTTTTTTACATTTTTATCCTTTGTTATAAGGAATTGATCTTAAAAGAAAAAAGCAATGAAAAGATTAAAAAGAATAATCAAAGTACCATAGTACTCTTGCTCTGTTAACAAGGCTATAGGGATCTAACAGTATGTAAATTTTGGGATATGGCAATATACTGGCAGGACATGTATCACTGGCACAGAGGTTAGGAAATGCCCTCTACAAAAAAGGCTGAAACCCTCCCTAACTCACAATCTTAAAGAGCTGCTTAGAACACTAAGAAGTTAAATGTCTTGCCTATCAGTCAGGATACTTCAGAGAAAAGACTTGAATCCACATCCTTGCTGGCTATAAAGTCAGTTCTATCCCACTGTACCATCTGGGCTACCTCTCATGGCAACATAGACTACACAAAGTCACAAAAATTGAGTGTCTCCTTTGCCCCAAGGACCCCATTGCTAGGATTTTTTTCTTTAAAATATATAAAAAAAAATTTTGCATTTAAGAATACTCACAACTACTTTATTTGTAGTTTAGGGGGGAGAGGGAAATTTCTATAAAGCAATGAATCAACACCTAATTAAGTATCCTTCTATGTGCAGGCACTGATTTCAATGCTGAGGATATTAAAGAGAGGCAAGAGACAGTCCTTGTCCTCAAGGAGGTTACAATACAATAGCGAAAACAGTATGTAAACAAATATGTACATATTGGCTACATCCAGGATAAATAGGAAATAATTAACAGAAATAAGATATATGAGAATTAAGAGGGGTTAGGAAAAGCTTCCAGTAAAAGATACTATTTTAATTGGGACAGGGAAGGCAGGGAAGTCAGGAGGTGGAGCAGAGGATGGAAAAGTGTTCACAGAGTTCTAGACATGGGAGACATGAGGGAAAATGACAAAGCTGAGATTCTAATTCATGTTCCTGGAACAACAAGGAGGTCACTGGATTCGAGTAAGAGTCTGGGAGCAAGGTGTAAGAAGACTGGAAAGGTAGGAGGAAGGAGAGGCTGTGAACAGGGGCTCTGAATGCCAAACGGCACATTTTGTATTTGATTGTGTAGATGATAGGTTTACTGAGTAGGTAGCTGGGTGATATGATCAGATCCACACTTTAGGGCTCACTGGAGGATGGACAGACACCTGAGGCAGGCAGACTCATCAGCAGGCTGTTGCCAATAGTCTATTTGTGAGGTGATGAAGGCCTTTGCACCAGAGTGGTGGCAGTGTCAGAGGAGGGAAGGGGGCACATTCAGAGACTGCAAAGGTGAAATGGACAGGCCTTGGTAAGAGCTTGGGTGGGGATGAGGGTGGGGAGTGAGGGAAGTGGTAGGGAGAGACAGTGAGGAGTCCAGGACATCGCCTAGGTTGTGAGCCCAAGGCACTGGGACTCTATAGTCAGTGACAGTAGAATGGATTGTTGAATAAGGTTCAGTATAACAATACAGAGGAATATAGTGGGGGTTAATCAAAGATAAATATGGAAAATACTATCTCAAGTTACGTAGAGATGATCAGAACACATTAACAACTTCATATGAAAAAATAAATCAAAGCCAGCTTTACAAAGGGATGGAAAAGGAGAAAATATATCTTATATTTATCATCTTTTAATTCATTCTGGTTCTAATATATTAAATGCAAAGGATTTTGTGTGTGCCTCCTCACCCCTCAATTTTTTATGTTTTATCATTTCTTAGCAGTTATGATTGTTAAAATTTTAAAGTTATAAAAAGGAACGATTAACTGACATGACAATGTATGAATTTAACCTACAGAGAATGGCATCACATTTTTTGTTCCCTACTCTATACCACTAAGGACATCCTCTTTCAGAAAAATTCTGAATAAAAACAACTACATTCAGCAAAGTTTTATTTCATATCCCCATAAGTGACACCAGTAATACGAAAGGGCAGTAAAACTACCCTGGAGGGGGGAGACAGAGCCAAGATGGCAAGATGGCGGCAGGAAAGCAGGGACTTGCCTAGGGCTCTCCCCCAGGACACTCCAAACACCGATAAAAATGGCTCAACAAATTCTACAACTGCAGAACCCACGAAATAGCAGAGGGAAGCAGGGCTCTAGCCCAGGACAGCCTAGATGGTCACTGGGTAAGGTCTAGTGCACGGCACTGGGAGCTGAGCAGAGGAGAGCCCAGCGTGAGCCATGCCCAGACCAATCAGACCAGGAGCTGGGAGGAACAGGCCCTAGCGCCCTGAATCAGTGAGCTGTGACAGTTACCAGACTTCTCAACTCACAAACACCAAAGATAACAGAGAAGGTTAGTGGGAAAAGCTATGGGGGACAGAGTGAAAGGAGTTCATTGTTAGGCCACCACTCCCGGGGGACAGTGGAGGTGGTGCAGCTACAAAACTACAGCTGCAGTTGCTTCTGGCCCCAGGCCCACCTGGTGGGACGAATTAAGTGGTGGATCAGAGCAGGAATGCAGAGTCTGCTCAGATCTGAGGCCAGTACAGGTTGGTGGTTATTGGGGGAGGAGGAGCACTGGTGTGGCAGAACCTGCTGTGCAGAAATAGCTCTGAAAACAACAGTGCAAGCCTTCAAGCTTAGGACAAAGTACTCTATACTCTACAAGCAGTCACACCCTGACAAAAAACTCAAGGATCAAGTAGTTGGCTGGGAACATGGCCAGGCAGCGAAAACACACCCAGATTTAAACTCAAGACTTTGGATTCTTTCTTTGGTGACAAAAAAGACCAAAACATACAGCCAGAAGAAGTTAACAAAGGCAAATAGTCTACAACAAAAGCCTCCAAAAAACATACGAACTGGCCTCAGGCCATGGAAGAGCTCAAAAAGGATTTGAAAAAGCAAGTGAGAGAAGTAAAGGAAAAATTGGGAAGAGAAATGAGAATGATGCAAGAAAACCATGAAAAATGAGTCAATGACTTGCTAAAGGAGACCCAAAAAAATACTGAAGAAAACAACACCTTAAAAAATAGACTAGCTCAAATGGCAAAAGAGGTCCAAAAAGCCAATAAGGAGAAGAATGCCTTGAAAGGCAGAATTAGCCAAATGGAAAAGGAGATCCAAAAGACCACTGAAGAAAACACTACCTTAAAAATTAGATTGGAGCCAAGTGGAAGCTAGTGACTTTGAGAAATCATGATATTATAAAACAGAACCAAAGGAAGGAAAAACTGTAAGACAATGTGAACTATCTCACTGGAAAAACCACTGACCTGGAAAATAGATCCAAGAGAGATAATTTAAAAATTAAAAGGAGATAAAAAAGGGGGCATGATAGAAGGGAGGGGAGATAAGAGGAGGAGGTAATCAAAAGCAAACACTTTTGAAAAGGGACAGGGTCAAGGGAGATAATTGAACAAAGGGAGATAGGATAGGAAGGAGCAAAACATAGTTAGTCTTTCACAACATGAGTATTGTGGAAGGTTTTGCATAATGATACACATGTGGCCTATGCTGAATTGCTTGCCTTCTTAGGGACAGTGGGTGGGGAGGGAAGAGGGGAGAGAATTTGGAACTCAAAGTTTTAAAAGATGTTCAAAAAAAAAAAGTTTTTGCATGCATCTAGGAAATAAGATATACAGGCAACGGGGCATAGAAATCTATGTTGCCCTACAGGAAAGTGAGGGAAAAGGGGATGGGGGAAGTGGGGTGACAGAAGGGAGGGTTGACTGGGGAAAAGGGCAATCAGAATATATGCCATCTTGAAGTGGGGGAGGGGAGGGTAGAAATGGGGAAAAAATTTGTAATTCAAACTCTTGTGAAAATTAATGCTGAAAACTAAAAATATTAAAGAAATAAATAATGATTTAAAAAAAAACTACCCTCAAGCATTTGAAGACCTTTAAGGCAAACTGCACACATATCTTTAAACAATCTGACTTGGGAGAGTAATACAAAATTTTGAAGGCCCACAACCAGTAGGTCATACTTTATTCAGTATTTACAGGATCCCAAATGTCCATAGTGGCAGGTCCTAACCCCCTCTATACTTCAGATGGTTTCCTAAGCTGATTTGGCCACAACATAATATCACTAGATGGCTAACTCTTTGAAGACAGTCTCTCTAAACAAAACTACCCTAGACCCAGACTTAAGGCCTTTCCAGTTGTGCATGACTAATTAGATGTTTGCTGGGCCATGTTTATGCCAAAATGAGGCAATCAGAATTGGCCTAGGGCATATGCCAGTGGCTTGGCTAAAAAAAAAAAATATTCCTGTCCAAATGAAAAACCATTTTACTCAAAGTAACAAAAAAATTTAGGGCAAACTACATTTACCAAACAGCTATTCAACCACCCCAAAGTTTTAATGATGGGAAAATTATTATATTTGACTTGTGGATAAAAAAATAAATATTATCAAGATAAAAGAATAAAGTCAGCTCATTTTTACAAATAATAATAATCTTGTTTTACAATCAAATATTGTTCCAAGTATCTTAGCAGAAGATATCATCTGGGAAAGTTGATGTAAATTAGCCTTGGCAAATCTCTGGATGAATCCACAGAAGAAGTCCACCTTTCTACAGAGACTGGACCTGTGATTTCACTGATTCTGGGGACCTTCTTCATGAGGAAACTCCCCTCTACAAATAAGCAATTTCTTTTATATAGTAACCTACGGCAGAGGTGTCAAACATGTGGCCCTTAACTCTCCAGGGCAGTTAAAATCAGATTCAAATGCAGTTGGGAAATATTTAACAAAATAGATAATTTAAGTCCAACCTATGGTGGCCTGCAGGGGTCGTTATATACAGACTGGTAGCCTTCACTTCTATTTGAGTTTGACACCAATGCCCTACAGGGCTGTCTAACCTCAGGTTTTTATTGAAACAATAGACAATATATTTTAATTTGCCATTTTAGTGAGAGCTCTGCAGTCGCTTGGCTTTATTTACTAAAGCATTTATATATAAATTTCTGTGCTTGTAGGGACTGGGCCAGTGGGTGGCATTTTGCACAGCCCTGCCTTAGAGCACTGGCCACATAGTGTGTCAGGATTTGAACACAGGTTTCCCTGGCTCTGTGGCCTGCTCTCTATCCAGAGGCATGTAGTCACTCATATTAAGTACCCATAAAAGAAATATGAATGTAATGAAACACCAGTATCACTTAATGAGAAAAAGCTTTGGAAACCTTTGGAAAGTCTATTTTACTATAAAACACTGAAGTAAATGAAATTTTTTTCTAGCATTTTATTTAGCACTTTTGTAGTACAAACATCGCCCTGGATTGGGAGAAAAACCAAAAAGCCAGTAGATGCTCAATGAATGGAAAATAAGTTGTAGCACATGAATGTAAAAGAATATTACTATACTGTTAGAAAATAATGAAAATAACAGATACAGAGACATACGTAAAGACTTACACGAGCTGATGAAAAGGGAAGTAAAAAGAAAATCAGGAAAACGGAAGTCATTATGACCAAAACAATGTAAACAGCAGGAACAGAAGAGATGTAGGGAATTGAAAAAAGTGTAGTAAAGAGCCTGGCCATAAAGAAGAAATATACAATTGGCCCTCCCCTCTGGGAAGGTGGAGAACATTCCATATAATGTTGACTTTGGCTGATGTGCTGGTTAGTTTTGCTAAACTGTTTCTTGGGTTCTGTTTTCTGATGGATAAGGGACAGAACTTTGGAAGGGGGCAGAAGAAGAAATATGTTGGGAAGGGAGGATATTAACTCTTTCCACCCCAAAACAATAAATTTCAAGACTCTCATAATGCATTATGGTTCACAGGGCCATGGACTTAAAGCTGAAAAAGATAATTTAGTCCAACTTCTTCATTTTACAATTGAGAGAACTGATACCAGTTCCATGTAAGCTGCCTTTACTCAAAAGAATGACCTTAAAGCATAATTTCTAAATCTCTGCTATTGTTATCTGCATTGAATATAAGGCACCATCTGGGCCTGACTAAACAGATCTCTAGCAGCCTTTGCTTGACACTGTTCAAAAACTGCATTCCCTCAACCATCAGTTCTGACAGGCACCTACAATTCTTCAAGTGGTCAGATGGCTAAGGATCAATCCAGAAGTAGTCTTTGGGAAGTCACAAGAGCAATCGTGAAAGGAACACATGGAAGTACATGATCTTACCCACAAGGGCAATCTTCCAATCTATGTTTGACTCAGGATGAAGGAAAGGATGACAGTAGTATAAGAAAGATTACTTCAGAGTGGGGGATAATGGGAACATAAGCAAAAAACACTCCAGATTAGATAATCCACAATTAAAAGTTGCTTACACTCTTGAGCTGATAATATAGTTAAAATTACTTAAAGGGAAATAGTATACATTTGCTTCTTTGTAGTGGAACTTGTGCCAAAGACATGCTATTAAGCTGGAAAAATAAGAGTTATAAAATTGGCTATTATTTGAGTTTTAGTTTTTTGTTTAGTTTTTAATTTTTCAAAGACCTACCTACAAGAAAAAGAGACAGGATTCACTAAGACTGCTAAGTGCCCAACTTACCTCCTAAAGCCTAAAACCAGACTGCCTCTAAAAGAACTCAAATCCGTGGATGATTTAGATACCACTGAAAAAGAAGATAGTTTCATTAAGTCCTAGAGGAAAAAATGTAGCACACTATTTTAAACTATAAATTTATTTCCAAATACATTTGTTAATTATCCATGTTTACTTTTAAAGTTTAGCTTCATTACAGAGATTAAAAAAGCATCCATGCAAAATAAGTAGTGATGATGCCCTGCTTCAACTGGTATAGTATTTTTAAATGTTCACATTATGCTCATCTGTGTACATATACATTTTACAGCACAAACAGCAAATACCCACAGAATTAACAGTCACCAAGAATAGTCACTTAAAAACATAATTTCCTGCGTATGCGGAAGTGGACACTAGGGAAGCACTGAGCAGAGTCCCTGTCCTCATGAAGTCTAAAATAGAAAACAGAGACTAGGTTTTCAATATAGTAGTGACGGTTTAGGCCATTTATTGAACCATCTATAAATAAAGATTTGCTCCAGTTTTGATTGATGGCATGCATTCATGGTCTGATAATATAAAATAGATTTAACTCTGTGCAATGTTAATTGGTCCACTTTTCTGAAATCATAGTCTTTGTCATTCATTTTTGTACTTAAGTCATATATTTCTATGTAGTTGTTTGAATGTGCACATCTAATTTTCCAACAGACTGTAAATTCTTAAACTTTTTTCCTATCTGCTGTACTCATTCACATTACCTTCTATTCACAATGAGCATAGATTTGAGTATTAAATTCAATTACCTATTATTTGCAAAAACTGCAGACATGAGTTTTTAATTAAATTATTCTCTGACCTTGCAATTGGTTAACTTATTTCCAAATGATCTTGCCTGTCTTAACTGAAATGTGACTTCTCAGTGACTAGAGAAGATGGAGTAACTGGGGAAAAGTAGACTTCATGAAGGTGAATTCTGAAAAGTAACTGATAAAACATTGTGTATAGATGTACTGCTAGTTCTAATTCTACATCTGTTTTTAAATACAATTCTTAAAATTCTTAAGAAAAGGCAACCACTCAGTTAATCAACAATAACAAAAGCGAAATAGGTGATATACCTAAAGGCTCAACACAAACTCCACAAGTATTCAGTGTCTCCAACGTACTTCTTGACTTCCTTCCCTCACCTCAAATATTTCAATTATTGTTTGACTTCAATACTTTTAAGGTTTTTTTTGGAATGGTTCCTTTCAGCTCCAAAAACTGATATCTGTATCACTAGACAGGCTCTTACCTACTTTTAAGAATATTATAGAGGGGACACATTTCACCTATCCTTAATACAACTTAATTAAAAAATTTTAAATGTTCTATGGATTACAAAATATTAAAATAAAAGAATTTGCTTTTTTTAAGGGCTTCAATCTACATTCTGGTAAACCCTTAAATGCTATAGATATTGCTGCTGAGCCAGGTGCACCAAGGAGGGAACCTAAGGCTCCAAATACACCAAAATATTTATAGAAGTATTTTTTGTGGGAGTAAAGAAGTGGAAGAACTGTAAGAAAAGTAGGACACTCAATTCAGGAATGGCTACACAAATTATGACAGGTGAATGGAATGAAATACTATGGTGCTGTAAAAACGCAGAATATGATTAACACCAAGAATTATGGAAAAGCTTACACGAACTGAAGAAAAGTACAATAAGGAGACTAAGAAAACAATAAATATGATTACTACAATGTAAAGAAGATAAAAAAAAATTAATACTACCAAATTAGAAAGAACACATGTGGTCCCAAAGAATAGTTATGAGAACCCTTTACAGAGTATGATTTGGGAGGACAGTAAAAGCTATAAAGAACATTTCCTATATTGTCACATTTTTAAAAAGTATTGGTCAGTTTGGTTGATTTCTCTCTTACTGTTTTTTCTTTAAAAAAAAAATCTTTTAGAACTGATGCAGCCATTCTGGAGAGCAATTTGGAACTATGCCCAAAGGGCTATAAAAATGTGCATACCCTTTGAGCCAGCAATACCATTTCTAATGCTGCATCCCAAAGAGATCACACAAGTGGAAAAAGGACAAAATGTACAAAATATTTATAGCAGCTCTTTCTGTGATAGCAAAGAATTGGAAATCAAGGGGATGCCCATCAATTGGGAAATGGCTAAGAACTGAGAAGATATTCTTCATTATAACCTGGAATGACCAATATGAACTAATGCTGAGTAAGGGGAGCAGAACCAGGAGATCATTATATGTATATCACCATATATATCATTATGATTACAGACACATGGTATCTGTAAGGACTAACTCTGATAGACTTGACATCTCTCATCAATGCAAGATTCAAAGAGCTTTTCATGATAGAAAAAGCTATGCACATCCAGAGAAGGAATTATGGAGTCTGAGGCAAACTTTTAGCTCTCTCTTTTTTTTCTTTCTTTCTTTGGTTTTGTTTCTCCTTTCTCATGATTCATTCCATTGGTTATAATTGTTCTTTACAACTGAACTATTATGAAAATAAGTTCAATGTGAAGGTATATGTAGAACCTACATTGGATTATACGCCAACTTGGGGGGTTGGGGGAATGAGTGGCAGGGAGAGAAAATTTAGAACCCAAAAACTTGTGGAACCGAGTGTTATAAATTTAAAATAAAAAATAAATTCATTTTTTAAAAAAATCTTTTAAAGGACAACTATCTAAGAGGGTAGAAAAGAAGGCATACAGGGAGAAGTCTAGGTGATGTAAAAACAAAAGATTTCAATAAAATTTTGTTTAAAAAAAAATAGTAAGGCACAATGAAAAGATCCCTGTACTGAAATTAGAAGACAGGTATAAATCATAAATCTACCAAAAGTTATACCTATGTGACCCACAGAAAACCTTACATTCTCTGATTGTGAGTTTCTTCTCTATAAAATACTACCTGCTTCATGGAGTTGTTGTGAGGAAAGAATTTTGCAAACTTTAAAAAAATGATAGAATTATTACATCTGTAATACCTAAGATGATTGTCATTACATGAGTAATGACAATAAACTTTTAAAATTCAGAATGTTTTTGGTAGGATATATTTTCATGCTATCAAAGAATATCTCATATATTATTAGTCTGATAAGAAGGTCTTAAGTTACCTCCCTTAACTGACATTCAGAAACAATTAATATACTGTCCCCATTTCAAACTCTATTATGGGTATATTTCTTCCCAAACATATTTTACTATCAAACGGAATAGAATAAATTCAAGTTTTTTGGGCATAGATAATATAAAGTACTATAATACATGCAGAATTAAATAGGGAAATTGTATTAGTACTTAATACTAAAATGAATATATCAATGCATCTTTTTAAATAATAATACTAAATATATCTAAGGGCAACTACTGCACTTCAAAATATTTATTAATTCCACTAGACAGCATACTGGACACTGCTTTGTAATAAAATATAAAAAATAATTTCATATAGTACTGAAAGTAAAATTACTTCATAGTATTCAACTTATCATACTTCTCATTTTATAGATATTTAGCTTTCTTTACACATTGTCAGATTATTTCGAAGAAGACACGGTAAAATTTCTAAAAATCATTTTGAAGATTTCTCTTCTCTTTCTTAATGAAATCAGTGTTTAATAATAAATCATAGGATCTGACAGGACAGGTTATTCTTCCTAGATTTTAAAGATGATAAAAATAACTTTGAAGGGGGCACAACAAATGGCACTACATCTGTTTTTAAATGAGGAAAACTAAGGCTCAGAGACTGGCAGTGAACGGTTCAAGATAACTCACTGAGTAAGTGGTGGTGCTCAAAGTGAGAGGCTCTTCTCTTTGTCCAGTGTTCTTTTGCATTACTTAACACCCCATGCTATGGAGAAGAATGAAGTCCCCTATATACAATAACTTTAATCTAAGGAAACAACAATTTAGAGGATGTTACATTAGTTGTGGAAAAACAGAACTTACATAATGATAAGACACGTTCGAGGTTTCCATTTACTGCTTCATTCCTCAATTCAGCTAAAAACAGTATGTCGTCATTCACTGGACAGCCATTTTCCTATGGACGTGAGTATTTATGAACAAATTAGTTCTCTTAATTAACAACAAAGAACACTTTGATACACAATCTCCACCTCCTCTTCACGCCACTGTATTATTTATCACACCTCAATCCACAATATACAATTTCCTGAATAAAAAGGAAACTTATTAGTCCAATTCTTTAACTTGTAATTGAACTAGACACTTTACCAATGAATACGCAGAGCTCAACCAAAAATAAGAGTTCTCTGGATCCAGGATGCTTATACATGGGAGGTTACTCACCACCTACCTTAAAGTTACATGGATAAATTAATCATTCATGATATGAGGTTTTCTCTTTAATGAGGACTACTGAGAGAATCAGATTATCCCTTTTATCAAAAGGGAAGTAAAAATTCTCTGCAATACATACTTCTGTAGACAATGGAGACTTCGATAGACAATGGTAATGGCATATTCTATCTCCCATTAGGAATCTAATTTTGAAACCTTGTGTAATGACATTTGACAAATCTTAATGAAATTCTTTTGCTAAGGGAAAGGACAAGAATACTACAATACAACAATATAATACTGAATGATTTATCTAATGATTTGGATTGCCCAATATTTCACTGAACTTTTAAATACAGGATCTGAATCTCCTTAGGAAAAAACCAAGTCCAATGTCATCTGCTCCATGAGGGTTAATCCCTAACCTACCCCCTTTCCCCATCCCATCAATACTCAGCTTGCCCTACACATTGCATTAACTTTGTTTTGAATTTCTTTACTGTACTTATGTAATACATATTAGAGCTTGCTTTTTTAAATTTATCCTCCACTACACTGTAAACTGTGGCTTCACTAATTTGGTACCTGTTTGGGCTCTTTATATTACAACATACATTTGCCAATGTACAGCATGTGGATGTTTCCTAACATATCTTTCCCAAGTGTACTTTATTCCTGTTCCAACCCATTAATTCCCCGTTTGCCCTTTTGCTCCCCATTGCCACTTCTATGCCACTTCTCAGCAACCTCTCTTCCTTTGAGGTCAGTGCTATCATTTTTATGGCCCAATCAAAATCCTGGTAACTGTTCTCCACGGACCTCCAGGTGACTCTCCTCTCTCCAATGAGTTCAATACATGGCTCACAATTTTTGTCTTCTCCAAAACTCCTGCCCTCATACTAAGGGACTTTAATATATATAACAACTCTGCTTCAAATCGCTTAAACTACTCAGTTCCTCAAATTATTCACATCTCATGACCTACTGCTGCATCGCATCTCACCTTTATCACACACGAAGATGGCTATAACTCCTAATTTTGCCATCACCCACAAATGTATTTCATCCACGTTCAAGGATTCCAAAATCTCCTTAACTGACCATAATCTACTGATTTCCAAGCTCTCCTGCCTTCCCTTACCAAACCCAACTCTTCATCCACATTGTGACCTCCAATTCCTTGACCTCTCATTTCTCTGCCAGATCATGTTCTCTGCATTAGCTACTCTCCTTTTTCCCCATCTTGAACCCCTGGTGAACCAATTCCACTCTACACTGTCCTCTTCTTGAATCTGTAGCCCCCTTATCATTGGCTGATTGTGCCCTGCCAAGCCTCAGCCTTGGATCACTCCCACTATCCACTAAGAACTGAGGTAGAATGAATCACACAACCATTCTGACTCAATCCACTACAAATTTATATCACACAACCTCAACTGGCCCTCACTGCTCCTAGACAATGCTCCCTTATCAACACTCTATCCCAGGTGTGGGCAACTTGGGCCTCAAGGCCCTTTGACTAAATCCAAATTTCACAGGACAAATGCCCTTAAAAGGATTTGTTCTGTAAAAGTTGGATTCAGTCAAAAGGCTACACCCAAGGACACAGAAGGCCACATGTGGCCTTGAGGCTGCAAGTTCCCCACACCTGCTCCTATATTGCATAATAGTTCTTTCAAATTTTTTCATCCCACCTTCAATCATCTGTGGATCTAGCTCTTCCCATCCTATCAATCAAGTCACCTCTTCTCCACTTCTTCAGTTCCAATCACTCCTATGCCTTCTGCCACTGTCTC
The DNA here is from genome assembly GCA_028646595.1 of Phalanger gymnotis. Lineage (NCBI taxonomy): Eukaryota > Metazoa > Chordata > Mammalia > Diprotodontia > Phalangeridae > Phalanger > Phalanger gymnotis. Next base: position 279,669,669 of record CM053625.1, on the reverse strand, counting down.
CTTAACCCGTCTTACCTGATGGGGTAGCTTTACTCCTTACCAAGACTCTTCTCCCTGCTAGAACAATCCCATTCTTTCTCGACTCTTCCAGACTGCACTTCTGCCATCTCCACTCTTGTCGCTGCTTTTTAATCTCTCCTATCTAACAGCTCCTTGCCTGCTGCCAATAAATATGCCTTTGTTTCCTCCATTCTCAAAAAACTCTCATTTCATCCCTGCAAACAACCCCATCCATCCCTGCTAACTATCATCCTAAATCTCTTCTACCTTGAAGAGGACACATCTACAATGGGTACCTACCCTCTCTCTGCTCTCACTTTCAACCCTTGACAATCTGGCTTCTGACCTCAGCATTCCACTAAAACAGCTCTCTCGAAAGTTACTAATAATCTCTTCACTGCCAAACTCAATGGCCTTTCTCAATCCTTATTTTCCTCTATACCTCTGTAGCCCCTGACACTGTTGATCACCCTTTCCTCCTAACACTTTCTTCTCGTTAGATTTTGGGGACAACACTCCCTCCTACCTATTGGACCACTTTCTCAAGTCTACTTTGCTGGATCCTCATAAGATCATACCCTCTAACTGTAGGTATCCACGAGAGCTCTGTCCTGGTCTCTTTTCTCCTCTCCTTCTATACTACTTCACTTGGTGATCTCATCAGCTCCCATGGACTTGCCATGTCTACGTTGATGAGGTACAAGAGATGCAGGGCATGTTAAGGGAGAACTAGCACCTCTAGTGCAAAGGCTTGCCGAGCCCTTTTCAGGTCTGTTCACCCGCCTTTAATGACCAACCGGTCACTTGACTCTCACCAGTAGCTCCAAGAAGCTGCAGCATGTGCAGCATCCACACCATGGTAAAACTGTCTTGGCAGATAGGCTGAGGGTAACCCACAGGCCTCAAACCTGTCAGGGAATAAAAGGGATGTCTATCACAAGTATGTGAAGACTTCTCTCTAGGTGGAATGGGTAGATGTGAATAATTTGTTCCAACAGCCACAAATGTGGCTAAAGCAGGTGTTGTGGAGAGCTTAGAGCTTGGTCAAACATCAAAAATCCCAAGGTATCCCACTGCATCCTGGGCCGTCGCCAGTCATCCTGACTTTTGTCTTGCCACTAGACTTGATGACCTTGGATGTAAGAGTGAGGCTGAAGACATTGTGCAACTTGGCCTCGCTTAAAATCAATCACCCTGTGATGTGAATGGCCCTCTTCAAAAATAAAGGACAAACAACAGCTATATCGATATTCTTCAAATCTACCTTCCTACCCTCATCTCTGCTGACCTATCTGGCATCTCCAGCTGTCTTTCATACATCTTGAACTGGATGTTCAGTAGGTATTTTTAATTCAACACATACAAAACAGTATTCATTACTTTCCCCCTAAGGACTGCGCCCTGCCTCCCAGTTTCCCTATTGTCATCTTCCCAGTAACTCAGGCTCTGGTTCTAGGTGTCATTCTCAGTTCCTCACTCTCTCGCTCTGCTCCCCCGTATCCAATCTGATGCCAACGCCTACCGATTTTACATTTGCAATATCTCTTCAAATGTGCCTTCTCTACTCTGATACTACCACCACTCTGGTGAAGGTCTCCACCACCTCACACCTGCATAAATGCAACACACTGCTGGTGGGTCTGCCTGCTTCAAATCTTTTCTCACTCCAATCCATCCTCTATTCAGCCACCAAAGTGACTTTCCTCAATCACCAATCCTGTCAACCCCTGCCCTTCCCCCCCACCAAAAGTCCAGTAGCTCTCTATTACCTCCAGGATCAAATACAAAATCCTCTATTGGTTGGTCAAAACCTAGTTCTAGCCTACCTTTCCCATCTCCTTATACCTTAAATTCCCTCTCACGTACTCTTCAATCCAGTGACACTGGTCTCCTGACTTGTTCCACAAACAGGACACTCTACCTCTTGGCTCTGGACCTCTTCTTTGGCTATCTCCCACACCTGGAACAATCTCCCTCTTCTGCTGACTACAACTGCCCTTAAATTCCAAATACAATGCCATTCTCTACAGGATGTCTTTCCCAACCCCCTTTCCTCTTTTAATTATTTCCTTTAGAGCCTGTGTGTATGTATTTGTTTGCTTGCTGTCTCCCCTTTTCTTAAGGGCAGGTACCATCTTTTGCCTCTTTTTGTATCCACCGTGCTTAGCACAGTGCCTGACAAACAATAGGTGCTTAATAAATATTTATTAGCTGGCCAGATGACGATCTGATCAGGCTATTATTTCTGATGAATAGATCTAACGGTGCCTCCAATGCACAAAAGATTTGTTGGCTCCCTGTTACCTACTCAAACATTCAAATCCAAGGTCCTCCACAACCTGGAATATCCTTACAGTCTGCTCTTAGACTACTTGCCTGTACATGCTCCATGCTTTAGACAAACTATATGACTCGCTATTCTCAGAGCATTTCCTGTGCTTTCTCAATTTTTTGGTTTACACTATTCACGTACTTAGATATCACACTGTATTCTAGTTCTTCGTATTACATGTCATGTTTCTCCTAATAAAGTCCAGGGGCAGAGAAGCACACAGAAAGCTTTGTTATACCCAATATTTACAGCAGTGTTTCATACCCACTAGGTAATGAATACTAATTTGTTGAATTACTGAAGAAACAAGAACATATGGGGGACACTCGCTATATTATATGCAAAGGGTATTGTGCTCTTGGCACTATGTGAATAAACAGGAGCAATTCAAGTTCTTGTTTTCACAGTGGTTATGACTATGCTTCATATAACGACATGATTTTAACAGTTCAGTACAACAGTAGATGAAATGTAATAAATTAATGCCTGATCACTGATAGCAGTTGGAAAGTACAAAGACAAATGTAACATTCCTTGATATAGAATCCAGAGGAATCAGCTCTGTTCTATCAAATTGTTAGCCCTAAGATTCACTATATTATCACATCGTGAGGAATTTTCTAAGAAAAAGTAGGTTTCACCTAGTACATGGGAGGCGCTCAATGAAGGTGTTGATTTGACCAGGTCTCCACTGATTACACCTAAAGTCAATCTGACTTCAACTTTAACTTAGCACCTCATCTATGCAAAACCTCCAGGAGAGACAAAGTTTAGACAAGGTGCTGCCCCAGCTGCATTAACACAATTTCCAGGGCAGGAAAAGGATATGGCAATTGCATAAATAAAAAGAATACAACATAAGACAAAAATACAGAAGTATAAAACCAGGTACAAGGCTGTTTATATCATAGGGGAGGTAGTACTTGAAGCTGAGATTTAAAGAATGAAAGGGTATGAATCCAATAGGGGGAACCCGAACATGGAGAAGACAATCTAGGAACAGGACATTACATGAGCAAAGGCATAGCAGGAGGAAAGCATAGCATTTACAGGAAATGGTAAGTGGGAGACACTGGTTGAAGTATATGGAGTAAAGTATCATGAAATGTAGCTGGTAAGTTCATATCAAGAACAAATTACTGGAGAAGAACCTCCAATTTTTACCAATGAGGAAACTGAGGGTAAAAGTAACCTCCTAATGTCACATAGCTAGCGTGTAACAATTCAAGACTAGTGTTCTCTCCCTGACCCTGAGGTCTACGGGTAGATCTATTTTTTTTTAATTTATTTTTAATATGTTTGGTTTTCAGCATTGATTTTCACAGGCAT
>CM053625.1:279604527-279665508 GCA_028646595.1 Phalanger gymnotis | reverse complement strand
AAATATGGACTTTCAATAAAATAGAGGACTTTCAAGCTTTCTCAGTGAAAACACCAGAGCTGAATAGAAAATTTGACTTTCAGACACAAGAATCAAGAGAAGCATGAAAAGGTAAACAAGAAAGAGAAATTACTAAAGTTGAACTGTTTTGTTTACATTCCTACATGGAAAGATGATGTGTATAATTCATGAGACCTCAGCATTAGGGTAGCTGAAGGGAATACACACACACACACACAGAGAGGGCACAGGGTGAGTTGAATAGGAAGGGATGATATCTTAAAAAAAAAATCAAATTGAGGGATGAGAGAGGAACATATTGAGAGAGGGAGAAAGGGAGAGATAGAATGGGGTAAATTATCCCGCATATAAGTGGCAAGAAAACGCAGTTCTGTTGGGAGGGAAGAGGGGGCAGGTGAGGGGGAATGAGTAAATCTTCCTCTCACTGGATTTGACCTGAGGAAGGAATAACATACACACTCAATTGGGTACCTTATCCTACAGGAAAGGAGGAAGGAGATAAAAAAGGGGGGGATGATAAAATGAAGGGCAGATAGGGGGAAGGGGTAATCAAAAGCAAACACTTTTCAAAAAGGGACAGGGTCAAGGTAGAAAACTGAACAAAGGGGGATAGGATAGGAAGGAGCAAAATATGGTTAGTCTTTCACAACATGAGTATTGTGGAAGGGTTTTTGCATAATGATACACATGTGGCCTATGTTGAATTGCTTGCCTTCTTAGGGACAGTGGGTGGGGAGGGAAGAGGGGAAAGAATTTGGAACTCAAGTTTTAAAAGCAGATGTTCAAAAAAAAAAAAGTTTTTGCATGCAACTAGGAAATAAGATATACAGGCAATGTGGGATAAAAATCTATCTTGCCCTACAAGAAAGTGAGGGAAAAGAGGATTGGAGGAGTGGGGTGACAGAATGGAGGGTTGACTGGAGAAAGGGGCAATCGGAATATATGCCATCTTCGAGTGAAGGGGAGCATAGAAATGGGGAGAAAACTTGTAATTCAAACTCTTGTGAAAATTAATGCTGAACACTAAAAATATTAAAGAAATAATGATTTTAAAAAATGTTTGCAAGATATAATTTTACTTTTAAAATTTGGCAAATGTAAAAAAACCAGCAAGTTTTCATTCACATTGGGAAACAACTGAGGTTAGCAGAGCTACTCTAGCTCTCAACACAAGCATGAAAGTCCACATGACTCTGTGACTGACAAGAGAAAGCTGACTCCTAACGTTAGGACACCTGTGATTATTCTGATGTGGATAACCCATGAATACAAACCTTAGATCTTATCTTGTTACATATGACTTTGTTACATGACTGTGTCTCTTGTATACACAGTAACTGGCAATTTAATTTGTAAATAATAAAATTTATGTTCCTAGATACTACAAGTTCAAATCACTAAACAAAAATGAATCAACTCTTGAAAACCTTGATGAGTTAACTATCGCAAACATTTAATAAGAGGAAAGAAGATTAAAAAGAATCTGGACACACGTAAACAACAAATAACAATCACCACAAAAAGTCACTGCTCCCAGGAGCTCAGGTTTATATCACCTACATCTAATCTGAGTCTTTGCTACCAACTGTTGTTTTTTCTGAGACAAAGGGTGGCCAAGGGACATAGTATGGCTAACAGATCAGCATAACCATAAACTGTGAAAAAAAAACCAAAACCAATTTAAAGCATTAAGTTTTATTATAGTCATAGCTTAAAACAAACGCTCACCTAAATTCTTCAATAAAACAACACTCTTGCTATTTCTGGAACAAGAAACTGGCCTTTAGTAAATTAAAAGACCAAGTGTACTTTTTTATATTAGATATATGATTTCAACTTCTTCGTTTTAATAATCTCACAGGTGCTCTTCCCACTATACATTTCATCCCTTTAGCAATTTCAAGAAAACATCTTTTTTAGAACAATTAACCACAACCGTATCTCTTTGAAGTGGTTGTTACCAAAAGTGATTTGAAGTAGATGCTGAAAATATAATTATTGAGTTTTCAGTACCTACCAAAATATGTTTGATTTAAACAAATTTTGAAAAAGGTATGATTTGTCCAAGACTTTGCATTGTAAGCAATTTGCAAACTATTAACTCTCAGATGAACTAAATACTGTTATTTTGATCTCATTCTCACTTTTCTTGACAAGATTAAGATAGAAATGGTGCTGGGACAAGTAACTGTCCTATCATTTTTGCATATTTAATGTCCTACAGACTACTGCAAGGGTAGATGAAATAATTATTTTTTGTATTCACAGGTATGTGAGTTCATCCTTGGTAGACTAACTGAAAGTGCCTTTAATACAATTCCAGGAGTAGACTAGATATTTGATTATGTGCTCACCTCATTTATATAGAACATTCTTTGCTCTCCTCTGCTAGATCTCTTTATTTGGAAAGCTTTCATCCCCCTTCTCCCCCATGTAGCAATGAATGTAATATTAAAAGTGCTGTTCTTAAGACTTATGACTCAATATAATATGAGACAATCATTGGTAATAAAGTGGTTAGATACTGCGATAGTTCCAGTATAGCTACTGGTTGAGTTCTCCAAGATACTTTAGGTCTGTATTTTTACTATGGAGATTTGTAAGTCCCTGGAAGACAGTGAATTTCTGATGTATAATTCTAGCTACCAGGTCATTTATTGCTAGGTGCTCAATTTTTACAGCCTGTAGTACAAAATTTCTAACCGTTTCCTTGCATTCATCTACACTGATTGTTAAGTTCTGAATTCCTAAAGGATAACCCTATTGTAATTTATGGTAGCAACAACCTGTTCCTAAAATTGCCATCATCATCATCATTAAGCACTGTTCTTCGCTTTCTGTAAAGGTGAATTCTCTACCTTTCAAAGAAATGTGTGTCTTCAACTGTGTAATAATAATTCTTTATGTCATTAAGTTCTCACCTTTCATATTCATTTTGCAATTCCATAAAAACTTGATAGATATTTAGAGTTCTGAACAGTGAAATAAGCTAGATTTATGGGGATATTTGCATTTGTTCTACAGAGGACAAAACGACTAAGGAAAACCACTATGACCTGTCGGAAGTTGGAGGTGAGAAAGCCAGAGTTCTTTCAAATTTGCTTAGGCTTCAGTTGTATATGTGTAGTCAGTTGTGGTTTTTTGAGGTATTTTATTTGGCTATTCAAAGTTACTTCTCAACAGTATCTGGTTTTTGTATTTTTCTACTCAGATGTTTACCCTTCCCTCAACCAAAGTTGAATCACATTTCATTACTTCTTTGTGGAGGGGGTGGAGGGAGGGAAGAGGGGGGTGTGTGTGTGTGTGTGGGTGTGTGTGTGTGTGGGTGTGTGGGTGTGTGTGTGGTGTGGGTGTGTGTGTGGTGTGTGTGGGTGTGGCACACGTGCATTCCCATTTGCTCACACGTGTGCATATTTGGTTTCCCTGAAGTTTAACACAGCAAAGAACAACACTTATTCACCTTATCTGTAAGAATCATCTGTTTACTATGTTAGCTAAAATGAATTTTCTCTTAATATTGAGGAAAATTGTAGTTATAGATCCTATCGTTGGTAAAAATAAATGCAAAAAAAAAAGCACACGCACACACACACAGAGGAACCTCTAAAAAAAGAAATCTACAGTTCTAAACACTGACATCACTGAGAGTCACGAATTGTTGGCTGGGGGTGGGGGGTAGTGTATGTGGGAAAAGGAAAGGATTAAATTTTTCTCCATACTTTTAGAGCTAGGGCTTACTGTAAAGTAAAAATAGTAATACTTAACATAATTAGATTATATGACAGGAAAATAGAAATGAAAACCAGAACATAGCCAGCCATAGCTCTATTACTAGGCAAGATGAGAGACCTCAAACATCCATTCCATACAAATTGTCATACTTTTCCTGTCTATGAAATGAAGCACTTGAATTAGAAGATTTCTAGAGTCGCTTCCAATTATTTGGTTCTATGGTTCTATACCCTAGACTACAGAGTTGTGGGTTCAAGTTTTGCCTTTGACATTTAAAGTTGTGGCATCACAGGAAAGCCACTTAAACTCATTAAACCTCTACAAAGTCCTCAAGAGTTTACTTCTCCACTGAGTGATCATTGAGAGTTCTCCACTAAGCAGTAAGTGGATTTGTTGCCAATAAGGTCAGATCTTTGATTTTAGATTTAATTGGGCCTGGATACAACTAAAACCTCTTTTAGGGGATACTAGCATAAACTACAAATGAAGAAAAGTGATTTCTGACAAAAAATAGGTCCCTGAATATATTTATCCATTCATCTACCTAAGGTGAATTTAGTAACATATCCCTTATTTAAGCTGAGATTTTGTTCAGGAAAGCAAAGACTTCACTGACTAACCACCTAAACATTTCCACAACAGTTATCAAATATATTTTAGGATTTGATAATCACAAAAACAAAAAAAATATGTAGAGGTTGTTTTAAAAAAAAGATTGTTTTAGAGAGACAATACATAAACCAAAGTTGTCACAGAATGATACTAACTTTCTATTTCAGAAACATGAGGTTATATGTGACCTTGAAGTTTCAGAACTAGAAGAGATACAAAGAGTTAATAAAACTGCATATTGTTTTCACAAAGATCTTTCTAAAAAGGATTTAGAGACTTTTATAGTCAGAAACAATTAGGGAATACTTGTTTCAGCATTTCTTCTAAACCCGAATACAACTGTATATTTAAAATAAAATTGCAATATGAACAGTCTGCTAAAAGCACTTTTTTTGTGTTTGTGCGTTTTGTTTGTCACCCAGTGTCACACTAACAACTCTGCATCTCATTCTAGAGCACATTATACTGTGAGATAAGAGGGAAAAGACCATTTTTTGTTTCCCCAAGGGGAAAGTACTTCTGTTAAAAGCATCTTTTTATGAGACTACTCTTTCTGAATTACCAATAACGCAAACCAAAGAATTAGACACTGTACTCTAAAATTTAATATTTGTTCCATTCTTATTCATAGCCCATAGACATCCCATGTGTAACAAGGAAAAGTGTGCTAAATGCTCAAACGTACTTAAGGACCCGAAAGACTGCATTTCTGCCCTTCAATCAGCATGCTGTCAGGTCATGATCACTCATCTGGCAATAGGAGTTTCCCTGCCTTTTCTATTACTGTAACTAAGCTCAAAATCATCTCATCAGTTAAAAGGAAAAAAAAGATGTTTCACAAAGAAAACTATTAAGCTTCTCAGTTGTTTTAGTGAAATGTAAACTTGGAATGTGGTTTTACTTTGAAAGCATCTATAAATATTTAATTTTATAGAGACTGTAATAGCAAGAACCAAAAGACCTCATTTTAAAAGTTAATGATGCATAGTACTCTGTCATTATGTTTTCATTATGAATCTGAATTCGAAAATCAAAGACTAATAGGTAAAATAGATGAAATTTAAAACCATATAATGTTCTCTTTGAAAAACGATTGAGAGAAATTTGTATAAGAGTAAATATTCCCACATGTCCAAAAGAAATTCTTCTACTTTGAATATTTATTGCCAAAGAATTTAATTATGCTTAAACAGATGCTCCATGCAGTGATAACCTTTTACTATGGGTTCCTGAATTATTATGCCTTTACAAAACAAGTAAATAAAACAGCTAACCTTGAATATTTTTGTCCTTTTGATGTCCAATTAGCAATGGCCAAAAATAGTGAGGTCTGATAGGAGCTTTCTGTTCCTTCATTGCCTTCATGAGGTCAGTTGCCAAATCTGGAAAAAGAGAGGGAATATTATAAAGACTATTTCAGGATAAAATCTACTACATTTGTTTTTAATTTAAGAATGGAATACCAGTTTTCTTGGCTTTCAGAGCGCAGAACAATGTGAACTGTAAAGGGGTAACATGCAGCTTTCCTTCTTTCAACTTTTCACAAAATTCTTCCAACTTGTTGAAAGGCTAGAAGAAAATGAATATGTTTTGTCAGTCTTCTCTCATCTTCTGCAAATATCCCAATAATTTTTCAAAAACAGTGTGAAGGAAAAAGTCTATTTGTACTACCACACTCTCATCACAAAGTCCTTAGAGGTTCAAAATTTTCTTAAACTCTATTTCTTACTCTAATTCTGTTCTAAATTGCAAGTTTCAGACAGCAAAGAATGAACTGAATACCGTATTCATGGTGACACAATGTTGTAAAAAAAAATTGCCAAAGTTGTTTAGGTTAGAAGCATTTTCTTGTGAATTCTCCAGGAGTGATTTTGGACATGACACTAAAATTTGCATTGCTACATCTTCCAATTTTTCCGTCACTAAACTCAGACAGAGGTTCATCACATCTAGAAAATAAACAGATATTGTACTTGCTATAAATTAAATAACATTACACTTCAGCTACTACTCAAGTTATCCCTCACTTTGAACCATATTCTTGCATTCAAGAACAATTTGCAGCACTGGAAAACTGATTATCATCCAAAAAAACATAACAATTCAAAGATACAGATCATATACATCTATCTTTTTTTTAAAAAACTGCTTTTAAAAGTCAAAGAAAACATTTCTAAATTAAAATATCGACTAAAAAAATTATCTGAATATAAGCTCATTTAAAATTGAAGTTACTTTTACATGTTTGCTTCAAAGGGCTTCTAGATTCCTATGCCATTAACTACAGTTTAGATTCAGATACTTCTAGGAAAATGTTTTTTCCATATTAAAATATATGGTTCATATTTGTATCAACTATAATATATCTTTTAAAAATCAACCTGGAATATATCTTCTTTCATATTTCATGCGTTCCAAAATCTCAGAGACATATTGAGGATATCCAGCCTTACTGAAGCTAAAGACAATTTGCATTAAATCTCTGTCCATAAGGTAGTTATCAGTCTTCTCCATCACTTCAAAAGTCTGTAGATAATTCCAAGACAATAAAAGTTAAGGCATTCATTCATATTTAAATTTAAAAGAAAAGGTTTTCTTTTCCAAAACTAATCACCATTTCTAAAGATATAAATTGTAGTTGTTACATTAAAAAGAATATATTTAATTTCAGGAATATAGCCATTAGCTGTTAAAATAATATTGAGCTGCTAAACAATATGCAATTCTCCCTAAACAATTCTGACCACTAGAGAATGTTTCAGATGGCAAAATGGGCATAAATCCCCATTCTACTTTCTTGTCTTATCAGATAATCAGTTTAATGTTAGATGTTTTAAAAAAAAACACTCTTCAATGTATAATTTATACTGCATAAGTCATACCTGTTTAACATGATCAATGTCGCCTTTTTCAGCATATGCATTCAATAACGCTAAATAAGTATCTGGACCAGGCTCAATTCCTGCTTCTCTCATCACTGAAAGAATATTTTCTGCATTTTGCATATCTCTGTAAATTATTTGAAAGATTTTAAAAAGGCATCCCTATTTAATCAAGTCTGCTTATATTGGTCTAAAATTGTTTTATTATCTAAGATGGTAACATATGAGACTCAAAATAAATTGTATGCATCAATACAACGTTCTAAAGCTTAAATGTAAGTAATCACAGTCCCAGGTTTCTGAAATATCAAAATATAAAAACCTCATTATTTTAATGAACTTTTACAAATGATCAAATAATTAAGGGGATATTCAAATAGGACTCATTTACCCTGATAAATTACTCTTGGTGCCAAATTAACCTTTTCCGAGAATAAGACCATCACTTAAGTTACTTTTTAACATTTTCAAAAACAAACGAATTAATTATCTAACATGGATAAATTGGGTGTATCTCAATATTTGAAATAGAAATTAATTCCGTATTAAGATTAAACCTAATTTAATGGAAGTAGGCCAAGTGTAAAAGAAATGATGTATGCATTTTTTTCATATGATTAATTCAGACTTCAAGGAGATAAAGGGTCATGGTTTAGGATTTTTATGTCATTAAACAAATAAAATACTTCATTTTATATTACCCAGTTCTTGCATGCCCTGTAACAAGGCTACTGAATACTATTTCTGTGACTGGAAGATCTTTTGTCTTCATAAATCCAAGAATCTTGCTGAAAGATGAAGAAATGATATTAATCAGAAAAACAGTCATACAATAATGGTAGCCTTTGCCACAGTTAGGATTAATCCTTAAAAAAACTTCTTAAATGGTAATATAAAAATATTTCCAAAGTGATTATCTGTTTTACTAGTCAAATTTACTAGTCAACAGTAAAGAATCAATTTAGTGAAAATTGAGGATGAGGCAAAGGGCTTTTTGTGTTGGTAAGGAACTAGCTCATGAAAGGACCAGAGTCCCAACCCCCTCATTCTACAGATGGCTTGGGAGGTGAAGTGACCAGCCGCTGGTCCGACAGGTAATGGGTGTCAGAGGCAGGACTGAAGCCCACATCCTCAGATTCCAAAGCCATTTTTGTTTGATAAATGAGCTATTGGTAACCAGACCTCTCCCATCTCAATGCAAAGAGCACAAGGCAAAACTAGGAAGCGACATAAACAACGACAACGATGCAAATGGAAAAAAAAGCAACTGAACAGGACAATCACCCTAAAAAACGGGAAAAGTTGGGAAAGTAAAAGTTGAGAGGTAAAGGCCTAGGGGTGGGAAACCCTGAATTTACAGCTTTCAGAAGGGGCAGTGTGTTTGAAGGTTTTCACATTACTTTTTAAATTCACAAATGAAGGATGGATCTCTGGGCACCAGTGAAGGAGGGATATGTTTGGAGAGAAAAGTAAAAACGAATCAAGATATCAATCATTTTGTTTAACTGTGGACGAATGGAACCTCCCAAGTAGCTAACTTTTCTTCCTAAATAACAAATGACAAGGAGAGAGATGAGGAATCCTAAACTCATCCTTGGCTATGGCCTTTTGACTGAGTCTAAGCTGTACAGAACGAATCTTTTTATTAAGAGGATTTGTTCTGTGAAGTTTGGATTCAATCGAAGGGCTGTACCTGAGGACCTAGAGTGCCACATGTGGCCTTGTGGCTGCAGGCTTCCCACCCCTGTAAAACATAAGCCTCAAAAATGAATATGCAAGTTCAGGTCAAAATGCCTATTAGAGACTAATACTTGATTTTCCTTTGGTGCAAGGATTATAGTCTTCCATGTGACCAGAGATGTTTGAATAAATTGTTCTTGGACTTGCTTTCCAATTCAAACTGCATAGTAATTTTATGTGATTTCCCCCTTCCCCCCCAATTCGAAAAAAGTTCTTTCATGCAAAAGAATATGTGAAGTCATACCTGGCACCTTCGATATCTCCTGTATTACAATAAGCAGCAATCAGTCTCTGGTATGTAACCTGTCAACAAAATGGAAAGACTGATTTTTTTTAATTCGGAGGGAAAAGAGAAAAGGGGTCTTATGATGTACTCCCCAACAAAAGAGACTACTTACTCGATTGGGCTGAATATTTGCTTGCTCCATTTTTGCCAAAAAATCAGTTGGTGAGAACTGATGTTCATTCTGAAGATATACTTTAAGTAAAGCATTGTAGTGGCTTATATCATATGTCACACCTGAAAATGAAAAAAGGTTAAATTATCTGAATCATATCATTCTCGCAAACTGGAATAACATACGAACCTCCATCTCACAAAAATATCAAACATAGCAGAGATGGGCAACAATATTACTTGTGAATTTGAATTTAGAATTCACTTCAGCATCTTAAGCATACTATACAAAGTATCTGCTAGAACTAAGTGCTACCTAAGCCTTTGAGAAAGCAATTACTAACAAGTAAATGGTATTTATTCCTATGTCCTTAAAAGTACATCCTTGCTGTTTCCTCTATTAGAATAAGCTCCCTATCTATAAGTAGGGATTGTTTCACTTATTGTATTAGCATTCCCAGAACATAGGTGCTTAATTGATGTTGATTAATGACTGATAAAGTGATTAGTCTCCTCAAATGCTTAGGTATTCCAGAAGTAGACTTCTTATAGCCCTTCCTGTCAGAAAATGCTAGTAGCATTACCATTATGAACACATTTGGGGGAGAGGAGTCAATTTGGTCCACAAAACATACACATGAAAATGTTCATTAGTTCAGTCTCAGCTGAAATTTGTAGGGCCTGTCTGTTTTTTCAGTTCTTCACAGACTCACATGACTTCAGAGTCAAAAAAAATAAAATAAAGTATCAGCTATTCCCAAACCTACCCATGTCTCAAAACATCCTAAAACATACCCAATAAATAGTTTACAGCATTCCCCTGAACACGGCCTTTGAAGGGCCTTCCTAAGACTACTTTCTAAGACAGGTCATTGTAGAAATAGCCCTATATAAACTTAAATTCACCTCTGCAACTTTTACCCATTGCTCCCAAACAGAAAAAGTAATCCTTCTCATAAATATAACAATATTATTGTGCTGTAAGAAATCACAAAAATGTCAGGTTCAGAGAAAACCTGGGATAACCCACATGAACTAATGTGGGATGAAGGGAATACAACCAGAATACATATAATGACTAAAATAATGTAAAAGAAAATGAATACCCGATCATGACTTCAGAAGACTGACTGGGCAGAAGAGGTGACAAACTACAGGTTTAGAATGAGAAATATTTTCTTGGACATAGCTAATGTGGGGATTTGTCGGTCTTCATTATACCTATTATAAGGACAGGCATTCACTGAGGAAGTTGGTAGGCAGAGACAGTGATGCAAAGAACAAAAAAAAAACATCCATGAATTTTTTTTTTAATACACAGACAATAACAACAGAGCAGAAGGGAACAAAGACAAGCAGGTAAGTTTTGTTACTATCATGTTAAATTTTAACATACACTTTCAAATATTATCTACAAAGATCAATGTTTCATATGTAATCCTTTTTTCTTGTTCTTCTTATAGCAAAACGCTTAAGTTAAGAACATGGATTCCCATACAGGTCACATCATCTAACCATAGGTGATCCACAGGTCTCTATTTTGAATGCTTTTCCCTTCTCCCTCCATACTACTTCACCTGGTGATCTCATTAGTCCCCAAGGATTTCATGACCAACTCTATGCTGATGATCACCCATTTTGTCCCAACCTCTCAGCTGTCCTCCAGTCTCCCATCTCAAACTGCCTTTCAGACATCTCAAAACAGATGTCCCACACACATCTTAAGTTCAACATGTCCAATATGGAACTCATTTTTCTCCCTAAACACTCTCCTACTTTAAACTTCCCAAATACTGTCAAGGGTACTACCACCCAGAAGTGCCCTGGAAAAGTCCCAGTCCCTTAGGCTCTCAACCTGGGTATGATCCACAACTCCTCACTGTCTAACCACCTCTCACATTCAATCTGTTGATAAAGTCTGCCAATTTTACCTCTGCAATTTATCTCAACTATGCCCCCTTCTCTTCTCTCCTACTGCCACCACACTAGTACAAGCCATCATCATTTCATGCTTAGACTACTGCAACAAACGGTTGGTTTGCCTGCCTCAAGTCTCTCCTGACTCCAATCCATCCTCAGTGTCCTAAAGTCCAGGTCCAATCATGTCACCTCCTTACCCAACAAACTCCAGGCTTCTATCATCTGCAGGATCCAATTCAGAATCCTGTTTGCCATCCGAAGTCTTTCATAAACTAGACCCCTCCTATCTTTCCAGCACTCTTACACCTGTACCCCCTGCCATGTACTCTATGATCCAGGGACACTGTCCTCCTTGCTGTTCCACAAGATGTTCCATCTCTTGGCTCCAGACATCATCAGGAATGCCCTCCCTCCTATCCACTGAGCTCTCTGGCTTCTAGTGTGATGAGATATTTTCAGATTGCGTTATTTAATGTGTTAACTATACCAATTTATCATCTCTCTAAACCAAGGGTTCTTAATCTGGGATGCACAGATACCTTAAAATGAAGAGGTCTGTGAACCTGGATGCAAAAGAAAACTACACCTTTATTTTCACTAAGCTCTTACTGATAACATTTCCTTCAATTATGAATTTTCAAAAATTATTCTTAGAAAGGATCCATGAAATGCCAGACTGCCAAAAGGAACCATTACACAAAGAGAGTTATGAATCCCTGCTCTAAACCCCTTGAAATCTACTGTTCAAAAATTTAGAATACATGTCAGAGTTCTCTCTCTTTATTACAAATTCTAAGATTAAATGGTCACTTCTCCACAAGGCTCATAGTATTTCTACCCGAACAACCAGTTCTTCCTTACTGGTGAGAATCCGATCAAGAACAGAGGTTCTTTTTGGTCACATCAAGTTTCGAAAGATGAAAATTATTAAGGAAAGTCCCCAGCTTCAGCAGAAAGGAGGGAATCCATGGTCAAAGGTGAAGGCTGTAACTAGCTCTTGCCATACATATGCATAGCTTTACTGTTTCCCTCTTGTTTTTCCTTCTCTCTTCTCCCTCTCGTCTCTCTATCCCTTTCGCCTGAATCCTGTAAGGATCCTATGTCTTAAGGCACTGGTGATCACAAGTATATTAAAATGAAATTTTATAGGGATAAATCTAAATCAGATATTAGGCTTTGATTAAAAAACAAAATTTGCAAGAATAACATGGAACCACTGTACTGAGGCAGCAAGTCAAATGATAAAGGCATACAGTTCTAGCCGAGAGCAAGCAAGATCAATCTGACTTAACAATGGACAAGGCAGTCAAAGAAGCGGATGCCCTCTGGAACCATATTCAAAGGGTTTGTGTTGAGAGCTGATAATCTCTATTATGCTCTGTTCTGGTCAGACTACATCTTGTATGTGTTTGGTTTTTGGAGAAAAACCAAAGAAAAGATACCTGGAAGGTGAAGTGACTCACGATCATGCATGTGAGGACTGGTGGAAGGAAATGGGGATGTTTCCTGTGAAGACTTAGGAAATCATATGATACCTGTGTTCAAATATTTGAAGAGTTTTTATATGAAAGAAGGTGAAAGACGAAACATAGCTAATCTAGGTCTGATGTAACCTAACAATTAAAGCATTCCAAGAGTGGAATGGGTCACCTTATAAGACAGTGGGTTCCCTCAACTGGGAAATATTCAAGCAAAGGCTAGATGATCATTTGTAGGTTACACTGTAGAAAAAGTTCTTATTCAGGGATTGGAAGAGAAGACCTCTGAAGTCCCTTGCATGTGAGAATTTGTGATTATACTGCAAATGTCTAACATAAATAGCTATTACCATTTTTCAAATATTAGTAGATGCTGTTGTGAAAAATAAAATACAAATTCATTTAAATATGTTGCTGAGTTCCTAGTAGTTTTTTGTCATTGTGAATTTCCTCAATCAAAGGATATTAATAGTACAACACTCTCATGGGAGATCTGATTTTTTTTTTCAAATTAAATAGTTCTTCTCATCCTCAAAGAAGGTTGAGACCCACTACCCGAGGAACCTCAACAGACCCAAATATTTAGAACTTTAGAATTATACAGATGCTGAAAACATCCCACTATGTTATTTTCCAAAATGTCTTTTATGTTGAAGATGGCAGTCCTCTTTCTTACTGTATTATTTATTATATTACTGTATAGTCCTAGTCCTAATTTCAGAAGACATCTCTCCAAATTGTAGTATGTGCATATTTGTCCAGGTTATTCCAAAACCTAATGTTTCCAAGAAGTGGTTTCGCTAATCAAATGAAAGTTTATTTCACATTCAGAACTGATGGGCAATAGGATGCAAAAGTAATTCTAACATATAATTTTCTTTCCATTTTACTATGAATGCCCCTAGATGTCACTACAACTCCCTAAATGAAAAATAAAGATTCAGATAACTGTGAATTGAATATCTTGTCATAAAATCTAAGTATGTCACATTTAATGAACCTTCCCCTTTAAGCAAAAGAAATGGAAAAAAATGCATTACGATACCTATAAGATTCCATGTGTGAATTATATATTAAAATAATCATACCCAACTGTTGTAGTTTGTCCCAAATCCTGTGGACAAATTCTGTTCGTTCTGAAGGTTTTAGTTCAGGTAATAGAGACCCACAGCTACGCAGCAAAAGCAAAGCCAGGTTACTGCTTGGATTTCCTGTAACAAATGTTACATGTAACAAATTTAATAAAATGTTGATAAGAAAAAAATGTTCAGTTACTGTATCAATTTAAAAACAACAACATAAGTAAAAACCACCAACTTAAAAACTCCCCCAAATTTTCTGGTCTACCAAATTTTTTGTTAATGCTTTAGTGATGTCAAAAAAGCAAAACTATACCACATAAAGTTCTTTGCTAAATGTCAGATTTATTTCGTTAAAAAAAAAAAAAGATTCCCTATTTCCATTGGAGTCCAGGACCTTGAAACTGTGCCTCCAATAAAAATATTGGAAATTCCATTTTCAGTGGTTCTGATTTTCCTTAAGAGCTATCACAATCAGCAATTTAGGATCTTTCAATGTGTTTCATGAACTGTAACTTCCCCTTTCATTCTGGACCCCAGGCAGCTAGGGGAGGCACAGAGTTTTGGTCCTGGAGTGAGGAAGGCTCACACGAATGAATTTTTTTCTCCTTCAGCCTCTGTTTCTGCTGTGAGAATCAGCACTTTGTAAACCTGAAAGCACTATATTAAGGCTAGCTATTTTATTTCTCTGTAGCTTTCACTTAAAGTTTTACAGAGTGGCCAATTTCCATATAACCCAAACAGTTAGAAAATAGATTTTTTTTTAGAGGTAAATAAAGCCCAGTAAAGGCTAGAACAAAAAAGGGAATTTTTTCTTCCAGAAGAAATTAAGTAAAAGCAAGTAATGAGGTGTATACAAATATGAGATAGGAAGTACATATTTGCAGGTTTAAGGAATTGATTTACCTTTAATCCCTAAACTACATACATAACTTTCTAATAGAGATAGAAGTCGCCTTTAGGTAGGTCAAAAAAAGAAATAGGTAGAATTTTCTTAATGGAGCCCAATTATTGCATGTCTACCATTGGTACTTTCTTCTTTGCTATCCCTTCTAGAAGTCCTACACTGTTCTTATGTTCTTATCTTATGAAAGTGTTCTTATCTTATGTGCTCTTATCTTATGAAATAATCTTGTTTTACAAATGCAAATTCTAAGCCATAAAGATACTATGGAACATAGAAGTTATGCTGTACAGCAATTTGTTATGTATCCTCTCTTCCTTCACGTAAACCTATTATGTCATCTAGCACCTATCACACGCTGCTACAGAAACAGACGACATTTCATAAATGGCCTGAACGCTCAATGCTCTCTTGCATTCTTCTGGTTCTCACTCCTACCAACTTAGCACAAACGTTCATGTCCTATTCCCTCACCTTAGGTGTCTCTCAGGAGATCCTAAGAGTCTCCCCTGGGTTCTCTTCTCTTCTCTTCTATACCCTTTCTCAGTAAGCTCATCATCATCCAATGGTCCCATGGCGCCTAGACCTATATATCTAACCTTAGTCTCTCTCCTGAGGTTCAATACACATAACAAGCTGCTTGACAGGTATCTCCAACTACAGAGTAGGCATTTAACGATTATTGGAAGTATCTCTGATAAAAGCCATCATTTCTCAAATATATAGGCAGTTTTCATACAAAGAAATCAAAGCTATCTATAGTCATATGAAAACATGCTCTAAATCACTACAGATGCAAGAAATACAAATGAAAACAACTCTGAGGTACCACTTCACACCTATCAGATTGGCTAATGTGACAAAAAAGGTAAATGATAAATATTAGAAGGGATGTGGGAAAATTGGGACATCATTGCACTGTTGGAGTTGCGAACTGACCTAACAGTTTCAGAGAGCAATTTGGAACTATGCCCTAAGGGCTACAAAACTGTGCATACTCTTACTCTTTGATCTAGCAATACCACTGCTAGGTCTCTATCACAAAGGCATCAGAAAAAAAAGGACCTGGTTGTAAAAAATATTTATAGCAGCTCTTTTTGTGGTGGCAAAGAACTGGAAATTGAAGGGATACCCATAAATTGGGGAATTGCTAAACAAGCTGTGGCATATGATTGTAATTGAATATTATTGTGCTATAAGAAATGACAAGCGGGATGATTTCAGAAAAATATGGAAAGACCTTCATGAACTGATGCAAAGTAAAGTGGGCAGAACCAGGGGAACATTGTATTTGGTAATACCAATGACTATCACTGTCCTCCTTGTCCTAAAGCAGACAGAGGTAAGTGACTTGTCCAGGGTTATCACCCAGCCATAATTACCTGAGGCCAGATTTGAACTCTGATCTTCCTTAATCAAGTCCAGGGCTCTGGACTCTGTTTTAGCTATTCTTAGCAACACAATGATCTAAGACAATTCCAAAGAACTAATGATGAAGCATACTATCAGCTTCCATAGAAAGAACTGATACAGTCTGAAAACAGACTGAAGCATGCTATTTTTCACTTTCATTATTTTTTTATTTGAGTCTTCTTGCACAAAATAACTAATATGGAAATGTTTTACATGATTGCACAGGTATCACCTATATCTGACTACTTACCATTACAGGGCAGGTACAGGAAAGGGGGGATAGAATTTGGAACTTTGGTACTCAAAACTTAAAAAAGCAAAATACAAAAAAAACAAACAAAAAAAAAATAAAAAGCCAAATGTTTAAAAAGTTATTTTAACATGTAACTGTGAAAAATGTAATAAATGAATGAATGCACAGCTAAATAAATAAATGCTTGCTGGATTGGATGAAGGGTAAAAATTATCCATTTAGAAAGTCACTTGATGTTTTTAAAGATAATAAAACACAGTATTAATGACAAAGCTTGGCCTTGAGAAGAGGTAAGAAAGAACCTTTTCTTACCTTCTTTTATATTATTGTATATACTCTGGTTATTTTTGCTGAACTGTTTTTCCCCCTCTTTTAAAATTCTTAGTTATGAGAGATTTTTCAGTAGGTGAGGAAAGGATTTATTCAGAAATGTAGATGATATAGAACCAAAAGACATCAAGAATAAATTTAGAAAAATTTTAAAAACCACAAGAAATAATACAAGAATCTTCATCAAAAAAAAAAAAAAAACAAACCACCTCACAAGATAAGAAGGTAGCTATATAGCACAGTGGATGGAGCCCTGGACTTGACTCAGGAAGATCAGAGTTCAAATATGACCTCAGGTAATTATGGCTGGGTAATAACCCTGAACAAGTCACTTACCTCTGCCTGCCTTAAGGACAGTAATAGCACTTCTCTCCCAGGGTTATCGTGAGGATCCAGTGAAGCACTCAGCACTGTGCCTTACACGTACTTAATAAATGTGCTTAGTAAATACTTGTTCAAACACAATTCATTTCAGAACTTTTCTCTTTCATTAACTAAGCCTACATTTACATGCCTTATTTCTGCTGAGCTTGCAATTTGAAGAATTCAGAATGTAACTTCAAATAAACAGGAAATGGTGTCTTAAAAACAAAAACACTACCTGATATCAAAAAGTAGGATCAGTATGTGGTATTAATATTTTCCACAATCCAATGTATACTAAATTCCAAAATATTTTTTCAAATGTTTTCAAATGTTACAAATATCTAGAAAATTCAAAATGCCAAATTATTTGTATTACAATAATCTTTTCCAAAAAGAACCATTTATGGCAAAAGTCAACACGGGGAACAGAAGTTCTTATTACCTGATCTGCATATGTCATGGAAAATGTCCTGTAGAAGGTTTTTAGTGATACGGCCGGTTCTTCGGACAGAATTATCCAGCCTTGTCAATGCCCAATCAAATTGGTCTATCTGCCTTTTATATGTGGAAATAGATTCTTCTTGATGATCACTCTTTTTCTGAGCCGCAGTCGAATACAAGCTGGCTTCACTGATCAGAGGTCTGTCAAATAAAAAACAGCAATTAGCTACGATCCACATCAAATATTAGCCATCGAGTTAGTCTTTTTCAGCAAAAAAATTGAAATACAAGAAAATTTTAAAGTAGCATTTAAACCATAAAATTTACTTATGTTTCCAAAGTGTTCAAATGCAACTGGTTTCAAATTAATTGGTCTAAAAGATGTTTAATTTGTAACTTAAAAAAAAAGGCAAAAGTTTTGTGAAAATACACCCAGGAGTGCTTATTAATATTTATCAGACAATTGCTAAGTGATTGTGAAAAACTGCATATGTCTAGGTTTCTAATTCCTCAGTGAGTCAAAAGTTATCCACTTGTCTTCCATACCCAAGCTCATGAACAGCTGTGGTGTGCCAAAAACTTTCACTCCTCTAATAGCAATCTGAGATCCGAGATAGACAGTTTGTCGGCCTTTCTGCTTCTTCAGAGAGAATAGTTTTTTACCCTTTGTAAAAACAATGGAACAATTTCAACCAGCTAAGCCCCAACCCTCCCCCCAAAAAAACTTAGTGAACTTTTGCCCAGCATAACACAGTAAGAAGCAGTGTGGTCAGCAGATGAAGTACTCAAGAGTCCTGGTTACACATACTGCCTGTGTGCAAGTCACTCAACCTACCTCTCAAAATCCTAAGTTTTTTCACTGGTAACAATGAAGATAATAATGTTTATCACTCACTGGACTGTTGTGAAGAAAATACTTTTCAAGCACTGTATAAATGTGAACTGTTTGTACACAGCACATACATAATCGCATTTGAACTCCTCTCCAATGCCCCTTTACAAGGGGACAAATTCTATAAGCTTACAATTTGCATGAAAAGACATTAATGGTATTTGCAAAGACGGTACATTTTGACACATGCTTTTAAAGTATCAATACACTCATCACTCCTGATAACAGGTTAAATTAAACAGTGGTTAGGTGTCTGCTATGTGTCAGGTACTATGCTAGGAGATGAGAATACAAAGATAAAACAAGGAAAGACTTCTTGTCCTCAAGCAGCTGACATTCTACTTCTATGTGACTTTCAAGAAGGCTTCCTTTAAAAATAGGGACATTAATGCATTGTTGGCAGAGTTGTGAATTGGTATGACCATTCTGGAGACCAATTAAGAACTTGCCCAAAGGGCTATAAAACTGTGCATATGCCCTTTGACTCAGCAATACTACTACTGGGTTTCTTTGATCTCAGATCAAAGAAAAGGGAAAGAACCTATATGTACAAAGATATTTATAGCAGCTCTTTTTGTGGTGGCAAAAATCAGAAACTAAGGGGACGACCATCAATCGGGGAATGGCTGAACATGCTGTAGTATGTAACTGTGATAGACTACTGTTGTTCTGTAAAAAATGACAAAAGAGCATGGTTTCTGAAAAACATGGGAAGTCTTATGTGAACTGATGCAAAGTGAAGTGAGCAGAACCAGGAGAACACTGTACACAGTGATAGCAATATTGTAATCATGATTAATTGTGAAAGACTTAGCAACTCTGATCAATACAATGACGCAAGACAATTCCAAAGGATCCATGACAAAAAATGTTATCCACCTTCAGAGAGGGAACTGATGAACTGTGAGGACAGACTGAAACACATTTTTTTCATTTTATTTTTCGTGTGTGTGTGTGTGTGTGTGTCTTATTTTGATGGACATATTTTGCATGACTTCATATATATAAATCAATTTCATACCGCTTGCCTTCCGAAGGGGCAGAGGGGTAGAAAAGATAATTCAAAACTCAAAATTATTTTAAATGAATGTTAAAATTTTTAATGTAATTTGGAAATATTTAACAAAATAAATTTTTAAAAAGATTTTTTTTAAAGATGCTCTACTTCTATAGGTATGTGGCAAATTGATGTTCTCAGATACCCCAAAATGCATAAGGTCAAAAATGATATGTAATCAGCAAATATTCATCTCCACTTAGTTGAATAAAATAATGCCTTTGATTAAGAAGAAATTTTGGTAGTTTGGTAGAATTTGTGCAACAGAAAAAACAGAATGGGCAAACTTGTTTACTTGACTTTACAAATGCAAATTAATATTAATGTTATTCCAATAGTAATTAAAACAAATCATCCCATGTGATTCTAATTGATGGGAGTCTTAAGCAATGAGAGCAGTTTGAATCCCAATTCTGATACTAGCTTTGTAACAATGCACAACTTTTAACAATGCACAACTTTTCACCTCTCTGAGATACACCTATTTCAACAGTATAATGGAGATAATCACATCCCTCATAAGGCTAAAGTGTTATGAGGATCTAATGAAATACTTACTGTATGTAAAGTGCATCACAAACTTCCAAATGCTATATGAATGTCAGCTACAATTAAAAAAGGAAATTTTTAATCGTGGCATAGAGGATCCAGTTTTCATCAAACTCAGTCAAGAGACCTGTTTCCATATGGTAAATAAAAGTCAAGTTAACTATAGGTTTTCAAGGAAGTCTCATTCTAAGACACTTCCACAGTACATGCTCAGGGTTAAACATTCTTTGTATTTCAGCAGCATTTCTCTTAGAGTAGTGCAACTAGGTCAACCTCTCAAGCACTAGCCAAAGTGATGATGATAACAGAATCATGTGGGGTCCTCAAGTTATGCATTATGGTACCCAGAAAAATGCCCAGGACCAAAAGACACTGCTATGGCTTTGAGACTTACAAATGTCAAAAAAGAAAAATATGCAAAAAGTGTTTAGACATTTTGATGATAAAATACTTGTTAATAATTTTAAAGGAAAAAAAGTGGGTCCATAAAATTTAAAGGTCAAAAAGGCTAATTCCATTGTGCTATAAGTAGCTAAACTTAGAGGTTTCACCAAGCTAACATATCCATAATTCATTTTCTTCAAATACAACAATGAATATAATATAGTACTTCCTGATTTCACAGGGGTATTGAGGACTACAAGGATATTTTGAAGGACTAGACTTTCTCAAAATAAAAGAAGATATAACAAACAAGTGACATAATCCTCTGTGAAGCAAGAAAGTCCACAGGATGGTGTAAAGAAAAGGGATGGGCGATGGCAAGGTGGCCTGGACAGATGCGAAGCAATCAGGTCTGGGGCCTGTTAACAAAGCAGTGTGCCTGAAAAGATCTGAATATTTTCTTGTAAGCTCAATGATTCATCAACGCACCACAGAAGCCAAAGAAGTAATAACAATCTTAGACCACAAGGAGTCCTCTACCTTTTATCACACTACATCTGAAATTCTGTTTTCAGTTGTGGTGATATCTGAGGATAAACGCCGGTAAGTCGGACTACCCAAAGGAAGGTGACTAAGCTGGTGAGTGAAACCTCTAGACCAAGAGAAATAAGAATGAGCTGAAGTAACTGAAGGAAAGTGAAAATTTAGCCTACAAAAGAGAAGCCTTAGTAGAGACAAGATCACTATCTTCAAGTCACTGAAGAGAGGTCACAAGGGCTTAGGCTTGTTCTGCTTGAAATTAGAGGGCAGAACTAGGAATGATGGGGAGAAGTTACAAGGAGGCACATTAAAAAGTAAAAAAAAAAAAAATCCTAACAAAAGGTAAATGAAATGCCCCAAACTGAATGTTATGTCATTAGAATGACTAGCCCAGGCCCCATAAGAGACATGAGAAAACGGGCCTTCCTTTTTTTTGTAGAAAAAGGTGTTAGGGGTGTGCAACTGCAACAACACTCCATGTACTGTCAGATTTGATGGATGTGCTTGGAGGGTTTGCTGAAACACTTTTTAACCTTTTTTTATTCTTTAAGATGATACCCTGGGGATAAGGGATATCCACCCATGGGTGGATATAATCAGGAAAATAATATAAAAACAAAAGATATTAATGAAAAATTGAAAAGTAGGGGAAGAGATATCCTAACAATTAGCAATACCCTGAAGAGAATGGACTTCTTTAGAAGCAATGGGTCCCCCCCTAAGTGGAGGTCTTTAAGCAAAAGCTGCATGACAGCTCATTGGGGACTTCAGAAAGGGAATGTACAGAGCCCCTCACACAAAAGTGTAACTTCTGGCATTTACATTTTATCTCTAATTTTAGGAAAAAAGCCTTAGACAGTCTTTAAAGAAACTTGGGGGGAGTAAAACCTCAAATACTAGCCCTGCTCACACTTTTGGATGACTTGAGAAGGAAGAAATTCCATTTCTCCTCTCCCCCCAATGTTCCCAAATTCCTGGCAAGAAAGAGGAAGGACTGGCCAGCCAGATGCTGGTCATATGCAACAGGAGGTTCCCGACCTTGTTGTCCTTCTCTCCTGGTCAAGTGCTATACTGGTGGTTTCATTAAACTCCCTCAATACCTACATACCTTGTTTTTCAACTCATTAATTCGCTTACAGCACCTAGAGTCTCCTGTTAACATGTTAATGCCCCCATACGCACCTCATTCGGAATTTCCCTTAGTGTTAAATTACTTTTTTGGTAACCCTGTTTAGAGCTGGGGTGCCTTTAAACCCAACTGATTGCACAGGGGCAGCATAAAGGATATCAGAAAGTTAATGATTACAAAAAAAAATAATCAAGGTAGGAACTTATTCAAGAAACCAGAAGATCCATTCATACAACAGATCTAAAGGAAAGACTCTAGCATGTTGAGTGAACCTGTTATGGAGGATAGGACTTGGGTAAGAAAGGACTTTTCATCTTTAAAATGGTCATTAATGGGTTAAGATTGCCATTAGTTGTCATAGATCTATCAAAATAAGTTTCATCTGTTTAATCTGTTGAAATTAATTTCCTTTAACATACTAGAATTCATTTTTCTCCTTTCTATCTTCTAACAAAGAAATGTGCTATTGAATTTAAGTTTAATTTCTAATTTGTTACTGTACAAAGAGATATTAAACATTAGCAGGTAACAAAATTCTCTCTACTGGCCAAACCCCATTCTGGGAACAAGATTTAGAATCCTAGTTTAGAGCTAGTACATAGTACTAGCTCTAGCTATCCAAATGATTTTCCTTGTTTTCACTGTTAATTTGCTAATATGAAGTTCTCTTCACATGTAAATTCCTGCCTATGTACTATAGTTTGCAAATCCCCATCGCCTGCTGCTTCGACTTCTGTCAAGTAGAACCAGCCCTCAAAAAATCCCTTTCCCTTCATCTCTACTCTGATTCTCAACCTTATCTATCTAGATCTCTAACCCTCCCCCAGCTCCTATTTTCTTCTACATACCTAGTGATTACACCTTAGACCACAACATAGACTTTTTTAACTTCACCTGAAACTACCACTCCACACCTACAAGATGTGAGCTCGGAAGTTCTCCTAGTGATTGCAAGATGTCCTTCCACCTCTTCCTCCTCATTTCTCCCAAACCTGCTCTTAGCCTTCACTGTTAACTTCAGTCCTTCCATCCCTACCTATTCTCCTGGTGCATCACTCCTCTCTGGTCCCAGAATTGGCCATGTAATGCTTGGTGCTCCACCTTTGAATCCCTTCTTTCTTTTCATCCTTTTAATAATCCAAATTGGGTCACCCTATCATACACTTTTTCAGTTCTACTCTCAAATGACTTAGAAATGCTATGAGTTTCAGTTATAGTCTCTTCTTGGGCTTAGTCACACATGAACAATCAGACATTTCTAACTGGATGTCCTGAAGGCATCTCAAATTCAACACGTCCAAAACATAACTCATCATCTTTCCCTCAAAACCCACCCTTATTTAAACTTGCCAGTTTCTGCAGAGGTTACTATCATCCTTCTAGTTAGCCTGGATGACATCTTTGGTATCATTCTCACGTCCACACCTTGACTCAAACCTATTTCAAGCAATTGTTAAAGCTTGGTGTTTCTCCCTCTACAGCATCTCTCCCATGCATCTGCCTTCTCACATACAACTCCACTTACCAGCCATATCCCTAGTTTGGGTCTTCATTTCCTCAACTGGACTATGGAAACAGCCTCTTAACTGGTCTCCTCTATCTTCTAGAGCTAAAGTGCAGGTCTAACACTTCACTCTTCTACTGAATCAACTTCAGAGTCCTGCCATTACAAACAGATCACATATAAACCCTTCCGTTTGTCATTTAAAGCCCTGCACAACCTGGTCCCACTCTACCTCTCCAGCCTTGGTGCTACCTTCCCTTCCTACACTCTACAATCCAGTCAAACAGGCATTTTAACTATTCCTCAAAGTGCTCCAGCTCCTGCCTTTATGCACTGAGCTGTCCGTCCCCCCCCCCCCCCCCCCCCATGCCTGGTACTCCCTTCTCTACTTCCTCTTAAGAGTTTCTAGTTTCCTCAAGTTCCAGCTCAAATGCTACCTTCAAACGTGAAGTCTTTCCTGACATCCCCAGCTACTAGCAATAACTGGGCCCTCCAAAAATATTCTTTTGTGTTTATTTTGCACATGTCCATATATGTAACCTGACCAAATAGACTGTAAGCTCTTTGAAGGCAGATCAGTTCGCGTTTGTCTCAGCAGCCCTGTAGAGCCTATCACAGTACCTGCTACATGGCAGGCATTTAATTGCTTGTTGATTACTAAATTTTGTCGGTTGCTGTCACTAAAACTTCAGGCTCTCTAACTTCAACTTTGTCCTCACAGCTACACAGGGATCCTTCTATCGTATTCTGTCCTGATTAACTAAGTCCCTACGAAATTGTTCAGTGGCTATTCCAAAATGAATCTCATGACCAGAAAAGGAGATGGGCATGTCAAGTAGGACGAGAGAGCAATGGCATACCCAAGTACTGCTCTGCAAAAAACATTAGGAAGAAAACCAAGATGAGGGCACTAAAGATAATCTCTAGTCATCACTGAAGGCCATCTAGGCCAAAGAGAACTGAGAAGCAGAGAGGAACCAGAGAGCTATTTCCAGGGACAAACAGAACTATCTTGGGTCCACAGAATAAAAGCCTTCTTAACAATCTTTAAAGATCTTCAAATACATCCTGGATGACTGCTTGTTGAGCAGTCTTGTCCAAGGAAGGATTGGGCCTTGAGAGCTCTTCCAACAAAGTTTCTAACTGACCCATAGGCACTAAAATCTGAGGATAAATTTTGGAATTAAAATTTGGTCCAGATAATAAACCAAGTATCTTTTCATTCATTAAGCTAGATAAGACTGAATCATGTTGTCAACTGTTACCTTCCAAAATATGAAAATAAGCATGTTAAAAAAAATCCTTCATAATAGCTGCTTACAAGTATGTTACTAAAGCAATTGTTACTGCCAGAAGTTGGTCAAAACCTGTACAAGTGTGTTCATTCAGTCTAGATCTTTCTTCACCTCTATTAGCGTTAAACAAACAACTTTCTAAAGGGCAAAACAGACTAGAAAAGTCAATACTGAAAGGCCAACTTCCAATTTTTAGACATTTACTCTCTATACAAGCTAGTAACGAAATTTATGTTACTGGTCAACAAAATTTATTAAGCGCCTACTATGTGCCAGGCACAGTGCTAAGTACTGGGGATCCAAAGGAAGGCAAAAACAACGATCCAGTTGCTGCTCTCAAAGAGCTCAGTCTAATGGGGAAGACAAAAGGCAAACAACTGTTCAAACATGACAGAAAAAGGATAAACTGAAGATAATCAAGAGGGAAATGCACTAGCATAAGTGGGATCAGAAGACTATTAGAAGGTGAGACTTCAGCAGGGATTTATAGGAAGCCAAGAGACAGAGAGTTCCAGGCACAGGAGTTGGCCAGTTAAAAGGCCCAGTCAGGTAACAAGACTAGGGTCACTCAACCACAGAGCATGCAGCAGGGAGTAAGGTATAAGAAGACTTGGACTATAAGGTATAAGAAGGGAGAAAAAGGCCACATTATAAAGGGTCAAATAGAGGATTTTATATTTGATTCCAGAGCTAATAGGGAGCCACTGAGGCTTAGAAAAAGGGTGATGTGGTCAGAACTGCAAGTTAGGAAGATCACGTTGGTAGCTGAATGGAGGATGGCCTGGAGTGCAGAAAGGCTTCTTGAAGGTCTAACTTCCTCATTTCGAACAGATTAAATATAAACTCAAGAAAGCTTTTGCGATAGTCCAGGCGTGAGGTGACAGAGGCCTGCACCGGGGTAGTGGCCATGTCAGAGGAGACATACACTGTTTGGATATGGGGGGTGAGAGAGTGAGAAGTTGAGGATTACACCTAGATTTCAAGCCTGAATGAGAGCAGAAATGGTGGTACTCTCTACAGTAAGAGAGGAGGCTTTGGGAGAAGGGGGTGCTAAGGGGGAGAGAAAGAATGAACTAAGTTCTATACATGTTGAGCTTAAGATATATGCAGGAGATCCAGTCTGAGAAGCAGTAGGCAACGGGACATGTGAACCTAGAGACAGAACTGGATAAGTAAGTAAGTACAACTGGAAAGTCATCAGCAGTACTAACATTGCAATTCCTCTGGCACTGGTCTACTGCTCACTGGTTACTTAGAAAACAGCTGAAAAATGTAAACCTTGAGAGCATACAAATACAAAACTAGTCATGCTGAATGTTGAAGTAACACATATTTGCCTGTGAATTAGCTTTATGTGGAAATACTTCACTTGATGAAACACCTGATGCAATTCTTCAATGATCTATGACTTCGACCACACAGGTATAGCAGAGACTGAAAATAGAACAGTCAACTTCCAATCAACCTTCTAGTGCCGAGCCTCTCCATTTGGCCCTACTTTGGTCTATCATGACTGCACAGCACCACTCTACCAGCTTGGTAGCAGCTGCCAGAGTTTCCCTTCCAAAAGCAAGGGATTGTGTAACGGACAGAGGGCTGGCCTCAAAACCCAAGAAGACCTGGGCTGAAGTTCTGATTCTTATACACTGGCTGCACACCCTAGACAAGTTGTTTAACTTTTGTTGCTCTAGACCAGAAATGTCAAACCATTGGCCCATTCACCAGTGCACCCAGAACCAGATTAAAATGTAACTGGGAAATGTTTAGCAAAAGAAATAAAAATACAATAAAACATAGATTAACTTGTGGTTTTCTAAATCAATGTGGCCAGCAGGCACCTATTTGAAGTTGACACTGCTTTAGATCAGTGGTGTCAAGATCTGCCTGCATGTTGTCTTAATTTTAACATGCAGTGTCATTGGTTTAATTATATTTTATTTATTTTGTTAAATATTTCCTAATAACATTTGCATCAGACACCTCTGCTCTAGACAACTAAGACTCAGACAACTCAAACAACAACTAAGTTGCAGAGGAAGACCTACCTGTACTGGTAAAGTGAGTTTCCTTACCTGGGAGTTCGCCAAGTCCTCTATTCCATGTTTGTTAAAATTGAGACATGTTCTCCATATGTCACTCAGGATGAAAGTGCAAGGGCTACTAATCGGCCAGCTCTTACTACAGATCAGCTCCATTTCTGGCCTTTGCCAACTAACTCCTTCCTGTTCCCAGGGACTTACCACAGTGATGCAGAATGTCTAAAACTCTGTTGCTCCAGGTCTGCCAGCCTCAACCTCCCCTGTACCTGGGATCATAAAGGCATACCACCAAACCATAGTGTGGTTCAATGAAAACAGCACTGGATTTTAGAGTAAGAGAACCTGGTATTAATCCAGACGTGATCAGTGTGCATTCTTGGACAAGTTACCTCACTCATCTTTCTGTTCTCAGTTTCTGCACCTCTAACACGTGAGGGTTACCTCCACAGTCACATCCATCTCCATCTCCACACCTTGCTGCTTGCATTCTGCCCATCATCCTCATTTCCCTCCCAGCAAACCTTGGACTCTGTAAGAAGTCACTCATTCATCATTTGGCTCAAGTCCCAGAAAACTGGCCGTCCAGGCCAATTCCATCCACCATGATGCAAGTGCAGTACTCCACTGCTCCCTCTTTCAGTACTCTCCTACATGTAGTCTTCTCCCAGTAGAAGATAAGCACTTCGAGGACATGGACTGTCTCCCTTGCTCTAGCCATAGCATGCACTTAATGGTTATCTCTCTTATATCCTATGATCTTAAGAGCTGAAAGAAGTCTATTCTTTTTTTTTGGGGGGGGGGGCAGGGCAATTGGGATTCAGTGACTTGCCCAAGGTCACACAGCTAGTACATGTGTCAAGTGTCTGAGGCTGGATTTGAACTCAGGTCCACCTGACTCTAGGGCTGGTGCTCTACTCACTGTACCATCTAGCTGCCCCCAGAAGTCTATTCTTTTATAAAAAGCACTTGATGGTGTCAAAGAATTAGAAAGTGAGGGAATGCCTATTAATTGAGTAATGGTTGAGCAAGTTATGGCATATGATTATGATGGAATACTATTGTGGTATGAGAAATAACAAATGGGATGGTTTCAGAAAAGCCTGGAAAAAACTCCTGTGAACTCATGCAGTGAAGTGAGCAGAACCAGAATACTGTACACAGCAGGATTAATCTTGTAAGGATGATCAACTGTACTTAGCTACTCTGATCAAGACAATTCCAAAAGACCCACAGTGAAAAATACTCTCCACCTGCAGAGAACTGATGGACTCTGGATGCAGATTGAAGCATACTTTTAAAATTTCTTTTTTTAAATTGTTTTGTGTTCTCTTTTGCAATATGACCAATATGGAAATGTCTTGCGTGTCCTCATATGTATAACTGAAAGCAAATTACCTGCCTTCTTGAGGAGGGAGGTCATTTGTAACTCAAAATTTTCAAAAATGATTGTTAAAATTGTCTTTTATATGTAACTGGGAAATATTTGATGAAATAAAAAAAATTTTTTTAAATTTTTTTTAAAAAAGCACTCTGACAATTAATGGAGGGGCACTTTAATTCTGAATTAACTAAATCTGTATAGTGGGGTGTATCAGTAATTAAGGTGGGCTTTTAGTACTTATTTAATCAAGTGCCCTGGAAGAGTTTGGCCTTTGTTTCTTTGATTAAATTAGGAGTATCTGATGACCTCCTTGCCTCAAGGGAAAGCCTAGTTTACATGGGTTTGAGTCACATATTTGTGATGTCAGAAGCTTTTAGGCCACATGACCCTGAACAAGCTATATAAACCCAGAGGTCAGCGTTCTCCTTTAGGGCTCTTAGCCACTGCAAGAGTGGCACAAGACTCTGGGCAGACTCTCTAAGAGCCTCCCTGGCTTGTGAACCCAGATGTTGATGCTCTCCTGGTAACTATGAATTTGATTTGGTCTGTTTCTAATGTATGTTTTTAATTTGTTTGTACTTGCTCTTAAGTTCAGGTTGCTGGCTGATTCCTGAACTAAATAATATTTGTATGCTGGATTAAAGTAAGATTGTTAACCCCTTAACGTTGCTTTCCTTAGTAAAGCAGATCAAAGAACCTGTGTTAGCAGCCTTCTATGTGCTGGCTGTTGTGGGTTTTACACAGCCACAGCAGCTGCTAGCATTGTTGCCATGTGGGGATGCTAATCCTATCTCTATTCCCTATTCTTCCCTTACAATTGCTTAAGTTAAATAGAAAAAAATCTGGTATTAAGAATGTTTTAAGTTTTAAGAAGCACATAAAGGTCCTATCCTATAGGGTATTCCTCACAAATATAGGACAAAAATGTTCAATTTTTTGCATTTGTTTAAAGGACTAAAATGACTCCACATACTCCTTGTAATTAAAAACAAGTATTGTTGTGTATATTCTGTATGATTCCATTTATAGAGACAGTGTGGTATAGTTAGTGGAGAGTAATTGGACTTCCAAAACACCTGGGGTCCAAACCCAGCCCTAGGGCTAGGATTTTTGGTCTTATACTAATCTGTACTGATGCAAATCAAATCTCATCAGTAAATTTATAAGCATTTTATATTCTTAGAATAGGATTTCTTAATCTAGGGTCTGATAATTCCTAAAAAAAATATGGATAGAAAGATAGATAACTATTTCAATACCACTGGTTTCCTTGTAATCTTATTATTGTTTCATGCATTTATTCTCCAAAGGGGTCTATGAAACAAAAAGTGGTTTAGGGACACTGAAAGAAAGACTAAGTGATTTGCACAGGTTTATACAACTAATACGGGTTAGGTAACCTGAAAAGACATTTCCCTACCCTCTTGTGAGCAAAACAGAAGATACAGAGAATGGCAAATACAGTTCCTGCTCTCAGAGATCACAATTTAATGGGGGAGATTAACAGTATAATAGCTAGCTTTAGATAGCACCTACTCTGTGCTAGGAATTGTGCCAAGTGCTTCACAAATATTATCTCATTCGATCTTTACAAGGTGCTATTATTATCCTCATTTTACAGTAGGAGAAACTGAGGCAAAGGGCTGTGACTTGCCCAAGGTCACACAGCTAGTGTCTGAGGTCAAATCTGAACTCAGTTCTTGATTCCAGTGCCAGCTCTCAATTAAGCCATTTAACAGGCAAACAACTAAGTACAAACAATACATATGGGATTAAGCTGGAGATAATTATTAGAAGAAAGGCTCTAAGAGTAAAGGACATAGTTAAAGACTTACTGCACACTGGCAGACCCTGTCGAATGCTCTCCCCTATTTCTGCCTACTGCCTTCCTGGGCTTTCTTTAAGCCCCAACCTTTCTCAATTCTAGGCCCTTCACTCTGGGGCCCTCCCTCTTGCAATGATTTCCTACTTATCCCGTGCTTGCGACCCCCCAGATTAGACTGTGAGGTCTTTGTGGGCACATGCGTCTTTTTGCTTCTTTCTGCATCCCAGTACTTGGTGCATCATAGCAGGGCTTTAAGTGTTTATAAACAGACGGAAGGTGGGATTTTAGCCGGGAACCTGAAGGGAGTGAGGTGAGGAGACATTTCTAGAGGCAGATGATGAAGTAGACTTAGGATAGGGTTCCTGACTTATTAGTCGAGTAGGCTTTTGAATCCTGCCTCAAACAACTCCTATGTGGAGCAAGTCACTTAAATTGTTTGCCTCAGTTTCCTCACACGTAAAATGAGAACGGCAGCCCCTACCTCCCAGGGTTGTCTTAAGAACTGAGTAAGACAACAATTGTAAAGCACTTAAGCAGAGTGCCTGGCACATAGTAAGCCTATATATTGTTGGGAAGATGAAATGAAAAACAAGTGCTTAGCACTGTGCCCGGCACACAGTAAGGGCTACATAAATGGTGCATATCAAAAATATATGGGACGTATCAAGAGCCCCATACCTCCCGGGGATGTTTGTAGCATCAAATGAGATGTTTGCAAAGCGCTTTGCAAACCACCAGGCTCTAAGTAGATGCTAGTTAATAACTGCATTACCAATGCCATTATTATAGACAGGGTGTTGGGTTTGGAGTCAGGACTACCCCTTCCGTGTTCCATATGCCCAATGGCTTTGGGGAGCCCCCTTGGGGGTCCCCGCTTTCCCAGGCTGGGCCAGACGCCAGCCCAGGGCGCAAAGCTCTGCAATTCCAAACCCACGCGCCCGCCGAAAACCACGTGCGGCACATTTCCTGAGATTTAAAGAGACAGCGCCTGCCAGGCCCATACTCTCCCGGAAGCTTCCGAGCGCCCCCGCGCACGCACGTGGTTCCACGCCAGGCGCCGCGTCTCCAAGGGAGGGAGGGACCCCGAAACGTGGCTCCCTCCTCTGCACCCCCCACCTGCCTCGCCTTCGAATTCTCCCCCGAAGCCAAGAAGAGCCCGGCGTGAGGACCGGCACCCCAGGGCGGGCCGGCCCGGCCAAGCAAGGCAAAGAGCCCCGAGGGCACTCCGGCCTATCCACCCCGGGAAAGCGAGGACAAGCGGGTTCCGGGGAGGGGGCGTGGCCGAGCCGCACCGGAGGGAAACCATGTGGAGGTTTGACCTTCCCGAAGGCGCAGAGGCCCCAACGCGGGCCAAGACGCCTGCAGGCTTGCCGGCGGACCCACGTCGAGTCCCGCAGGCTTAAAGCGCAGGCGCTAGCCTAGACTCTCAGCTCGGGCCACGGAGTCTCCGGGTGGGAGACCAGGGGGACCCAGCAGGGGGGAACGACCTAACCCCGAACTCACCTGGCAAGAAGCCTGGGGCGCGCTAGGGTGGCGGCGGCAGATCGCGGGAGGCCCGGCCTGCCCGTGAGGTGGCGTAGAGGGAGCGAGAAGAGTGGGGTGAACCCGGCCCCCCTACGGAGGAGCCAGCGAGCGGGTCTCAGTAGAGCTGCCATGTCTCCGTGCCCCGGCAATTCACTCGGGCAGGTTCGCAGAGGACAGGAGGAACACGTGACCACACGAGAGCCAGCGCGGCCGAGACCAACAGTTCACAGCCGGAGGGGAGGGGCGCTGTGAGGGCGAGTAGGAGAGCGGATTGAAGGATGGGGTGGAGCCTAGGGGAGGGGGATTCAGAAATCCTTTCCTCCGGAGGAGGACTATGCTGCCCTTTTCCTGCTACGTGACCGGAGCTGTTTCGCGCGGTTCATTTTGGCCGGATTTCTGATCCGTCCTCCCCCTCTCCCCCACGGGCGTGCGGATGGAACGGTCGGAAGGGGTTGGCTCTTTCGAGGTGGCTGCTGGGGGCCAAACGGCCTGCCAACCCTGGAAAATGCGGTCAAGTCCGATCATGACGGACCCCGGAGTGGTCAGCTTTCTCTCCCTCCCCTTTCCTCAACAGAATTTCCGCCCAGCCGGGGTAATTAGGAGAGCGCTCTGTAAACTTTGAGAGCGCCCGTGTCCTGTAGCTGCCGTTTTATTTCAGTGGTTTCCCACGGCCACCAATTTCCTGTCTTCCTGTGGGTGAAGAGAAGCCTGAATGTGACCCTGAAGGGAGCATCTAATGACCTTGAGCAAGTCCCTCGACCTCCCTCTGCGAGCCTCTCCCGGGAGAGTAGAGGAGGTTGATTGACGGCTTAGGTAGGCGTCTTCTAGCTTAGAACTCCTCCTTTTACTATCTGAGACTGAGAAAGGTTAAGGAACTTAAGCTCACTCAAGCAGCTGGTGGGAGAAAGGGGGCTCAAGCCCAGGTTTTGTGACTCCAAATCCAGCGCTCTGCACCACTGTGCAGTCAAGTCTTTATTAAGCAACTCTGTGCTGTTAGTACCTACAGTGCCAGGCACTGTGCCAAGATCCCAGGAGGAGAAGGAAAAAAACCCTGCCCTCAAGCATCCTAGAACATGTGCCCGGCTTGCCTCCCCGGGCAATTGCCTAATGGAATAACATTTATGAAAGGGCTATATAGGTATGTGTATGTGAGTGGACGTACACAATATATACGTATCTGCATATAGGTATGTGTATAAATATGTATATTTTGCATGACTTTACCTGTATACAGTTTGCCATCTGGGTGGGGGAAGGGCTGGCAGGAGGGAGAGAATTTGGAACTCAGAATTTTTTAGGATGTTATAAATGAGTAGTTGATTGGTTCTTGTCCCTCATTCTCCAAGAGGACCAAATGACATCACTGTGCTTCAGTTAAGATTCAGTGGGACTGTGGCTGATCAGGCCAATACTGAGCTCAGAATGCTCTACCACAGGTCGGGCACAAACAGTCCCTGTGAGTATTTGGGGGTGGAGACTTCAAATTTGTGGATACTTCAAATTTGCACATCCTTCATTTCCTTTGAGTTGTTTCAATTCTGCTTTGCTCATAGAGCACAGCACCTTCTCTGATGTGGGAACACCATGCTGAGGGGTCCTGTGCCAATCTCTCCCATGTCACACAATCAATTCCAAAGTTCTTCAGAGAGACCTTGAGAGTGTCCTTCAGACCACTATGTGAAAGCTTGCCCCGTGTTGAGTTCTCTATACAATAGCCTTTTTGGCAAGAGTAAGTTTTGCATTATGCAAGGAAGTATGGATCATGTCTGCTACTTATGCTAATTTTGGCCTAACAATTAACACCAAGAAAACACAGGTGCTCCATCAGCCATCACTATGCCATCCATATGTGGAACCATCAGTTACAGCAAATGGAGAAGTTTTGAATGCCAGGGGTAAGTTTGCTTACCTTGGCAGTGTACTTTCCAGAGATGAACACATTGATAATAAGGTTGACACAGGCATTGCCAGATCTAGCTCAGTGTTTGGGATGCTCCAAAGGAAAGTATGGGAGAGAAGAGATATTAGACTGATTACCAAACTGAAGGTCTTTAGAGCTGTAGTGGTGACCTCATTGTTGTAGGCCTGTGAAACCTGGACAGTCTACGAGCACCATGCCAGGAAACTAAATCACTTGGATTTGAATTGTCCTAGAAAGATTCTGCAGGTCACCTGGCAGGATAGGGTATCAGATACAGGTCCTTACTCAAACTAAACTGCCAAGCATTTAAACTCTGCTTCAGAGAGCACAACTCCTGTGGGCTGGCCACATTATTGAAATGCAAAATGTATGTATGCTTGCCAAAAAGAAAAGATAGTGTCAGGGTTTGTATCAGGAATTTTTCTTTTTGGACATCATTGGGTTTGCCAGGAAAAGTCTTCTCAATTCAGTGACTATTAAGCATGTACTATGTGCCAGGTAGTTTGCTAAGCTGGGGACACAGCAGGAGGCAAAAGATAGTCCCTGTCTTCAAGGAGCTCACAATTTGTGTCTTGTGGTTGCCTTTGCCTTCTCCACATAATCTGCAGAAACTTCTGTAAATCAGATTGGGAGCAGCTAGGTGACACAGTGGACAGAGTTTGAGCTCATCATCTTGAGTTCTAATGTGGCCTCAGACACTAGTTGTATGACCCTGGACAAGTCACTTAATCCTGTTTGCCTCAGTTTCCTCATCTGTAAAATGAAGAAGGAATTGGCAAACCACTCCAGTATCTCTGCCAAGAAAACCCCAAATGGGGTCACAGAGTTGGACAGGACTAAAAATGACTTAACAACAAAAATTGGCTCAAATCCATCTCCCAAATTTCCTAGCAGAAAACAAATTAAGAAGCGGACTTTAGTGAAGCTTTTGTCAGACCATATGGCCTTATGTTGAAAAATACAGTCAGTGACCAAAACCTAGATTGTTCCTGCAGAAGCTTAAAGCTTGCCTTGTTGACTCATTTTAGATTGAGGATAAACTGGTCAGCTAGGGTTTAGTTTTAGGTTTTGGGCCAAGGGGGAGGGGGACTGGAAGAGAGAGAGAGAGTGTTGATGAAGGGATAAGAAATCTGAAAGTCCATACTTAAGGACTAAGAACCTTTCTGGAAGGATAGATCTTGAGCCTTAAATTCAAAGCATTTTTAAATGCCTTTGGAGAACCACTAGAGAGATAACATAGGTAAAGCACTATATGAATCAGGCAGTCAATAAACATCTATTAAGCATCTAATGTGTGGTAGGCACTAGGGATACAAAAGGGGGCAGAATGACTTCTCCACAAGGACCTCACAATCTAGTGGGGGAAACAGCAAACAAATATGAACAAACAAGCTATATGCAAGATAAATAGAAAATTAACAGAGGGAAGGTGCTAGAACTAAGAGAGGTTGGGAAAGGTTTCCTGTAGAAGATGAAGTTTTAGCTGGGAATTGAAGGAAGGAAATCAGGAGGCAGAGATGAGGAAGGAGAGCATTCCAGGCTTGGAATAGCCAGAGAGAATGCCCAGGACCAAGAGATGGAGTGTCTTGTTTTGGAGAACAGCCAGGAGGCCAGTGTCACTTTATCAAATCAGAGGGTAAGGTGTAAGACTAGAAGGGTGTAGAGTTAGCATGAAGGGTTTTGAATGACAGGAATTTAAAAAAAAATTTATCCTGGAGATAACAGGGAGCCACTAATTAGCTGTTATTCAGGAGAGGAAAGGCACAGGACAACATTCAAACAGAACTAAAAATTCAATTATATTCTGGCTTGTAGGTTCAGAACTAGTGGAAATGGAATGATGATAATTCACAGCAGCCAGCGTTTATATGGCATATGTTGAGGCAGGACAGAATTCAGGTCTTTGTGACTTCCAAGGCCAGCATTTGGTAAACTTTACCACCTAGCTACCTAGTTCATTGCCTTATCTCCACCCCTCATATCACGAAGGAGCAGAACAGAGGTCATGTATCTTGCTCAAGGTCATTCCCTGTTAGTCAATAGCAAAATCTGGACTAAAACCTAGGTTTCTAACTCAAAGTCCAATACTTTTCCATTATATCAAACCACCTCTTGAAAGTGGAGAAGCAGTTGCTGAGGAAATTTTGTTGACATTGAAGTGGTCTAAGAGAATTTGGTTAAGGGGAGACTGGGGCAATAAGTAGAAACCTTTGAGGGAAGTATATATGACTTTAGATATGAGTTGGTGCTTGGAATGCAGTCTAGCCTGAACCCTATGTGAATTTCTTAAGGAACTAGAGAGAAAGAACCTTCAATAAGCAAATGGAAAATTTAGGAACTGAAACCAAGGTGACTATAAAAGTCCGATTATCTGTTTAACAGTGTCAGACTGAACTGAGTAAGAATGCTGGGTTTTTTTTGTTTTGTTTTTGCCTACCTGTACATACATAGTTTGTAGCTTCCCAGATCTGCTTATACTGGAGTAAGAGTAGTTTTTTGCCATTTAGCTGGCAGGGTGTGCTGGCAGCTTGTGCTGAAGATCCATTATGAAGGATGATTATACTTGGTGAAAGAGAAGCCCAGATCCTAAAGGCACAATCTCAGGATGAGAGTAGCACTTGAGTCCACTGACAAGAAAGGCACTTTCTGCTTGGGATCGATGGGGAGGGCAGGGGGGTTTGAATGACCACAATGCACCTGTTCCCTTGATTCCAGATACCAAAAGAATAAGATTCTTTGTTGGATTAAATTAAATTAATGGGACATGAAGAGTCTAAGACTGAGAACTAAGAAACGTGCTGAGTAACTATTATTGCCAAAGGTTTGCTGACTAAGATGTTTACATATGAAACACCAAACTTGCTTTTAATCCTACAAATAGGTACTCGGAGATTTGGGAAAGCGTGGGAGAGAAGAGGTGATTGACTACCAAGCTGAAGGTCTACAGAGCTGTTGTGTATGCCTGTGAAACCTGGACAGTGAGTGTACCAGTGACATTCCACAAAACTGAATCTCTTCCATTTGAATTGTCTTAGGAAGATTCTGAAGATCATTTGGCAGGATAAAATACCAGACACTCAGTCCTTTCTTGAACTAAATTCACAAGCATTTAAACTGTGCAGTAGAGAGTACAACTGCAATGGGCTGGCCATGAATGTCAAATGTACACTTGCCTAAAAGACTATTTTATGGAGAACTCACACAGGGCAAGTGCTTACATGGTGGGCAGAAGAAGCCATACAAGGATACTTTCAAGGTCTCTCTGAAGAACTTTGAAATGGATTGTGTGACATGGGAGGCACAGGATTACCCAGTATGGTGTGCCGTCATCAGAGGAAGTGATGTGCTCTATGAGCAAAGCAGAATTGAAGTAACTCAAAAGAAATGTGAGATGCACAAATTTAGAGAATCCACCCCAAATGTTTCTCTCCCAGAACTATTTTTTTTTCAAAGAAACCATTCTTTGCCTCATTTCTTATTAAGCCTTTATCACTGAATCAGCTTTGCTTCAGTCAAAGTGAGACCTGTTAAAGACCTTAGCTTGAAAAGGCCAAGGTTCCCCAAAACATCCTGGACCATCTCCAGCTGTCCTGATTGATATCTGGCCACTGGACAAAGATGGCTCTGGTGGTGAAAGTGAGGCTGGTGACTTTGCACAGCCCTCCTTCACTTAAATCCAATTCACCTGCAGGTCATGGCATCACCTCCCTGACGTCATCATGGTCTTCTTTGAGAATGAAGCATTCCGAGTTCCTATTGGTCTGATCAGCCACAGTCAGATGCATTGTAATTTGACTCTTAACATATAGTGATGTCATTTTGGTCCTCTTCGAGAACGCACAACAACCAACCTTTACTAATGTGTGTAGTAAAGGAATCAAGAAAAAATACCCTGACATTTATCATGGAATTTTAGGAGTTTATAAACTCTACTCCAGTACTCCTGTGCATTTTCTATCTCACTGAGCCACTTGTCCAGCAAGGAAGGCTTTGATGAGATCAAAGGCTACCCATGCCTGCCCTTCCAGTTCAATTCTTTCACTTTATAATGAAAAGCAAATTAATATAATTAAAGGGTTGCTAAAGATGCATAAGATGATAGCTTTTCTAGGAAAAGTAAAGTGATATACTTGACATTTTAATTGTTAATGAAAAAGAGAACAACCTAGGGCAAGGGATTGACCTAGAGATCTTTTTGGGATGTACAGGTACCAAATACAGCAAAATTTATGGCAGCACTTGTTGTGGTAGACAAAGAACTGGAAGCAAAGTAAATGCCCATTGATTGAGGAGTGGCTAAGAAATGGTGGTATGTGAATGTAATGAACTATTACTGTACCATAAGAAAGGATGAATGTGAAGAATTCAGAGAAGCATAGTAAGAATAGGAACTGATACAGAATGAAGTAGACCAAGGAAAACGATACACAGTATTAATGAACGAGGACTACAACAATGGAAAAAGAACAAAAAAATGCAACTGGCCAGTCATTACAATGATCAAGAAACGTGGCCCAGCAAGTTGAGAAAGTGCACTTCCCTCCCTTTGCAGAGTGGGTGGGGAGTGCTGCAGGTAAAAGGAAACCCTCTTGGTATGTTGTTTTTGCCCAACTTTTTTTTTGTTGTTGTTACTCTTGGGTAGGGATAGACTTCAAAAGTGGGAGTGGTGTGAAAACCAAATTATATCAATAAAAATTTACCCTAAAACCAAAAATAAAAGTGTCCGTAGTTACATTTCTAGGGGAAATTCAGTAAGTTTTCAGAAATCTTTTCTTGTTTAATAACTACCCACAATCTCACAGAGTGTTGCATGCAGCATTTACCTGATTCCCTTTTCTTTCTTCCCCTTTCCTCC
This sequence comes from Phalanger gymnotis, assembly GCA_028646595.1. Taxonomy (NCBI): domain Eukaryota; kingdom Metazoa; phylum Chordata; class Mammalia; order Diprotodontia; family Phalangeridae; genus Phalanger; species Phalanger gymnotis. The sequence continues at coordinate 279,627,045 of CM053625.1, read as the reverse complement.
CCCTCACCCCTGCCCCCAGCCTTAATATCCTGCTATATTCATTCAGGAGAGTGGAGAAAGTAGAACCCGACCATTAGCATAATTCACACTCTCCCTTTGTATACTTTCAATGAACAAGTTCATAGCGGCAGTGCAGCTAAGTGGATAGAGAACTGATTCCAGGCACCAGAATTCTTAACTTTTTTGTGGCAATCTGGTCAAGCCTATGGACCCCTTTCAGAATGATGTTTTCAAATGAATAAACAGGCTACAAAAGAAGCCAATTATGTTGAACTATAGTTATAAAAAATATTTTGTAAAAACAAGCATTTGAACCCCAGGTTAACCTTTTGTTCAGAACACAACTTTAAGCCCTAGCTCTTGCACCTTGTGACCTTGGACAAGTCACTCTAACTTCTCTGTGTTTCCTCATCTGTAAATGACAAAACTGGACTAGATGGCCATTAAGGACACTTCTAGTTCTAAATCTATGATCCTGTGCCAGTTAACTTCACTGTTCCAGCCTTTTCTGCCTCTTCTGACCACATTGTGATCAAGCTATGATATCAGCAATATCTACTAGGGCCCCTGTCTTGTAGGCTATCAGAGCTGTAAAACAAGAGGTTATGATTCCCAAAAGAGATGGGTTTGGTAGAATGGATCTATACCACTCAACCATGACCTCCAACTCCCTGTGACCAGCAGGTTGGGGAGAAGTAATTAGATCCCACCTTCAGGCCAGAGCCCTGCATGATGGGTGGGAAGTTTTAGCTATGGGCTTCCCTTGCCATACTACCATACAAGGGCAGGCAGATCAGCAGATGAAATCTGAGCAGAAGATGCACCCAGCAAGAGTGGCTATCCAAGCATGCCTGTCTCTGCTAATAGGTGCTCAGCTCAGTAAGCATAGGTGTGCTCTTCCTCATAAAGTGTTTTGGTTTTGGCTCCTGATGGAATGCTAGCATTGGGGCTATAAAGTCCTTTCAGCCCTGCTCAAGGTCAGGCATTACTTAAGGCCTTTGCCCCACTCGTATATAAGGGGCCATTGGGCACAGATTGTGTCAGATGAACCCCAGTGAGTTCATTGGAGCACCCTGGTTTCCATGGGTATTTTGGGGGACAGAACTGAAGGAAATAGCATCATGACCTCTTAGGAGTTGAAACTAATGTGGGCATTTGTGTCAACCTCCATTATTGTGCATAGGGACAAATGGAAATTCTTGTAATTGGCCCAAACCATCCTGTGAATTTAACACCACATAATACCAGTCCGGGAGAGGGACACGCTATTTCCTCCATAGTAATAGAAATTAAAGAGGCTGGAATAGTTTCCTATACCAGCTTTCCTTATTATAACCCTATAAGACCAGTGAGGACTTGGCATCTTTGAAGAAAGTTGTCATGCCAATTTGCTGAGGAAATCCTCCCAACCTCATTGATGTGATGGACCAGATTGGGGTTGTCAACCATGTAAATTCTTTTTTTTTTTCCTATTCATGTCAATGATGCTAATCAAGAGGAATTTGCTTTCACTTGAGAAGGAATCTAGTATAACTTCACTGTCCTTTTCCTGGGCTGTCTAATTGAACTCTCCCTCTTACTGTCACAGTGTGGTAGGCAGAAACCTGAAAGAGGCCTCACTTTCTGAGGACATTTATGTCCACTACTATATCAGAGACATTGACCAGACCAGACAGAGTCACAGGGGTGAAACCCTAGACCAGAAGATGGCCCACATGAAGGCCAAGGGATGGGAGATCAACCTGAGGAAAATCTAGGGTGCAGTCTGCTCGGTCAAATTTTGGGGAATATAGTGTAGGGACCTAGGAAAGGGTTAATGGTCTCAACAAGAGAACGGTTGGAAAATACGTGCTAAATGCACAGAGTGTTACAATTGTATCTGAACCTGCAGGTGTGAGGAGAATAAACATGTTTACAAGACTTTCTTGGGGTCGTGTTGTACGTGCATACCCTTATTTGGTTGTTTTGTTTGTACATGCCCTTATTCAGTTATGTTTTGCTTGCCTTCTGTAAGTCTATAAATACTGCCTTAAACCTGGAGTCGGGGGCCCCTCCTCTTTTTGGTGGGGCCCTGGTATATCAGAATAAAGAGTTCTGTGATTGCCTACTCCTGTGTCCCTGGTCTCTTCCCATTTGCAAGTAAACGGACCCTAACAATAGTACATGGGGGATGATTCTAGTGACAGTCTGTAACAAGGCTGTGATGCTCAACACTGCAGGAGACACCGACAGTGACAGCAGCATAGAGGTTCTGTAGACTGGGCAGTGTTGCAATAGCAGCTCTGGGAAGTGTCATGGGTGCTGGCAATTAGTAGCATTGTCAGTATTCATGAACAGGTTGTGACTTTTTTCTGGAAATCACTAATCCCAGCTCCGTCACCCCATTTTGCTAAGCTTAGGGGTGCACCCTTATTCACAGAGATCATTGTTTTGTAAGGTTCACTGACAGCTTTTCATGTCACAAGAAAGGTGGACACAATTGGAGCTCAGGGGGCAGCTAAGTGACAGCGGTGGACAGAGCACCAGCCCTGGAGTCAGGAAAGACCCGAGTTCAAAAGACCTCAGACACTAGCTGTGTGGCCCTGGACAAGTCAGTTAACTCCAATTACCTAAAAAATAATTGGACCTCAGCAGCCATTAATCTGGCAAAAGGATTGCATAATATAGTGGATAGTGGGGATAATTCTTGGAGTCAGGAAGACTTGAGTTCACATCCCACCTTGGAATATGTGTGTGTGTGTGTGTGTTGTGTTTGTCCTTTGCTCTCAAAGAGGACCATGACATCAGGGAAATGATGACATGACTTACAGTTGACTTTGGTTTTTGATAATCAAAAACTCAAAAAAAAATCAAACTGAGAGGGGAAGGCCCTCAGGGTTCCTGCCCAAGAGAGAAACAGTTAATATTTAGTATTTAGTATTGACAAAGGGCAATCTATGAGCTCCAGAGTGGGTTTAAGGCTTGGTTTTTGAGAAAGAAATCTATCTAGTAAACCCAAAGTGAAAGAGGCAGCCTTCGTCCTGCCCTGGGTGAATGTAAATGCTAAATAGTAACTATTTCTCTCTCCTGGCCAGGAACCCTGAGGGTCTTCCGCTCTCAGAGTTGTTTTTGTTGTTATTGTTGTTTTTTTGAATTTTTGATTAAAGGAACCATCCCTGATTAAATTCTTAAAGAGGCTTATTCACCAAATGGGCACCACCTCACTCAAAGTGAAAACCTTAGCCTGAAAGGGCCAGGATCTCACAATGCATCCTGGGCCATCATCTCCAGTTGTCCTGGTGAATATCAGGCCACTGGGCCCAGATGGCTCTGCAGGAGAAAGTGAGGCTGGTGACTTTGCACAGCCCTCCCTCACTCAAATCAAAGTCAGCTGCAAGTCATGTCATCATTTCCCTGAGGTCATGATCCTCTTCGAGAAAGAAGGACGAACACAACCTGTGAGTAGCCTCACCCTGCCCTGCCTCCCCTCGCCTTCCCTTCTCTCCCCAAAGGAAGGTACATTTATGTGTGTACACACACACACACACACACACACACACACACACACACACACACAATCATTCACCTTGTACACAGTTGTTTTTGGGGCCTATAAGTGCCCATCAGAAATATCGAAAGCCTGATGGACTGAACCACAAGACTGACCCCTTTGTTGTTTGTCTTTTGTTCTCATGACATCTGGGAGGTGATGCCATGACATGCAGATGAATTGGATTTAATTGAGGGAGAGCTGTGCAGTCACCAGCCTCACTCTCTTCTCCCCAAGCCATCTGGGTCTAGCGGCAATATATAGATCAGGACAACTGGAGATGGTACTGGATGCAGTGAGGGACCTTGGCCTTTTTAAGCTAAGATCTTTAACAGGTCTCAGTTTAACTGAGGCAATGCCCATTTAGCGATTAAGGCTAGGTAAGAGTGGAAGGGAGAGTTTGGGGAATGATTCCATTACCTCTCTGGATATGGGGGCCATGATGCCATGATACTATGTTGTGGTGGGCAAATCCCTCTAAGGGCAGTGGGCCAATAGGAAAAACCACTACCCTCTGAAAGACCAGTAGGACATGATCCTGAAACAACAGCTTTGTCATATATCTGCCTACCAGAATCAGGTGTCCCACTTCATAGAAAGCCATGTCTGTGATGAATTGGTGCCAGCCCTAGGAAGGAGAGGGCTAACCAGTTCAACAGTTTCTTAGATGCAAATTCCAAAAAGACTTACCCAATGAAGAGGGACTGCTTTGTACATAATTCCAGCCTTTTCTTATTCCAGCCACTGCATAGGAGGACCCCCAAAGTCCCTGTGCCCTCAGGTGACTCCATAGACACTGGAAAAACAACCAAGGTTCCCCTAGACAATCTCCTTTCCTGTGAAATGGCTCAGACAACTCCTCAGAAAGAAGTGCACTGGTGACCACCAAATTAAAAAAGACCTCAAATCCATATGGAGGGTTTATGGAAAGACAAACACACAGGAGAAGAAGGCATGACTAGATTGCTAGCAGTCTACTCCAAGAGAGAGTGCCTACATTCACAAAGTCCATGATTCACTAAAGTATTAATTCATACATTACATGGCCATTATCGTGGATCCCTGCCTAAGAATGAGACATTGTATTTTATTGTCATATGTCTTATATTATCATCAAAACATAGCACTTGGCGAAAATTCTACAACTTAGAAAATACATATTAAAATTTTGTAACTTCAAACCTTAGAAAACCCATGGTCCAATATACTTGGACTACAATATCACACTTTGCCAGTAGGTGCTGCCATTGAGCACATGATAAGCTTCAGCCTTGGAAATCCCTTCGGGTAAATGTGAAATGAGTTAGTTCCCTCTTTTAATTAGTTCTTTATATTTTCAATTCCATTGATCAGATTTTACTTAGAATCAATCCACTATAAAAATCTATCACTTGAGGACACCTCTATACTTTTTCTGCGATCGATAATACAAGTTCTCTTTAGGCTTGTTCCCAGCTTCTATCCTCCATGCTATTAAAAATCCTGTCCGTGGTTCTCCTTTGATTCCTCCTCTAAATTCTCTACATTCCTCTTGAACTCTTGGAGGCCATAAATAGTTATCAGATTCTCACAAAGCTTTGACCATTGATGAAGATAATTGTGTTATCCAATAATGTCATTGTTTGTGGCACTTACTTTTGTTTGCTATTGAATTTACTCACAATGAATAGGGGTTGTGGAGTTACCTTTTTTGGGTGTCTCTACGCTGGATGCTAAACACTGACAGACAAATGGAGAATCTAGAATAGTGAAACTTGGAGCCAGGGATTGCACTTCCTTGGACCCTCAGGGTCAAAGTCAGAGAGTACATTTTAGTAGTAAACAGTCTTCCTTTCTGCCATTTGATTTTTTTGACTGCCCCTGAGATCTCTGAATTGTCTCTTTCTCTTTTTTAAGGTTGAGAAATTGAGGACATTAGGATTTCACCTTTCTTGTAATCTCACTCTGTGTTTTCTAAAGGCTGACATAAAAGAACTAATCATCTGCTCTCATGAGGGCAGAATCTCTCTCTGAGGTTTTTCTGATACTTCTGAGGTTCCCTGTGTCCCTGAAGGTCAACACCATAAAAACAACTGATCTTTCTATCCAAGACCTATCCAAACATCCCAATTAGCCTATGTTGTCTTTACAGAAGACTTTTGCCTTTATTCCAAGCCGATGATAGCTGTTGCCTCTTACACAAAAGACATCCTCTTTTAAATCGGGAGTTTGTCAAGATCAAGATTTTTAACTTCAAGATTACTGTGAAAGATCTCCAGCACACTGTTCAAGGAAGTCAATGGAAATTAATCGTACTTCAGTTTTCCCCAAGAACTCCCCCTTTTACCTAAGAACAAGTTATGTCCATTCTAGAAAATCAAAGATTAGAGCTGAGTCTATTTTTTTGCTTTTCCATATTCTTCTTGAACTTTCCTATGTGCCCTCCCCACCAAAACCATAGGAACAAGGGGAAGAGTTGTCTTAGAAGTCAACATCTTGCTTTCTTTCTGTTTTACACCAAAGCTTTAATAGATTTTAAACAGTGAATTGAATGTCTGTCTGAGATTATGGAGGAAGCCTATTTGATGAATCACTACCTTGTTCCATCTGTGAATTGTAAGAAATGGAAGGAGGAGTTTTGTTTCCACAGAACTAAAGGTGTACTTCCTCCCCACCTCCCCCACCCCAGCTTTAGCAGAAACCAGGCCTCAAGGTAGGTCAGGTGAGAGATCAGGTGAGAGGTCAGAGGCTTGTATGCCTGAGCATGCTTTTTGAGAAGACAGGGGAATTAGAGAGGCCAAACTGCTTGAACCAGTTCAAGCTTATCTAGGGTCTGGTCTTGGTCAAGAATCCAGGCCTACTGATTTGCATAATTTGCATATGTTAAAGAGGGAAAGTGGGGGAAGAATGTAGTTTAATCCTAAACTAAGACAAGGAAAATCTAATTAACTTCACTTTTGCTTCTGTATCCTTATTATCCCACCTATATAAACTGTATAACCTAGGAAAACTATGTAAAAAAATGAAGATTGTAAACTAACCATAACTCTAGCAGGAGTGGAGGGAATGGCTATCCCTGCTCCTGCAGCTGTACCAGTGGTAGGGTTCCAGTGAGCACCATACTTGCTCTCTCCTGGAGTATGATAGAGTGTTTTACTCTGCCCACTCTGGTCCTGAGTTCTTTGGGTAAGAATGGGCAAATAACGTGCATTTTCTTAAAATCAAGTGAAGGAAAATATTGAGCTGCTGAAGTTCAGGTTTGCTCCCAGGTCTTACCTTGGAGTGTCCTGTGGTTTCCCACTATGGTGTTAAGAGGGATACCACTCTGGATTTCCTTGGGAATCCTGTGATCTACACAGCCTTCTTAAGGGGCTATCACTTGAATCCTCCTAGGGTTTGGCCCTAGGAAGTCCTGTGATCCCCATAGATTAAGGGGGGGGGGGTGTTATCACTTGGCCTTTCCCTGGGAGTCCTGTGGTCTGCACAGCCTTCCTTAGGGATCATCACAGGGTTTTTCTTCAGCACTTTGGCCCTGCCTAGGAAGTCCAGTGATCCCCAAAGCTGTGTTTTCTCACAATTTGGGGAAGTCCAGTGATCCCCAAAACCATGTTTTTCACAGACTCATGTCCAGGTTAGTTCATTTATGTAATTGCAAGTTATTCAGAAATATATTATTTAGGTTCCTTAGATTCTTTCTTTTTAAAAATTTGTACACATAGCCCCATGATTCCCATAACAAAGGGAAGGCTAATATTTTTTAATATGCTCATTAGAGCGGCACCCTACAATAATGTCTATTAAACAAGTTACTTTTTTTTCATAAGCTTGCAAATTCATAAGACAATAGCATGGTCTTTTAATAAAAGAAAATAAGTGCCAGAATTGAGAGCTTGGTCCTGTTATTTTCCCAATGTTTCAGTGTGTGAACATTAGATGTTTCCCATAGGGTAGATAACGTCTGGATAAATCGATTGAGTAGCAGTTGCACATAATTGGCATTTCAGTATGTAGCACAAGCAACCAGTCTAACATAGAAAGAAAATGGTTATATTCTTTGTGATGGCCAAAAATAAATTTTAATAAGTATTCACAGTGTGACCATATTTAATTTTTAGGATGTGTGGTATGTTTCTTATATTTCAAAATTACAGGCCATCATTAACTTCCCTGTTGGTTTGTACATAATGAAAAACAATTTTTTAAAGGAATTAGAAAGATGCTTAACCCACAACATAGCGAAGCAGCAAAGATACTGCCCTATGACTTGGGAGCCCTGGGTTCTAATCTCAGCCTTGCTAATTCCTTTGCAATATTAGACCTCACTTCACTTTTCTGGAAACTGAAAACTCACTTGATTTTTCCTCAGTTGAAAAACAAGGGATTATAGCAATCAGATACTTCTTCCATCTCTGAAACACTAATAAATCCTTGTTGAGTGAATTGAGTAAAATGAATTTTTATTCTAATTATCTCTGCCCTACAGACAATGACTTGGTGATCTTTCCATCAAAACTTCTGTATTAATATAAAAATAACAGAATTCTTTCTTTTGAAAATCAACAAATTTAAAGTGTCTTAAATGTCAGAGAGTAAGTTTATATTGTTAACATTTTAATGCCTCAGAGTGGTTTGCCATTTTCTTCTCCAGCTCATTTTACAGACGAGAAAACTGAGGCAAACAGAGTTAAATGATTTGTCCAGGGTCACATAGCTAAATGTCTGAGACCATATTTGAACTCAGGAAGATGAGTCTTTCCTGACTTCAGGCCTGGCATTCTATCCCCTGTGCTGCCATATTGCCTCCTTAGTGACTTAAGCATGACTTTTCTACTCGAGGAGTTCCTCATGCAGATAAAAACCACTTGTGCCATTGTAGTATAATTTTAAATAGCTCAGCCCAGTAAAAAATTTTGACATGTCCTACTTAAACTTTGCAAAAATACATAAAAAAAGTGTTATAATAAATCCCAAAGATATGTTCTGAATATAGTTAAGATCTCCAGTCTTTTGAGGTATAATGCTTTAAGTCTATGCTTTCTTTAAATGTTAATTAGTAGTAATTATTATATTATTTACACTTTAAACTCTTGCACATATGATTTTCTTTCATTTGTTTTGTCATCGTAACCATTATACTTATCCTTAGAATTTCAAAAGGACCTTAGGAATCACCTGGTTCAACCACTACCCTATTATGACCTCTGCCATAGGCAATGCCAAGGTCCATGTTTAACTGACCTCATGTTCTTCAATCTCAACTCCAATGACTTCCTCCCCAGTTTCCATTTTAGCTATGTCCCAATTTGACCAAAGCTTGTAGCTCATCATTTCTTAGAACTCCTCCACCTTCTCTATCTTGAACTCTAAAATGCCTTTCTCATAGTCTCCTATCTTACCACTTCTCCTACTTCCTAATTTCTTCCTAATTAACTCTTCTCTACCATGGCTTCTGGTCCCTCTACCCATCTTCTAAAAAAAAAAATACATGGTGCTATGGTTCATTCCTAAGCTCAACACTGCAGAATAATGACAAAATAAAATTTCATCAGCGAGATTAAAGACTTTAAGCTAAACCTCCAAAGTGGCAACCAAGAGAAAGAGTAAAAAAAGTCTGCCCATTTTAGGCTTTCCTCCACCCTCCCACCTCTGATAACAACTACTTGTTGTTATCTCTACTGAGATTATTGACTGTGTGCCAAGGCCATTTGCCTGAAAAATCTGTCATGAGTTCAGAAAAGACTATCCGGCAACTCAGTCAGGTATAACTAGCCAATTGGCAATTTCAAACTTCCTCGGCTAATCTTGGAATGAAACTTTGTTAGAAAGTTTCATCAGATATAGATTCTTTTCTCTATGTGAACAAAAAAAAATCAGCCTGCAATGTCATCACTGCTACAGGACTGTCCTGATGCTATCACATGGACACTGGTACATATATCATATTGACAGCTGGTATGGTGCCAGAAAATCTATAGTTCCAGTGGAGTTTACAGACCTAGGTGAAAGCCTAGAAATACCTGGGGGAAGGACTCTGGGTAGGTTTCATATCCCTTGTACTTTGTACCAATCCTAGATGCCACTGGCTATCCTAGAGTGGTCAATAAATCCCACTGTTTTATATTGGGCTTCGTTTTCACTTTTTAGCTGTGCAGAGATAACATTTACCACATAACTATATATTGAGAAAGTATTTGTTATGAGGGGCAGCTAGGTAGTATAGAGGATAGTGTGGGTCCTGGAGTCAGAAAGACTCATTTTCCTCAGTTCAAATCTGGTCTCAGACACTTAATAGCTGTGTTCCCTTGGGTAAGTTACTTGACCCTGTTTGCCTCAGTTTCCTCATCTGCAAAATGAGCAGGAGAAGGAAATGGCAAATCACTCCAGTAGCTTTGCCAAGAAAACTCCAAATAAGGTCATAAAGAATCAGACATAACCAAAAAAAAACCAACTGAACAACAAAATACTTAACTGGAGCTGGATGACTGTGTGAAAGCAAATGAATACCACAAGACTCCACAAAATTGTCCTGTATTTTGTAATCAGTAGTAGCTTCTGCTCTTCCTCATCCTTAAATCCCCTGTTATTCTTTATCAGCAAATGTCCGGTAAGGTACTGAATAAAACTGTGAGCAGCTGCTTGGTGCTGTTTGTGTGGTAGTGCTAACTCAGTTCTGTTAGGTGGGGTAGGAGGTAGAGCTAAAGTCTGAAAGACCTGAGTTCACACATGATCTCAGGCCCTTAGCAGCTGTGTGACCTTGGGCGAGAAACTTAACTTCTGTCTGCCTCATTTTCCTCATCTGTAAAATGGGGATAATAAGAGCATCTACCTCGTAGGACTGTGAGCATCAAGGAGATAATGTTTGTGAACGGCTTAGCATCTCATCCTTCCCCTTTCTCAGTTTCTCTGCCGTTCCTGGTGGTTGTGCTCACACACTCTAGTAGGGGAAATAGCGAATACAAATAAATATAACTGAAAATTAAATATGTAAGTTTATAGAGGGGACCAAATTAGTTTGGCCCATCAACTTCTGGTCCAGTGTCTATACAATCTCTATTTATTCATTTGCTTCATACACTATTGACAGGTGAACATTTTTCTAATATATCTTCTACTATATTCTAATATCTCTAATATCTATCTTCATCCACCTTAAAATTGTATTTAAAGCCACACTAAATTTTCAAAAATTTAGCATGAACCTACCTCTCATTTAATTCAATACTGACAATCCTCACTATTTCAACCAGAGCCTGGGAGACTAAAGTGGGGGTGACCAAATTTTATGAATTAATGATAGTCAGAAAATAGACAATTAAGTCAAAGTTTAAGAAGTATACCCATTTGATGACATGTTTTCCTAGAAGATCAGAAAAAGATTTAGAATATGACTTGAATGAGATCCAACAGTATAAGTCGATGATGATGTGCCAGAAGTGTATGATAATTTTGGCCAGAAATCCTGAGGGTCTTCCCCTCCCAGATCGATTTTTAAAATTTTATTTTATTTATTTATTTTTTAAATTTTTGACTAGGTAAAGAAACCATTCTCTGCCTCAATTCTTATTAAGCCTTACTCACTGAATGGGCATTGCCTCAGTCAAAAAGGCTTGCAAAGGTCCCCTGTTGCATCCTGGGCCATCTTCGGTCATCCTGATCTATATGTGGCTACTGGACCTGGATGGTTCCAGAGGAGAAAGTGAGGCTGGTGATTTTGCTGGTGACTTTCCCTCACTTAAATCCAATTCACTTACAAGTCACAGCATCACCTCCCTGATGTTATGCTCCTCTTTGAGAACAAACAAACAACAATAATACCACGATGCGGATCTCCATGCCCATTCAAATCTCTCTTTGTTTTCTTCCCCTACCTGGAATTCCATAGTTTCTCTTCTATCTGCCAAAAGTTTGCACATTTCTCAAAACCCAGACCGTGTTTTCCCTCCATGAAATCTTAGTATTTCCTCTAATTATCTCATATATATTTACCCCACTTTTTAACTAAATCATAAAGTGCACAAGGTTAGGGACCATGTCATTGACTTTTCTGTTCTTCTCCCCACCTTCCCCCAGCACCTAACTCAATGCCGGACACACTGTCGGTGCTCAGTTTAACTGTTAATTAATATAGGGAGCAGGAAATTAGATGCACTACAGAAACTAGTTTGTACTGGGGTTAAAACAGCACTTTGGAGAGAATTTTCAAGTCTGAGATGCAATCGAGTATGAAATGGTGACGTTCCCTTAGCACCTTTGCTATTTTGGATATTTAACAAGATACTTCCTTTTTTTTTTTTTTTGGCAGGGCAATTGGGGTTAAGTGACTTGCCCAGGGTCACACAGCTAGTACATGTGTCTAGGGCTGGTGCTCTACTCACTGCACCACCTAGCTGCCCCAAGACACTTCCTTTTTAGGGAACATCAAAATTGTTGCTATTGTCATTAAATGTTATTGCTCTTTCATAATGTTGATCTGCTTGATTTAAAAGCCCAGTCCTCATTTACTAATGACAAATTGGCCTAAGAACATTCTATACCTGGAGCTTAGAATAGCTTTTTAAAAGACTTCCTTTTATAAAAGCTGCCAGTAGGCTATTGCTCTCCTTCTTCCCCTTAAGTTATTTCTGGAAATGTCCATGCTGAGGCAACATTATTTATCCAGACTGAAAATACTTTCTAATTGTTTGTCAATGGAAAATTACAAAACTTGTTTGGAAACCATTTGGTTGAGTTGTTTGTCCCCTTCCATATATTCAGAGAAAAAGATGATGGTGCCATTACGCAGGGCCTCTAAGATCCCCCTCCTGCTTAGAAACTGTTTAGGTTTGATTGCATTGCATTATTGGATGCATCATTACTAGCTTAACCTCTCAAAGGTTTTTCAGCTGCTGTTTTATTTAGCTATACTGATTTCACTGCCTGCAGCGGCTCCAGGCAATGATTCCCCCAGTGGCATGAATGAGCTGTCCAGCATCACTGCAGAAATACATTATGGCTGAATTTGCCCAGGGAGTTTGGAAAGATCTAAGGTCTTCGGAGATGGAGAATGTGTTTTTTCTTTGTTTTAGCTGGCAGTTGGAGCCTCTGGCATTTTAAAGTGCGAGTCATTAGTGTCCATCGGGCTGACGTTAATATGTCTGAGTTTCAATCTCAGGACACTTTCCAGTTGTTTCTGCCACAACAATCTCTGCCATCCCAGTGCCTTCTAAGTCCCCTATGAATTCAGGAAGCTTTGCAGTGCCAGCAGGAATCACCACAGACTTCAAACAAACCAGCTGCTACCTGATTTTCTCTCTATGCAGTAGAGGTTCAAAGTCATACCTAATGAAGCCTTCAAGCAGACTAAAAGGTTGGGCTTCTCTGTTGGTATGTCTAAAATCAAGTTAAGAGAAATGAGATCTTTTTTTAAGGGAAAGTTTTGCCTAAGAAATGAGTTGCTGCACTCCTTGTGCATGTGGTAATGGTAGTGATAGCGGGGTGGGAGCAGTCCTTAGGACTGCAGTGCAACATTGCACATGATGTCAGATTTTTTTTTGTAGTGGTCAGTTTTTCTGCTTTTTTTTTTCTTTGTCCATTTTTCCATTTTAATCTCTGTCATAAGAAATGACTTCTTGGGAGGGAGAAGAAGGAGGGACAAAGGGGAAATGTAGGTATTATAAAAACAAAAGATCTTAATAAAAATCTATCTTAAAGAAAGGAGTCAGTGAAATTGTTTGAAACACAATGTCAAAATACACATAGACAAGTATTAGAAAGTCTTGGCATGCTCATGGGATTTTCACCTCATTTTAAAATTTAGGGGTTGATTCAAACAGGCTGGTAAACTTCAGGTGGGGTGGGTGAGTTATATTCAGCAGTAAAATCTAACACTACAGGGTAGAGGGAAGAGGAGGAAGAAAGAAATGAGAGCAGCCAGAATGCAAATTAAAACAAAGCTCTTGATCAGTTGGAAATGGTCCAGGAAAGTGAGATGAACCAGATGACACTCAGAATGAATGGATATGTGTGATGGGAATGTTTCAGAGCAACAATGGAAAGAAACCAGGATTTCTGATTCTCCCTCAGTCATCCTAGAACAGCTAGACTGAACTTCCTTCAGGGTGTGCCCAGCATCTGCCTAGCTCCTTTTTTTTTTTTTGAGCTATCCTTGACTGCCTTCAGCTCCAAATGCCACTCAGCATCCTTCCCCGCAGTGATTCAACAGCTGTAGCTTAACTAGAAAGGGAAAGATGTTGTATTGCCCCAAACCAAATCAAAAGGCAAAGAGTTTTGGTGGTTCTAGCCAAGTTAGACCTTTTGTTTAGTCATCAGGAAAACCAGGACTCTAAGGGGGCTGGTATTGTGCCAGGTTAATTGTTCAAAAGGAAATGCTCGGGATTGGACTAAGCATTATCTCATCAACATTCAAGACCCGTGTCAGAGGTTAGCTAAGAAAACAGCCCAGATCAGAAGAGGGAAAGATGGAAATGGATCCCAGAAGAAAATGGAAACAGTTTCCTTAATTGCTCAATTCAGTCCTTGCTAGAGAGTCTTCCTTCTTCAACATTTTACTGCATGTAAATACCCCAATTATAATTCTATATCAAATTTGCATAATAAGGGATGATTAGTGGAGCCCCCTGGATCTTCTAGAATGGGACACCTTACATCAAAGTCAGGATACAATCCACATTATATTTTACTTTTTTCAGTAGGACTGGCACTTCTGGTGTGAGGGCTTACTGAGCCCTTTTTGGAACTGCTCATTCACCTTTGGTGTCCACCTGATTCACCCGACTCTCACCTGTGACTCCAAAGAGTTATGCCATGGGCAGCAGCTACACCCAGGTAAAACCATGTCAGCAGTCCCTCACCAATATGTCAATGTTTCCATTTAGCTTGGTTTGTCCCTTCCTCTTGATTCCAAAATGATAAGCATGTGGGTGGAACCTTCAAAGACAGGAAGTAGTATGGTAGAATGAAGGTGTAGCAGGGTCAAGAGAAGGTGCTATTTTTTTCTTTCCTAAGATAAAGAAGACAGTAACATATTTGTAGGAACCAGGAGAGACAGAGAGATTATAAGAGTAAAAGGAAATTATCACAAGAGTAAGGTCATAGGCAAAACTAGAGGAGATGGGCTCAAAGGTACAGGGTCGGGGGTTAGGGTGGGGGTGGGGAGTAGTTAGCCTTGGCAAGAAGTGAGGAAGACGGCACTTCTTCCTGAGACTAAAACAAAGGGGAAGATGGAGAAGGACTTTGGGAAGATGATAGGATTAGAGTAGGCAAACTGAAGAAGTTCTTAACGGATGGCCATTTCTCAGTAAGGTAGGAAGTAGATTATCTGCACCCACTAAGGGAAGAGGGGTGGTAAGTGGAAGGAAGAAATTTGTAAGAGCCACTCTGGGGAATGTGAAAGTCAGTAGGGATAGAGACTAAACCCGTGATTTCATTGTTGAGGAAACTATTTACCAATCCTGGTAGGGCCTTCTCTGCTTCTTAGAGCATTCAGAGATCAAGTGACTTACCCAGGGTCACATAGCTAGGTGTGTGTGAGAGGTGGAACAATGGACGATAGAAAAAGAGATTACCACATAATCCAATCGAAAGAGTACTGGATTTAGAGTCAGAGGACCTGTATTCAAATCCCAGCCCCACCATTTACCACCTATGTGACATTGGGTAAGTCCCTTAATCTCTCTTTTCCTCAATTTTCTATAAATGGAATGGGTGTTGCCTCAGTCAAACTGAAACCTGTTAAAGACCTTAGCTTTAAAAGGTCAAGGTCTCCCTCTGCATCTGGGGCCATCTCCAGTTGTCCTGATCTATATCTTGCCACTGCCAGATGGCTCCAGAAGAGAAAGTGAGGCTGGTACCTTTGCACAGCTCTACCTCACTTAAATCCAATTCACTTGCCTGTCATGGCATCACTTCCCTGATGTCATAGTCCTCTTCGAGAATGAAGGACAAACAACAACTGCTCTCTATTTCCTGTAAAATGGAATTGGTAGATGATCTCTGTGGTTACTTCCAGCTCTAAATTTAAGACCCTATGACAGCAGAGAGTATAAATATGTAGTAGAGTTAGCATAATTTCTTATGGTTCTTTGTTGCTCATAAAAGGTCAAGGTCTTCACAAGTAAAATGGTGATGACTTCTTTACTACCTTTCTCACCTAGTTGTTGTGAGGCTCAAATTAGATAATGTATTAAATGTTTGGTAAAGAATGCTACACATAAGGGGTAGCTAAGTGGCACAGTGGATAGAGCACCAGCCCTGGAGTCAGACCTCAGACACTTGATACTTACTAGCTGTGTGATCCTGGGCAAGTCATTTAACCCCAATCGCTTCCCCCCAAAAAATAATACTATGCATATAAAGCTACCTTTATAGATGACTTTTGACTTTCATGTGGAAAAGAACAACCATTATGGCTCATCCAGCACGTAGATACAAAACAAGGGAGCCCAGTTCAAAAATGTCATCAGTAGTACTAAGACTTAGCCATAAGGACAAGTGCATCATGGAGGCAGAGGATCTGCATCTTCAGCTCAGGTTTTAAGGGTTAGGGCATCCTACTGTTAATTCGATTCTAGTTGACTCTATTATTTAGACCAATGTTTTTCAGTTTATGGAATTAATCAATCAACCAGCATTTACCATATGCCTTCTACACGCTGGATTTACAAAGACAAAAGTGAACCAGTCACTGCCCTCAAGGAGCTTACAGTCTATCCAAGAGATAACAAGTACATGGGTATGTACAAAGTAGATACAAGGTGATTTGGGGGATAAGCACTAACAGCTGAGAGGATCTGGAGAGAAATTCATGTAGAAGGTAATGGTTGAACTGGACCTTGAAGGAGGACTAGGAAGTGGAGGTGAGGATAGAGTACATTCTAGGCACAAGAGACAATCAGTATAATGTCATGGGAGATGAAGTTCTGGGTGTGAAGAGCATTGAAGGCCAGTTTCCCTGGACCATAGTGTACAAGGAGAAAAGAAATATGAAGCTCTAGAAAGAGTTTTAAATGCCAGACAGAGAAGTTTATATTTACTCCTACAGGTAATAGTGAGCTGGTGTATCTTCCTCAGAAGAATCAGACTTGTCCTTTAGCAGAATCACTTTGGCAGCTGAGTGGAAGAGAGATCATAGTGGTAAGACACTTGAGGCAGAGAAGCCAATTAGGTGACGCAGTCCTGGCAAGAAGGTGATGAGGGCCTGAAGTAGGGTGTGGCTGTGTGAGCGATGAGTAGGGTTCACACATGGGGGGCAGCTAGGTGGTACAGTGGATAGAGTGCCAGGCCTAGAGTCAGCAAGATCTGAGTTCAAATATGACCTCAGATCCTTATTAATTGTGTGATCCTGGGCAAGTCACTTAACCTGGTTTGCCTCTGTTTCCTCATTCGGAAAATTAGCTAGAGAAGGAAATGGCAAACTATTTCTGTATCTTTGGCCAGATATTGTGGAGGTAGAAATGACAAGATTTGGAGACTGACCGGATAAGTAGTATAACTGAGAGAAGTCGAGGATGACACCAAGGAGCCTAGTTTCTTTCATCTTTTTTTCTAGGCTTTATTTCCAAGACTCTTCCCATCACCATGATCTTCCTCTAAATCATCCTATAGCTTTGGCCTGGATCCCATATTTAGAATTAGGTTTTATTCATTGATGGTGTATTCAGGGCTGGGTAAAACAGGACCATTGCTTTTCAAGACTCTTTACTCCCAGTGTCCAGGTCCACAACAATGCCAACACAGTGGCAGAAGAAAGCAGCATGGTGAGGACACCATTATGATAAAAGAATGCTGTCTCAGGAATAGAAGGTGTTTGAGGAAAGCTGCTTGCCTACTGCTCCCCTCTGTAGTGTGTTCTCTCACCTGTTCTGTGCTAACTTCCCTGGCTCTGAACCTTGCCATGATCTCCTTTCCCACATGCTGCCCACACCCATGGATATGCTCACTCCACAAACTCATCACAACACCTTATTCACTCTCTTGCATTACAGGTTGGACCATATTCTCTATCCTCAGGAGGGTTCTTTTCCTCTGGGTCTATTAATTGCCTAGGCAGGTAGGTAATGCAACTGATAGAATGCTTGGGCATGAAGTCAAGAAAATCAGGAGTTCTAATGTGGCTTCAGATACTTCGTAGCTGTGGGACCCTGGGCAAGTCACTTTACCTTGTCTCAATTTCCTCAACTGTAAAATGGTGACAGTAGTAGCACCTGCCTCTCAGGTTTGTCATGAGGATCAGATGAGATAGTATTTGCACAGTGACTGGCACCTAGTAGGTGCTTATTTCCTTCTTTCTGTCACCATCACCATAGCTCTAAACAAGGCAGGGATTTGACACCAAGATCCTTTTTTTTGGTGCCTTAGTAATTGTCTGAACCAGAGATTCTTAACCTTTTGGGGGCCATGGGTCCCTATGGACAGGTGCCTTCTCAGAATAATATTTCTAAATACATAAAATAAAATACATAGGCTTAGAAAGGAAACAAATCAAAATGAAAATGTCATTTTTTTTTTCCCATTCAAGCTCATGAACCCCTAGGAAATATCTCCATAGTCCTTTGGGGGTCCGTGGACTTCCAGTTAAGTACCCCTGGTCTAGAATAGTACATTAACAGTGCTCTGGGAAGCCTGCTTGATTTTCATTTTCCTTTGATATGATTTCTCTTAGATTCAGTCCGATTCCTTTCAGACCTCTTGAGCTGACCTGAAGGCTCAGTGAGAATGCTGAACGAATGAATCATGTTTGTAAACTCCTCTGGCATCCCGGGAAAAGAAGCAATGCTCCTTGGATTTGATCACCTCCCAGCTGGAGCCTGTAGGGTTGGGGGGAAAACCAGCCTCTGGGTAATGGCTGGGTGATGATGAATGCTTTCTTTTGTCTTGAGATACTAATAGTTCTAGATTCAAAATCTTTTCTCTCTTTGACTGGACCCAGATATAATAAAACAAAAAACTTACAGCATGTAATTTGGCATTTTACTGGTATGTGAGGCTTACAAAAATTTTGCTCTCCCTGACAAGGCTCAGAGAATTCTATCAAAATAAATCTCCAGAGGAAAAAAGCCCTCTTTTTAAGTCTATGAGAAGCCTTTTCAAGAACAAAAATAACACTTAAAACTGATATTTTGTATATCTTCTTTTTCATCTCCTCTTTAAAAGAAATTCTGCCCTTTCTGAAAAAAAAATAAAATAAATGGGAAAAAAATGTCAGGAAAAAATGTCAAATTTGCACCTGCTATAAAAGAGGATAGAAATTTTCTCCAACACTTTACATTGAATTTCAAAGATCTTTAGGTATAGTTTGAGCCATGCTCAAACTTCCAGAGTTTAGACCCGTGATTCTGCTTGTCCATATGTCTCCCGAGCCCAACACATTTGTCTTACCTTATTCCCTTAAAAGTCTCTATGACCATTTTCCTACAAGAGCTTACAGATACACCAATGCCCTGATGACTTGGATCAGATGGTCACTTTTTTTAGTAGTAGTGACAGACGGTGTAGGTCGTTGTCCTTCATGCTTGAAGAGAGAACCAAAATGACACCACTATGCGGGGTCGAGGTACAGTGTGTCCATCTGTGACTGATCAGACCAATATAAGCTTAGAAGGCTATCTACTACAGGTTGGGCACAAATTAGTGCGCATGAACATTTAGAGTAGAGGTGTCTAAATTTGCACATCTCACATTTCTTTTGAGCTATTGCAATTCTGCTTTGTTCATAGAGTACAGCAATCTTTTTTGATGCAGTCCTACTATGCTGGACAGTCTTGTGCCAGTATCTCCCATCTCTCACAATTGATTCCAAAGTTCTTCAGAGAGACCCTGAGAGTGTTCTTGTATCACTTCTTTTGACCTCCATGTGAGCACTTGCTTTGTGTGAGTTCTCTGTAAAATCGTCTTTTAGGCAAACTTACATTTGGCATTTGAACAACGTGACCAGCCTATCAGAGTTGCACTCTCCGCAGTAGATTTTGAGTTGTTGGCAATTTAGTTCAAGAAAGGACCTCCATGTCTAGTATCTTGTCTTGCCAGGTGATCTTCGAAATCTTCCTAAGATAATTTAAACAGAAGCGATTCCGTTTCCCGGCATGGTGCGGCCATACCATCCAGGTTTCACAGCCATACAACAATGAAGTCAGCACAACAGCTCTGTAGACCTTCAGTTTGGTAGGCAGTCTAATACTTCATCTCTCCCACACTTTCCTGTGGAGCCTCTCAAGCACTGAGCTAGCTCTGTCAATATTTTCATCAACCTCAGACAAGTCAAACAACACCAAAACACTATGTCCGTCCATAATTGAGTGCTAAATTGGTCTGTGATATAGAGCATAAGGGCTGCTGGAATTTGAAAGAGAGTGAAATCTCTGAGGGCCGGAATAATTAGGGAAGACTTCACCAAGAGATTGGGCCATGGAGGAAAGGTAGGTTTTGAATGAGAAGAGGATGAGGAGAGGATTAAGGGAGGGGAGAGGAAGAGAAGGAAAAAAAAGGGAAAAAAGTAGAGGAGAGGAAAGTGTAAGGGAGGGGAGGGAAAAATAAAGGGGGAAGGGAGGAGGAACATGACAGAAACACTTTTATCTTCATGATTCCATGACCTGTGATCTTCAAATAACATTCTGGAGGTTAAAAAAAATATACTTAAAGGCACAGAGGTGAGAATGAACAAGGCATATTTGAGAACAGTAAGGACACTGGATGATTCAGATTAGAAGGCACGAGTTGAATAAGAGTGGAAGATTGAATAGGTAAGGTGGGTCCAAATTTTGGAGGGCCACGAAAGCCAAGCAGAGGACCCTGGATTTGCTGTGCTAGGACAGGGGTCCCTAAATAGCATATCGGGATCTTCAATCGATCTTGAAACCTTACTTGGTAGCTCTCTTTCCAAGCCAGTTGTGACTGCCATACCTCTTCCAACTAATCTATAGGAAGAGGGCAGGAGCATCTGAACCTTATTGGTCCCAGGCTGAACCTAAACCCAGGCCTAGCTGCTAACTAAAGCCTTCTGCCAATGTGTGTACCACCATCTATCCCAACTCTTTAATACCATATTTCCTCATCCTCTAGTAGCCACCCCCAAGAGAGAGAATTGGGGTACCTGCAGCAGGCCCACCAAACAGAGCCTTCTGTTTGGCAAGGGACCACGGTCACTCCCCCACCAAGTCCCTACTCCTTCACCAGCCTCTCAAGTGAAGGAACATACCCAGGCCCATCCCAACTCTCTCTGCAACACTCTTAGAGACTGTGAGCTTCTGTTCCTATCTGCCACCCATTGTTACCCCTATGGTTTCTCCTGTGGTATACAATTGTGATAGAATGCTATTGTGCTGTAAGAAATGATGAGCTAGATGCTCTCAGAAAAACCTGGAAAGACTTACATGAACTGATGCAAAGTGAAGTGAGTAGAACCGGGAGAACATTGTACACAGTAACAGCAATATTATAAGATGATCAACTGTGAATGACTTAGCTATGCTCCTGTTCTCAGCAATACAGTGATCCAGAACAACTCTGAAGGAATTATGCTGAAAAATGCTATCATCCCCAGAAAAAGGACTGATGGAGTCTGAATACAGATCAAAGCATACTTCTTTTAACTTTATTTTTCTTGGGTTTTATTTTGGTCTGTGTTTTCTTTTACAACATGACTAATATAAAAAACATGATTTTCATGACTGTACATGTATAACCTATATCAAATTACTTGCTTTCACAATGAAGGGTATGAGGAGGGAGAGAGAGAATTTGGAACACAATTTTTAAAACGAATGTTGAAAACTGTTTTTACATGTAATTGGGGGAAAATAAAATACTAAATTAAAAAAAAAACCATAACTCAAAAACAAGCTGGCCTCTCTGCCTCGAGTGTCCCTAATCTATGACATTCTACACATTGCTGCCAAAATGATTTTCCTTGATTACAGATCTGACCATAAGACTCCCCTACTCAGGTCTCATGGCTTCCTTCACACATTCTTTTTCCAGACAAACTGGCCTTCTTTCTGTCCCTTACATAGGACAGTTCATCTCTCCTCTCCATACCTGTGTACTTGGTGTTCTCTTATACCTGGGATGCACCCTTTCCTTACCTCTTCCTCTTAAAGTCCCTCCCTTCCCATGCAGCTTAGGCACCATCTTGTCTATTATGAAGCTTTTCTTAACTCCTCAACTGCTAGTGGACTCCCTACCAAATTACCTTGTGTTTACTATATATTTGTATTTATTAATGTTATGGTTCTGCTACATGTATTTTTATATATTAATTTTCTATTAAAATGTAAACTTTTTTTTAGCACAAATTGCTTCATTCTTTGTATTTGTATCCTCAACACCTAGAACAACACCTAGCATATAGTAAGTGCAAAATAAAGACTTGTTCATTGATTGATTGTTGATAAACCTGTTTCTTTGGTTTGCTACAATTCCCTGAGGAGGATGGAATCTTTCCCTCTCCTTCTCCAGCTAAGAATTTCTTCTTTATCAGTATATATACCCTCAACCTTGAGGATCTCAAAGCTAAAGACTGGGGATGCTTGGGGTAGGCAATAGGAAAACATAGGTCCTCCAACAGGCATCTTCCCTTTCTCAGTATAGCCATTTTTAGACAGGGAAAAAAAACATGGAACAAGCCTGCCACAGGGCACAAGAGCCCCATCCATGGGAGGCCCATTGGCATGAAACCAATGAGGTCATCTCAACTCACCAGCTGAAAATTCCAGCTGAACATTCTGGGGGCCAGCCAGCTCTCCTCAGGCCAAGGCCCCCAGCTTTTCTCCCTGTTAGCAACTGAGTTGGCAAATAGGAATATGTCTCAGGGCCTTGGTAGGGACGATTTCTGTGGTTTTTGTTTGATTTCTCAGGTGGTCCAATAATTTTTAAATTATCTCTCCTGGATCTATTTTCCAGGTCAGTGGTTTTTCCAATGAGATATTTCACATTGTCTTCCATTTTTTCATTCCTTTGATTCTGTTTTTATAATATCTTGATTTCTCATCAAGTCACTAGCTTCCACTTGCTCCAAT
>CM053625.1:279570109-279604027 GCA_028646595.1 Phalanger gymnotis | reverse complement strand
CTTGGGGGGATGCTCCAGCTCTGCCTCACCAGCACTCCTCCTTCCCCAAGAACCCCCAAGCAGGCCTGGACTTAGATCTTCAGCAGGCTCTGCACTCCTGCTCTGATCCTCCACTTAATTCTTCCCACCAGGTGGGCCTGGGGCCAGAAGCAACTGCAACTGTAGTTCTGTAGCTGCCCCACCTCCACTGCCCCTGGGCAGTGGCCGAACTGCAAACTCTATCCCAGTCCCCAGCAGCTTCTCCCACTAACCTTCTCTGTTGTCCTTGGTGTTTGTGGGTTGAGAAGTCTGGTAACTGCCATAGCTCACTGATTCAGGGTACTAGGGCATGCTCCGCCTGGCTGCTGGTCTGGTTGGTCCACGCCGCCCATGCTGGGCTCTGCTCTGCTCAGCTCCCAGCTCCATGCAGGATAGACCTTACCCAGAGACTATCCAGGCTGTCCTGGGCTAGAGTCCTGCTTCCCTGTGCTATTTTGTGGGTTCTGCAGTTCTAGAATTTGTTCAGAGCCATTTTTATAGGTTTTTGGAGTGACCTGGCGGGGAGCTCACACTAGTCCCTGCTCTCCAGCCACCATTTTGGCTCTGCCCCACTTTGTTTGATTTCTCAAACCTCATTTGCAAGCTTAATGACCATGCTCAGCCTGAGCCTTGGGGTAGGCAGTTTCTCTGTATAGGAAGCAGAGTGGAAGGAGCAAACTTAAGGCAATTATTCTTTAGAATAATACTACTAATAATAAAAGGTAGCTTTTCTCTTCCTTAGCCTTTCAAATGAAAGCAATGTCATGCTTCAGTTCTGAAATGTCTCAATTGCACTCAAACATCATAAGGACTAGCATGGGCCACCCCACTCTGCATTCACTAATAGTGCCTTGCACCCAGTAGATGAGCAATACCTACATTGTTGAATTTGATTGAGTTGATTGAGTCGAAATGGAAAGAATGCAGGTACTAGGCCATAGTTTCTTTATCTGCAAAATGAGGAAGTTGAACCAAAATATCCCTTGTAACCAAAATAAGGTTTAATAACCAAAAGGTCCCTTACAGCTCTATGATGGGATTGATCCCAAGTGTAGACACTCTCCCTAGAAGGACAAAAGGAGCCAGACAAAAAAACCTCAGACTTGGGCTTTCCTGGGGCAGCTGGAAGAGCAGCTCTTTGCAAGAATAAATATAATTTTACTGATGTGCAGAGCAGACTGATATGTGGATGTGTATGGTGGATCAGTCAACAGTTAGCACCATTGGCCAACTGCCCAGGGAATGCAGATGCCTGTGTTGGCACTGCAGCTGCTCTCAGGAGCTGGCATGCCTCTGTCCCTCCAGGAATGGCTTGTCATTTTGTAATGAACCCCCTAATTTCCAGGTAGTTTCCCATCATCTGTTTTTAGCACTTCAAATCTAGAAGGGGGCTGCCCTACTTAAGAGGACTATAGACTATGACCCTTCCCTTTCTTCTTTAGAAAAAGAAAAGATGTGCATGCAAGGCTTCTCCAACACAAGGCCTCCATTAATCCTTAGACAGCTGGGCCAGGAGGCCATCAAACACCCTCCTATTGAATCAAAGACAGAGAGGAGCGGACCGGTGGATCAACACCCTGAGCCTGGACTCTCTCCAATTCAGCAGGAGTGAGGAAAGAGCTGTTGGCATTTTGATGTAATCATCGTGGCAGTTTTCGAGGCTTTTAAAAAAATTAACTTTACCCTTTGCACCTCTGTAAGGCATCACTTGACAACAGTGTTACAGGTACTTTACATAACTGCTGTATACCAGAGGAGTGTTCAATAGAATGAAATGATCAAAGTCTGTATCCTAATTACATCCCGTCACAGTTTCCATCTGAAGCACCTCTTTGGATGGGTTTGTTCCTTCGCTATTTAATTTGCTTCAGGCTTCACTCAGCCTGACATGCATGTTCAAAGCTCTGCTGTGGATGGGGGTGAGCGATGCTGCGCCACGGAACTTGCATTTAGATCAGGGCAGAGATTCGGTTTGTGGCACAAAGTGTGAGCTTGGGAGATGGCTCAGCGCAGTGCCCGGCACATGCTAGGTGCTTAGGAAATGTTTGTAGACTGACCAGCTGCAGCAGTAAGAACACTAGATTTGAAACCAGAGGATAGGTGGTCAGATGCCAGCCCTTCCAAGTCCTCCTTAACTTTGGGGAGGGAAACAGAAGAAAACAAGCTTTTACATAGCACCTACTATGTGCTGGGCATTATGCTGAGTGCTTTTACCAATATTATCTCATTTAATCTTTATAACAACCCTGTAAGGTAGGTACAGAGGTTAAGTGAGCTAGTAAATGTCTGAGGCTGGATTGGAACTCAGGTCTTCCCGACTCCAGGCCCAGCACTCTATCTACTAAGCCACCACTTGCCTCCTTGGGCATTCTAGGTCTCAGTTTCCTCATCTGTAAAATAAAGGGTTTAAATTCGATGACCTAAGGCACCTTAGGGTGCCTTCCAGCCTTAGGTCTATGACCCTCTGATGCCTGATAGGTAAACAGGTTCATCTTCTTGAGGGAAGAATCTAGGCCTTACATATATTTAGGGGACAGCACAGTGGAGAGAGAGCACTGGGCCTGGAGTCAAGAAGACTTGAGTTCAAATCCAGCCTCGGACACTTAATAGCTGTGTGAACCTGGGCAAGACACTTAGCTTTTGCTTCTCTCAATTTCCTCAACTGTATAGTGGAGATAATGATAGTATATTCCTCCCAAGGTTGATGTGAGGATCAAACGAGTTTAGCACAGTGCTTGGCACTGTCCCATCTTAGCAGGTAAACTTGGAGGTACTAGGCGAGCTGCCTGAGGCATGTCTGTCACTGAAGGCGAGCCTTGATTTGTAGAGGCAGTTAGATGACAGGACTGACGAAGTGCTAGACTTGGAGTCAGAAAGACATGAGTTCAAATCTAGCCTCTGATACCTACCAGCTCTGTGAGTCTCTGCCTCAGTTTCCTCATCTGTAAAATGAAGATAATAGCACCTATCTCCCAGGGTTGTCATGAGGGCAAAATGAGGTAATATTTGTAAAACATTTTGCAAACCTTAAAGTGCTGTATAAATGCTAAATGTTACTATTATCAACAACAAATTCAATATTTAAACACTTTCTATGTGTAAGGTATTATGCTTGCTGCTGGAGCGACAAAGACAAAAACAAAGCAGAACTCTGTCGTGGTTCTCTTCCTATGATCTGACCAATAATTCTTGGCTTCCTCTACCGTTTCATCATCTGTGTCTCCCACCCCACATGTGGATGTACCCCAGGTTCCTGTGCTCGGACCTCTCCTCTTGTTAATCTCATCAGCTTCCATAGATTTATCTCTGAATCCCATATATTAATTATCACATCTGTGGAGACAGCTCTAAATTTATGCAGCCCATTTTTTGTGAGGCAATTGTAGTTAAGTGACTTGCTCAAGGTCACACAGCTTTGTAGGTGTCAAGTGCCTGAGGCCGCATTTGAACCCAGGTCCTTCTGATTCCAGGCCCGAGCTCTATACACTGCACCACCTAGCTGCCCCTGAGTTGAATGTTCTTGAGGGAAATTGTCATCCCTAGGTTGTTTTTGTCTAGAAAGTTGCATGGATTGTTTCGGATCAGAGTAGACAGTCTTTTAGGTAAGCTAAATAAACCCTAATCACATTATTCTGTTTGGCTTAGTCTTTTTCTAGATTGCCTCAAGCCCTCCAAACTTCTGTTGATTCGTAGAGAATATTCTGTGCTCACTATTCTAGAACCAGGAGGCTACAGGTTCCTTTAGGGTTCTAAGGGTACCCCTGAGAGGGCTAGAGTGACTTTTCTCAGTCAGTCAAGAAACATCTCTGAAGCTTCCACTACGTGCCAAGCACTTTGACAAGGGAGACATATAAGAATAAGAAAGACAGCCCCATGGGATTAGCTAGGTGGCACAGCAGATAGGGTACTGGCTCTGGAGTCAGGAGGACCTGAGTTCAAATCCAGCTTCAGACACTTGATACTTACTAGCTGTGTGACCCTAGGCAAGTCACAACCACAATTGCCTCACTGAAAAAAAAAAGACAGTTCCTGCCTTCAAGGAGCTTATAAACTAATGGAGGAAGACAACACACAAAAGCAAGCTGAAAGGGTATTGGGAGAAAAGAAGGTAGCCAGTGTGAGGGCACTGTGGAGTCCAGTCCAAGGAGTGTAGCTGGTGGGGAATGTAGAGCTGGCTGGTCTATGCACCCTCTTTAAATAGAGACTTTGGCAGTTTTTCCCTCTGTCCTCCAGCAGTCCAATCAGAAGGGCAGAGGGTACTGAAGAATGTCAAAGCTTTTCTTACTACTCTCAGCTCAAACTCTTATTCTGAGTTTGTTACCAATGAATTAAGATGAATTATTTTTTCAAAGGGTTATGTACTTTGAAGATATGTTTAGAACATGCACCTTTAATACCTTGAGCTCATACCATCTCCCTTCATTGTCTAGGGAGGGTAGGCTCAGACTTAGCACAATTTCTACATAGCATTGGTCCACCCAAGTTCATGTGCTGGATGAATCCCTAGCTACAGTGGGGAGTAGGAGAGGGGCAGAATAGGAGGGTCTGTGTCATCATTGCCAGCCTGACTGTAAAACCTGGCATGGATTTAACTATTGAACTCCCAGAAGGCTCCTCCTGACCTTCCAAAAATTCACAAGGTCATAGCCTACAAGCTTTTCCACCTAAAAAGAAAGAGCAAATCCCAAGGCAGGCAAAGAAAAGGCCTATATTCATGGGCCCCATGTCAGCCTCAGTGAGGAGAAGGCCTATGGCCTCTCCACCTACAGCATTGTCTCTCCCTAGATACTGTCATTCAGGAAGAAGTCACAGGAAAAGAAGCCAAACCAAAAGAAGGAGTCCAACCAAGAGGGAGGCTAAGGCCAGCTAACACCTTTTTGAAGGCACCCCCAGTTCTATTCCACTACTGTAGCCAATCAAAGAGGCTCCTAGTTGACCCATGGTTAGCATACCAGAAGCAGTTACAGAATGTCTACACATGCTCCAAAGTTTCTCCAAGGAACTTTTGTTATACACCATCACAACTCTCCTGGAAGGATAATCCCCAGCCCCTTCTACATTGGGGAATTGCATCAGTGGTACTCTTCACATGCTTGTAAGGGACTGGGCTCATTGGCCAGACTCCCTTCTACCCCTCAACAACATGATAAATTACCTTATCCATTTTATAGTGAACCAGATTACAGCTTATTTTATATAAATTACATTTTAGATTGTGGCCTTTCTGATGGAGATTAAGGAATCATGCAGTTCTTGATTGCATTTTTTGAGAAGACACTAGTTTCACCTACAGCCCATCTCTTCAGAAATATTCACTGTATAGGTAGTCATGCTCATTTACTTAATATTCATTCTACTTCGAATAGTGACATTTTTCCCCAAATAGCATCTAAATCTGGGATGTATATCTTATTTGGCTCTTGTAATCTACTATGGGCAGTTAAGGGGCATAGTGGATAGAGTGCTAGGCCTGAAGTCAGGAAGACCAGAGTTCAAATCTAACTTCAGATATTTAATAGCTGTGTGACTCTGGGCAAGTCACTTAACTCTTTTTGTCTCAGTTTTTTTATCTGCAAAATAAACTAGAGAAGGAAATAGCAAATCACGCCAATATCTGTGCTAAGAAAAACACAAAAAGAGGATATGAAAAGTCGGACACGACTAAAAAATCACTGAGGAACAAAACCTACTATGCCAAACTAGGTGCAATAGATCAAAGTAGGAAACAGGCAAATTTAAGCTTGAGGCAAGGAAAGGATTCTTAATAATTAGAGCTGTCCAAATTTGGAAGAGGAGATTGTAGGTTATCTCTCTGATGTGAGATTAAAATCCACATCTTCCTGACTACCAGTGCAGTGCTCTGTCCACTAAGCTTTCAGAAGCAGCTCATCCCTTAGGAACAATAGGAAATTCCTACCAAGGAAACATCCTATTTATATAATTACTCTGGGAAAAAACCTTTGATGTGTAGACCATTACTCATCAGAGATTTCATGCTGGAGAATAATTGCAAATAACTAGGGGAATACTTTGTAAAATGCCATGCTCCATTAAATATTGGAGAGTCAAGATGACAGATTCTATAATCGACTAAACTATATCCTCTTTATATTCCTCTTTCTTGTTGCCAACTTGTGCCAACAAGTGGTAGCTTGGTTGATAGAATGCAAACTCTTTGAGATTAGGGATGATTTCATTCTTTGTTTATGTGTTCCCAATTCCAATCACAGAAATGACAAATAGTAGCGGTTTAATTAATACTTCGATTTGATTGGTTGATTTATCAATTCAATAGTTGATGTATTAAGGATAAAATATTTTTTAAAAATTATTTCTGTTAAAACCACTAAAATGTCAATTAGCAAAATAGTTAAACTTTTGTAATTAAAATGGTAGATAGCTAGAAAAAAAACCAGTCATACTAGGGACCTCCTGTATGGCACCATAACCCCATTCTCAACCCCTCTAATATAGACAAATTTACATAGTGAGTGTATGGGTGGTATGGGCTCTATGAGACTATCCAAGAATGTATGAAGAAAGTATTCACCTGAA
This sequence comes from Phalanger gymnotis, assembly GCA_028646595.1. NCBI lineage: Eukaryota > Metazoa > Chordata > Mammalia > Diprotodontia > Phalangeridae > Phalanger > Phalanger gymnotis. The sequence goes on along the minus strand of CM053625.1, from coordinate 279,597,454 downwards.
CTTCCTGATAATGAGAAGAGGCATCTCTATTTTAGGCTCCCCAAAAGGGAGGTAAGATGTGCTTTTGCATTCATGTCAAATATTTAAGCAAGATATTTTGAGAGGCATCATGGTAGAGTGGAAAAGGCCAGCCTTGTAATCAGAAAAATCTTAGCTCAAGTTCTGCCTTGGACTATATGTTTCTGTGTGATCATGGGAAATGGTTTAATGTCTCAGTCTTCCAGGCAGTTTTCTAACAGTTTCTATCAAACTATCAGTAAAGAAATGTTGCAGTTTATCACTAGAGGGAGTTTCTAAAAGGGAAGGTTGCCTACATTAATGAAAACATCACTCATCTTTCCTCTACCCCAAAAATCCTCTTTAAAAATGGCAACGTAGCTTTGTGATTGGGTTGTCACCTTCATAAAATTAAGACTGGAGATAAGTAGAAGACAGTCTTTTGAATGTGATTTGGACATCATGGATACTCGCTTATGTCCTTCAAATTGCCTAATAACACCCACACCTTCCAAATTTAAAAGCACATACAGGACCATGATGTTAGAATCTATGGTTCCCTTTTCTTGGATGATGAAAAGTTTGGTATAAAAATATTTTCAAGGTCTTTCCCATCTACCTTCTGTCGGTTATCTTCCTTCCTTCCAGCTTCATTCTAGTTGCAACTTAGGTTAATTGGGTCTCCTGCCAAACTTTTGTTAAACTGATTTTTCTTTCCACTCTCTTCTCTCTCTTTTATGAAACACTGCTACTTATAATGATCTATTATTCTTCCTGTAAAATTTTACAAATAAGTTTGTATTCTAAACTGGCAATACCCCTAGTGCCCATTTCTCTCTGCCTATCAAGTAAGTTAGTTTTTTGCTGCCTAAGACACATTTTAGGTTCTTTTGGTTCTTCCTGCTATGGCCATTGATCTACACTGGTAAATTTCTTTATGGAATTATTACAATCAGTGTCTCTCCTTTACTGTGTCCATATCCCATTTTTAGTTACCAGGGACATTGGAATATGGAATTTGCAAGGTTCTTTTCTTCATTGAATACCATGTCTTTTTCTCATTTTTTTTCCTTTCTTCTGAATTTGAACTAATTTTGATCTAGGCAGTGCAGTGAATAGAGCACTGGCCCTGGAGTCAGGAAGATCTGAGTTCAAATGTGGCCTCAGACAGATGCTACCTGTGTGACCTAGGGCAAGTCAGTTAACCCCGATTGCCTCTCCAAAATAAATAGATTTGAACTAATTTTGTTCTTGACTATAACAAGTTGGTGGTCTGCTCATACATAATTTATTCACAATGATTCCCACATTAGTAATGAATCATTTCTTATCTTTAAAAATATGATGTTTAATTTTTTTGTGATGCCTTTTGTTGCTCACCATGTCTAGTACCTTCTAATCCTTTTCATGAAAAAAAAAAGTATCCATGATATATAGGTGTGGCCAACACAAATGTTTGGCCTCTTTTGTTTCTTACTCCTCATCTATAATTTCAATATATTTTCACTATATTCACTCATTCTTATTTTTTTTTTGTGCTAAAGTAACCAAGTATCAGGTATGTATTGATTTAATTTGGAAGGTCTTATCAAGTAGCAGGTAACAAAATAGAAATGGTGAATGGAGGCTACATTTCTAAGAAATTTGGTGTCAAAATGTTTAGAGAGAGGGTGGTGGCTGAATGATGCAAAGATTAGAGGAAAGTATTTTTTAGGATAGTGGATCCTTGATCCTTGATATGCTTAATATAAAGTATAAAGAGGGGATATCAGTTATGAAGTGCTCAGCCAGCTCTGGGCTACAGAGGTGCTCCTTGTACAGTTTCCACTGATAGGCAGGATGGTGGAGTGAAAAGAGCACTACAAGTTGAATCCTAAGACACTGTGTCTCAGTGGCTCTGTTTCTTACTAAGTGTGTGATTTTAGGTAAGTCACTTTATAACTTCAAAGTTCTACATAAATGTTAGTAGTTATTATTAACAAGTGGGTTTCAGTATCTGTAGCAGGGATGCAAGCAATACTTGTCCAACAAAGGTCAGTCAAGAAGGGAAGTGACTATCAAAATTACAGGATAATAGAAGGTGGATGGGATATGAACATAGCAAAAATCCAGTAGATGAAGAATGCCTGTTGTCTATATACCCCATGAATTCGGATAGATAACCTCTAGATCTTGTCTGAACATATATAAATGTATTAAATGATGAATCGAGATCAAAATTGAGTAGGATGAGGAAAGTCTGAGCAATTGTCTAGGAAATTGCAAGATTCTTTTAATGACTTCAAGCAATGAAACTCCATCATTTTGATACCAATACTCTTTTTTTTTACAGTCAATTTTATTTTATTTTCAGTTCCAAATTCTTTCCCTCCTCTAACCATTGAAAAAGCAAGAAAAGCAAAACCCATTATGAATATATACAGTTATCTTTTCTATATTGCAGGGGTTAGGGGCACAATGTCCCCGTGATCTGAAAAATCTGTGTAAATTTTTTGGCCCTCCTTTCATACCAGAGAAGAAATCTGAATTATTATTGTATTAAAAGATAAAATATGTTGATATAATACAATACTATTACATAAGACAATATAGAAAAACTTCAGAAACTCGGAAGTTCATAAAATATAGTATTTTATATAGTATTATATATACAGTACTTTATGTATATAGTATGTACATAATATACATATATTATAGTATATAATTTTCTGTATTACCTGCTGGCCATCACATGTCATCTATGGCTTCCACAAAACTCCCCCCAAATTCCCATTTAATTTCTTATGCTGACCCATGATATATCAAAATCAAGATAAGGAAAGTCACAATGTAGAAGGAATAACTGTATAGTAAAGCAGGGGCAGCTGGGTGGTGAAGTGGATAGAGCACTAGACCTGAAGTCCGGAGGGATCCGAGTTCAAATCCAGGCTCAGACACTTTTAGCTATGTGACCCTGGACCCTAAAAATGAAATGGAGAAGGAAATGGCAAACTACTCCAGTATCTTTGCCAAGAAAATCCTAAATTAGGTCATGAAGAGTCAGAGACAACTGAAAAATAATGAAACAACAATAGTGAAGCCAAACAAATTTCCTCTTTAGTCATATTCCATTCCCCCCCACACACACACACAAAAGGCTTCAATCTGCAGAGTCCATCACCTATCTAAAAGTAGGTAGCATGTTTTATCATGAGTCCTCTGGGACTGTGTTTATTTCCTTTGTGTTGGTCAGAGTTCCCAAGTATTAATAAATTTTTTGTCATTATAGTATGGTTATCATATAAAATGTTCTCCTGGTTCTGCTCACTTCACTTTGTATCAGTTTATAAAGTTTTCCCTCGTTTTTCTAAAACCATTCCCTTCATAGTTGTTATTGCTGTTAACCTTTGTTGGACACTTTCATACAGCACAATAATATTCCATTATATTCAGATACCATAACTTGTTCAGCCATTCCCCAATTGATGGATATTTCCCCCAGTTTCCAGTTGTTTACCATCATGAAGAGTTGCTATGAATGCTTTTGTACAAATGAACTCTTTTTCTCTTTCTTTGATCTCTTTGGGTCATAGACTCAGTAGTGGTATCTCAGGCCAAAAAGTAGACCCAGTTTAATGGATTTATGGACATAGTTCTAAATTGCTTTCCAGAATGGTGGGGAGGACCATTTCATAGCCCCAAGAGTACATTAGTGTATCTGTCTTTCCCACAATGCCTCCAGCATTTTTTCATTTTCTGTTTTTGACAACTTTGTCAACATGATGGATGTGAGATGGCACTTCAAAATTTTTTAAAATTTGCATTTCTCTAATTTTTAGTGATTTTAGAACATTTTTAATATGGCTATTATCAATCTTCTTCTGACAGGAACACTACAATCTCTGAAAAATTAATTGTAGTTGAGAATCACCTAAAGGGCAGCAGAGGGACACAGGGTAAGTGAGCACATTATAAACAAGGAATTATGCAGAAGAATGGTAAAACATGTCTTCAGAAAAGTGTACGGTTGAAAAAAACATAGGCTGGTCACATGGCAAGAGTCGGGGATAATTGATGGACAATCTCTGTGCTTTGAAGTAAAGAGAAGTGAATGGAGTTGCAAAGAATCTTCTTCAGGCTTTAGCCCAAATTACCATGACTCCTTTTGGCTTATTTCCCATGACTTATCATTGTATATTTGTCTTTCCCGGGGTCTTTTCCAGGATAGCAAACCTCGCATGGTAATTAAAATGCAAAGAAGAAAGCTGCTGTCAGCAAGGCTAAACTATCCATCTGGAGAGAAGTGTAAGAAAACAAGGAAATTATGTAAGAGCAGCTTCATGATATATGTTATATATTGGTGTGCAAAAGAGAAAGGAGCCCAGTGCTTTTGGCATAATCGCATGTCAGATTCAGGCAGGGTCACTGAGAGTGACTGACGTGGTGGAAAGCCAGTTTGCATCTTCAACACAACATCCACCATCAGGGACACCTGTTGGTGTCAGAGCAGTTTTAAGTACTGTCTGCACTTCTTCTGCCAATGGAAAATGGAGTACCAAGGAGGGAGACTGAAATGAGAGTATAGTTATCCCTTGCACGTTGCAGGGTTTAGCGGTGCCGTGCACCAGTGATTTGGAAAATCCACATAAAAATTTTTTTTTTGGCCTTTGTGCCAGAGAAGAAGTCTGAATTATTATGGTATGAAAAGATAAAATATGTTGACATTATGTAATACTACACATATATTGTGTGCATTTTTGAGTTTCTAAACATTTTCTGTGTCATCTTTGGCTCCCACAAAACTCCCCCCAAATTCCTATTTAATTTCTCATGCTGACCTGCAACACATCAAAATCACAATGGGGAAAGTCGTGATGTGGAAGGGATAACTATGTAAAGGAACAGACTTCACTGATTCAAGGACAAGAAGCAAATAATCCAGCAATATTCTGGAAAGTAGATGGGAAAGGGGTCTAATTTTTCTCTCCCCTGTTTTCCCTTAACCTTTAGTCAGCTTTCATAATCTATATTTTTGCTTTTCCAAGGATGTTTTCCATTTATGCTGTTGGTGCTATGAACATAACTGACTCGTTGTTGAGTCATGTCCAACTTTTTGTGACCCCACCGCTACCCCATTCCTGTCCCTAGCAACACTATCTCACTTAAAAACATGTTTTGAGGGAATCACAACATGGGGAATAGCTCGCACTGCTACTCAGGAGAAAGCATTTTGAAGAACAAAAGCATAATGGAAGCCCTACCACCATCATCAGCGTTGTCCAACATAGCTGACTATCCTTGACCCCATTGTCTCAGCTGCATGGACCCCAGAACACTCTGGGGATGGAGGAGAAGGAATAAAAAGCACTTTTTAAAAAATAGTGAAAATAATATCTTCAGTCTCTTCTTACCTTGGAAGCTTATTTTGAAAATCACAATGATTTAACTTGTTAGCAGTTTAATTCTTTTTTAAAAAGATTAACCAGGCTAATTATTCATCAGATTTCAGGATCTTTGTCAGCTTCAATAAGGATCTTTTGTTACAATGATTAATGTGTTTTAATTGTAGCTTTTCTCAGAGCAATAATTCGATCGCACAGTATTTGCTGAATCCATGGAAATCTTGGAAATGCTTTGACAGCTGAGCTATTCTTGTGAAATGAAAGTAAAGGAATATATGTAACTAACAAAAAGTGTTTTATAGTATATCATTAATATGGATTCTCCCCATCTGACAGGACTCGCCTGACTTCAATTCAATAAGCTGCTTGCTTTACATGCCAATTGCCATGTAGGGATGTGAAGACGTGACGGATTAAATCCGGTAACTGTATTTTTTTTCTCCTTACTAGTGATCTCAAACATGGCATAATAATAGTAAATGTATAAAGGTATATATATATGTGTGTATATGTATATGTATATGCATATATGTATGGCATATATAAAGGTATAAAAGGTAAGGTCCATCAACCAGTTACCATCCATGAACAACCATCAACAAATTAATAGACTGTGCCCCGTGATGACATTTCTATTTTTGACCTAATACGGTGAACATTTAACTGATGGCTGCTGTCCAAATTAAGGGACTTTTTAGCACATCAAAAAACCTGAAAGAGTGATAAATTATGCTTCAGGTTACTAATCTCCTCCTCCCAAAGCTAATCATTGCATTTTTGTATTTTTTTTTTAATACTAGGGTCTATTTATATAACACTTTGTACTTTTGAAAACATATAATTTATACGTGCATATATACATTCTCTGATCCATAAAATTCAAGACTGAGCTGTTCTATGTATATATATACAGACACACATACACAAACATTTGTCTGTGGGTGTATATGCTCTCATTTGATCTTCAGAATAATTCTGAGATAGGGAAGTATCCTCAGTTGCAGATGAATAAACTGAGACTCAGAGGTTAGTGTAAATAATAGCAATAATGATAATAGTAATAATAATAAATGTATATAATAGATGTAATCTGTCAGACAACTCCCCATCCCAGGTTAAACAGCAAAGAAGCAATAATCCTAGGACAAATCTCAGGATTTTGGGTGGGTTTTTTTTTAAGGCCTAATTCAGTGCTTTCTCATTGCAAAATATTAAAGACTCCTTAATTAGCAAGCTGTGGGTTTGGGAAGAGTGTTAACACAATCATATTATACTAATTTGCTGTTTGTTGATAGGCCTTAGCAATCTGCATCAAATGAGTCCATCAAATGTATAAAGGTCCAATTAAAAGTAACAAAATGCATCTTTAAGAATGGATGCTCTAAGTGGGTCACTTTGTATTATATATAAGGGGCTTTGGAGCAGAATGAATGTGCTTTAGTTGACTAAATGATTGGCTTAGTGGTGTGGGTACCAAGAATAGCTTAGTCCTGGGAGAGGCTGAGTTTGACCTAATAATCCTTTTACCTTCAAAAGCTGATAGGCTGGTAATCCTTTTGCTGGTCTCTAACATCTACCTATAGCCCCTGTAATTCCCTCTATTTAAAATATTTGATTCATACCAATTTTGCCAAAAGTAAATAAAATTTCATTTTCATAATGATGATGATGATGATGATTGCTACCATTTATATAGTGTTTTAAGGTTTGCAAAGCTCTTTTACAAATTTTATCTCATTTTGTCTTCAAAACAGCCCTAAGGGGAAGGTGCTATTATTAAGCCCATTTTATAGAAGCAAATTATGTAATATAATGTAAATGTATAATGTAATGTATAATGTAAAGTATAATGTAAAATAATACAGATTATGTAACTTGCCTCAGGTCACATAGCTAGTAAATGTCTGAAGCTGGATTTGAATTCTGGTCTTCCTGACTCCAGGTCCAGCACTCTAGCACCTGTGTCACTCAGCTACTGGCTTAAAAAAAAATTAAACTTCCTTATTTTATTTTTTAAAATGTTTAGTTATGTTTATTTTTTAAAAATCACTATCACTTCCTACTGATATCTCCCCCAGCAAAATTCTCTTTTATCCTAAATAACTTGATTTAACTAAAAAAAAAATCTAATTAAATTTAGTTAAAAAAAAACCCAACACATTGGCCAAATCAGACAATGCACACCCCGTTCCACATTTATAGTTCACTACTTCCCTGCTGAGAGGAGATAAGTATATTTCATTGTCAATTCTCTGATTCCAGTTATTGGTCACTGCATTGTGTGTGTGTGTGTGTGTGTGTGTGTGTGTGTGTGTGTGTGTGTATGTGTGTGTGTGTTTTCAATGTAAAGGTTAGTCCTATATGGGACACAACTCCATGACCCAAATTAGCTAATAATTAGTCAAGCCATGGGAGGGCACAGGGTAGCCCAGAGGATGGCACTCTAGACTTGGAGTTAGGAAGACCTGAGATCAGATCTTGTCTCAGACACTTATTAAACCCTGGGCAAGTCACTTAATCTCTCTCTCTATCTCAGTTTCCTCATTTGCAAAACGAGGGTAACAATAGCACCAACCTCACAAGGTGGTTATGAGGACCAAATGAGATAACATAAATAAAGCACTTTTCAATCCTTAATCTATAAGTAAAATTCACATATATTCATATGCATATTATACAAGCTATAAATAATTATTACTAACAAGGAAAAGATAGTGGATATAGAGGTAACCTCAGAATCAGGAAGCACTGAATTTGAGTTCTACCTTTGGCACATATTATCTGAGTGGCCCTGCAAGAGTCACTTAAGTTCTTAGCATCCCCAGACTCTGAGTTGTGGAACACTCATTACTCTGCATTGATAGAGGGAGTTCAATGATATCACAGGTCTGAACCAAAAAAAAAAAATTAGTCAAGCCTTTTAAATTGGTTACTACTCAATTCCAATAAAATGACCAATAATGATAACAATCTCTTATATCTGATTACCAAATTAGATCACCAAAACACCAGAGTGTTTTCGTTATCTCATTTGATTCATTTGCTCTAGAATTTGCCCTGGAATTTTCTGTGGATTTTCATGACACACTATAACAGAGATTGAATAGTTAACACCTTGCTCCATTCTGGTAGTTGGCAGCCAGCTCCATTTGCCTTTCCCATATCTCATAACCACATGGATGAGAAATCTCACTTAGAAACAAACATCGCATCATCTCTTCTGAAATAGGAATGATGGTAGGGAAGATGACCAGAGATGCCAGACACACAGCCAAGCCTGCGTAGACTTCTTCTGTCCACTATAAATGGAATCCAAGAATTGCCTCTAATGCTGCCAGAATCAGATTAAAATGTAATTGGGAAATATTTAGCAAAATAAATAAAAATAAATAAATAAAACATATAATGTTAAAATGTGGTTTTCTATGTCAATATATGGCCTGGAAGTCCTTATGTATGGTTTAGTGGCTCCCATCTCTATTTGAGTTTGATACCAGTGGTCCAGATGCCAAGAAAATGGAAACGAGTTGTTGATTTTGTTGATAAGCTGAAGAGGTAATCCTAATTTATGGAATTATGGAATGACATTATGGAATGCCAAAGAGCCATTTATGTAACAGAAGGAATTCAACCTAGATGACCTGAGTCAGGGTGTGGTAGCTTGGAAAGGATGAGAAAAAACTCAGTAGAAAAATGGGTACCAGGAGTGCAAAAAAAAAACCAAAAAACAAAACCCCACAACAAAACAAACCCCTTCTAAGTAAGTCTAACTTCTCTCTATATTTGACAGTCTTTTGCCACAGAGTGCCTTTTTTTTTAACATACTTTTCCAAGTTGTTGCATTAACAAATTTGCGCTGATTTCTTTATTCTTGTCATCTAAAGACCACCTTGTAGTGTGATGGTGAACTTTTCCTGTAATCAGGGCCTGCTGCACTGTCTAATGTCAGAAGTGTCTGCTCATATTACCTCTAGGAGACTTGAGAAGATTCCACATGGTGCCTTCTCAGCAAGCTTGATTTGACAGAATGAGTCCCCACGCTAGCTCATGGCACTTATCAGTTAGTCAGCCTTCCTCAGGGAAGAGAATTTAGAGTGCACCATATTCATTTTCCAAATCAAATGCTGTCCCCTCAGGAAGCCATGTGCTACATTATTAAAGGAGATGCCATCAGCCATACCACCACACTTAAACATTCAGTCACATTAAAAAAAAGAGAGAGAGAGAACACACGCTCCAAACTCTATTACATTAACTCTTTCATGCCCCCTTCAATGGACAGATAGACAACTCATAGACTTGAGTCAAGAAGTTTCTTATTTGCCAGTCTCATACTCCTCGGAGGAATCCATGGCCTGATAAGACTTAGAGTAATTGGAAAACCTCTTGTAACTCGTAATGACTCAGGTTGGGTCCTCCATTGCCCCTACTCTGCTTACCACAGAACTCCTACGACAACATCGGAAACAAATTTTCTATACAGGCAACCCACAGGGTGCGCCTCCTTTACTTGGCATAGACTTCTTCTGTCCACTATAAATGGAATCAAAGAATTGCCTCTAATTTAAAAGTAAGCAGACCTACAACTCACACTTCAAAATATGTCTTCTTAGTTGCTGAAAATAAAACTTGCACCCATTTTTATCTTGCCTCAACAAGAAATTGATGAGATTCCCAGAGAAAAGGAGATATCTTTTGTAAAGCTTCATGTTGATATAAATATGAAAATGGATTAAACCCTGCTTCCAATTTCCAAACATGTGTACTTCAATGAATATTAAATGGCAGGGCCCTATCATCGTCATGACTTATTTACTCGCCAGAGTTTTTATCAAAAAGGGACTGGAGTCTTCTGTCAAGCGTGAAAGTCCTCTGTAATTGAGTTTAGAGTGGTAAATCCACTAAACAGGCCACAGCCCCAGAGACAGCCCTGAAACCTACCTGTCAGCTGGTGTTAGATCACAGCTCAAACAAGGCATGCCTGCCCATTCTTGCTAAACACTTCTGTGGCCCAAAACAAAAACAAAAGCAAAAGTTGCTTCTGGGGGATTGTGGGGAGCTGGAGGTTGGGTGAGAGGAAAGGAGGGTGGGAGGGATCCAAACCTTCATTCAACAGCTGCATAATGTCAGCAGAAATAATGATCTGAAATCCAGCCTGGGAGGGAAACTGGATGGAGCCCTCATTCTGCAAGGTGTCATTCCATTCATTTCCACATCCATTAAGCATGAGAGTAATGGAGTGGACACAAAGCTTTTTCATCAGACTTGAGCTTCCAAAACCAAGAGACTCAAAACTTTTCACGATGGCAAGAGATCCATCAGCAGTACCTCCCTGAAACAGTAGCAGCTAGGCCAGACTGAGTCATGGCACAAGCCCAGCTGGAACTGGATTGAGATGCTCCGTAAAAGGATCACCCCTTAGGTGGGTCACACACAGGTCCTAGGGGACAAAAAAGAACTGGAATATGGCCACCAGAGATCTAGAATAATTGAGTGTCTCTTTTTGGAGGGATCCATTCAGGGCTTCTGAACTCCATCTATAAGTCAATAGAGCTGTTCTAATACCTGTCTAGGAAAGTGTTGGGGCAGCTAGGTGGTGCAGAACATAGATTGCTGAGCCTGGAGTCAGGAAGACTCTTCCTGAGTTCAAATCTGGTCTCAGATACTTATTAACTGTGTGACCCTAGGCAAGTCACTTAACCCTGTTTGCCTCAGTTTTCTCATCTGTAAAATGAACTGGAGAAGGAAATGGCAAGTCACTCCAGTATCTTTGCCAAGAAAACCCCAAATGGGGTCATAAAGAGTTAGGCATGACTGAAAAACAAAAACTACTATTTTTTCTTTCGCAAATAATTTTTTCCTTTTATTGACAGATAATCAGAAAATGCTTCCGCCATTGTACACATTAACTTTCTTCACTAAAATGCACGAAAGAGAACAGAAGGAAGGCCAAAAGAAATCACAGACAAATGGTACAACTTTGAAAGTTACATGTTGAGTTTATCATATATTTTAAAAGCCGGCTGTATGTAATAGGGATTCACAGTTTCACAAATAATCCTCTTTGTTCTATTATACTATTTTATTTGCTGTTTGTTAATTTAAGAATTTTCAATAAGTAAAATTAAAAAGCATACATTCAGTAAAAATGAATTCATCTGTTTATATTTGGAATCATTTTTCTAAGTAGAAAGATATACAGGCATCATGTAAATCAGTCCTATGTAGCAAAGTATCCCCAGACCGATTCATGTCTATATCTAATGTGCTTGCCCATGTATTCATGGATGTGCATGTCCATGGGATTTAATGTTTGCCCTGTGAGGCATACCTGTGTTTTCTAGGGATGCTTATTTTCATGAGTTTATTTCAGGGTCCAAGGATGTGTTGATGGGTATACGCCTGCTTCTGCTTGCTGTCTGTTAGTAGATGTCATGCTTTGTCTGTGCCCTAACTTTAAGCTTTTACTGACACAGCTTCACTTGTCAGTGACACTTTGTCTTGGAATCTTCCTTCTCAAGCATAACTTGCTCAGGTCATTATAGAGATCTTATAGCAGGTTTTCAAAGTCCTGTGATTTAGTTTTTTAAATCCAGAAGGTTGTGAGGATAGTCAACCCAAGCTTTGTCAGAGCATTTCTTATTTCTTCCTGAAGGCCAACCAACCATATTAACGTAGGGAATACAGAGATCCTAAGGGATTCTAGTTGAGATTTTAAATAACTTGTCAAAGAGTCTTCCTGCCCAGGTCCTTTCCCAATCTACATGAGTCTACCTAAATTGCTAATGGCCCCTAATGCCTGGAAAGCATTCTATCCTTCCCTCTACCTCATAGAATTCTTAGCTTCCTTCCTAACACAGCTCAGAAGCTTCCTGAATCCATGAAGTCCTTCCTGATTTCTGTCTCCTGAAATTAGTCAGTCAATAAGTATTTATTAAGTGTCAACCATGTGCTAAGCACTTAATGCTGAGGATATAAAGAAAGGGGAAAAACATAGTCCCTCTCATCCTCCCCAAAGAAGCTCGCATTCATATGGGAGAAGCAACTTGCAATCAACCATGTACTCTACATATAGGATATAGATATAGATATATATTACAAATGTGAATAATCTCAGAGAGAAGGCATTAGCAGTAGAGAGGATCAGGTTAAGACTCCTCACAAAAGGTGGGTTTGAGCTGAGACCTGAAGAAAGGCCAGAGTGAAAAGTAGAGGTGAAGGGAGGGTGAAAAGGCTTGGAACTGGGAGATGGAGTATTGTGGAAGAGGAACAACAAGGAGATTATTGTTTCTGGGTCATAGATTATGTGCAGGGGAGTAAAGTGTAAGAAGCCTGGATAGGTAGGAAGGGTCCAGATTCTGAAGGGTTTTAAAAATCAAGTTGGAGATGGAAGGTATTGGGAGGTGGATTTTTGTTCATTGAAAAAACAATTTAGAAAAGCCAAATGGAGGATTTTGTATTTGATCCTAGAGGTAATAGGGAGTCACTGAGTGATGCGGTCAGATCTGCACTTTAGGAAGATCTCTTTTGGTAGCTGAGTGGAGTATAGACTTGAGTGGGCAGAGATTGAGGTATGGAGACTTGCCAGAGGGTTCTTGCAGTAGTCTGGGCATGAGGCGATGAAGACTTATGTTAGCATGACAGCTATGTGAAATGAAGAGATGTAAAGATAGAAATGACAAGACTCAGCAACACACATTAGATACGGAGAGTAAGTGTGGAGGGAGGATTTAAAGATGACACTGAAGTTGCAAGCTTGGGTAACAGGGAAGATCGTGGCACTCTTGACTGTAAGAAGGAAGCTGGGAACAGGGAGGCTTGAGAAGGAAAATAATGACTTTTGTTTGGACGTGTTCAGTTTGAGATGTCTATGGGACATCAGATTGGAAATGTATAAAAGGGAGCTAGCAATTCGAGATTGGAAGTCAAGAGAGAGGTTAGGGTTGGATAAATAGAGCTAATAATTTTCTACAGACAGTTGATAATTGTGAGAGTTGTTGATATCACCAAGTGAGATAATACAGAAAGAAAAGAGAAAGAGGGGCCAGTCTTAGGGGACTGGACCTGGGTGGAGATCCAGCAAAAGAGACTGACAAGGAGTGGTCACTCAAGGAGAGAAGAACTCCAAGAAAATAATGTCACAAAAACCTGGAGAGGAGAAAGTATCCAGGAGAAGAGGGTGGTTGACAGTGTCAAAGGCTGCAGGGAGGTCAGGAAGGATGAGGATTGGATAAATGGGTTTCTTGGCTTAAAAAATAAAAAGAATAGGGACTGAGAAAAGGTCATTAGATTTGGCAATTAAGAGATCATTTTCTAACATTGGGAGAATAATTTCAGGTGAATGGTGAGTTCAGAAGTCAAATTACAGAGGGTTTAGAGGAAAGTGAGAGGAAAGGAAGAGGAAAGGAAGTAGAGACACCTACTACACACAACTTTCTCGAGGAGTTTAGCCACAAAAGGAAGTAGAGATATAGGATATTAATTAATGGGATGAATGGTCAAGTAAGGATTTTGGGTTTATGTTTTTTTTTTTTAAGATGAAGGAGATACAGGCACATTTGTAGGCAGCAGAAAAACAGCCAGTAAATAAGGAGAGATTAAAGATTAATGAAAGAATAGGGATAATCAAGGAAGCAAGCTGCTGGGGAAGACTAGATGGAATGGAAGCATTTTTGCATTTTGAAGAGTTTGCACTGGCAAGAAGGGCTACCTCTTTATGTGAGATGGGGTAAAGAGGGAACTGGTGCGGGAAGATGACTGAGTGATAGGAGATCAGGACTAAGGGAAGGAACTATAAGCAAATGGAAAAATCACACACACACACACACACACACACACACACACTTTATTTACTTATTTGTGTGCATGTTAACCTCTTCTACCTCTCCCACCCTCACCTCCCAAAATATAATCTCTTTTAGGGCAGGGAACATTTGTCTATCCGTTTATTTCTTCCTTCCCTTCCTTCCTTTCTTCCTTCCCTTATCTCTTTTCCCTATGCCTAGCAGGATGCCTTATAAGTAGGCACCTAATAGCAGTTTTTTGAACTGAATTTTTTTTATTGTGAGGCCTCTTAAGGATTTTAATGGTTAGTGGAGTTTCTTCTTCTGGGGTCAGTCCTGCTTTAATTTGCTAACTTTATACAAATAAATTAATTTTTTCATTTTGTAGAGCCCCTTTCTCTAGCCTTACTCTTCCACACTAAAAAGGTAAATTAATCCCCTAATACACCTCTTCACACTGCCCAGCAAAGTTCCAGAGAGCACAGTGCCTGGAGCATAGTAGGCAATGTATAAATGCCTATTCCCTTCCCTCTCTCTTTTCAACTCTGTGTGAACCTATGTGGCCAGATGTAGTTTAAATCAATAAATATTCTTTTCTTTTGGTGAGGAGCCGGGGAACCTGTGCCAGGCAAGAAAGGCAGCATGGTACAGTGAAGAGCACCGGATGGGTACTCAGAGATCCTGAGTTCACAAATCATTTTGCTTCCCTGAGCCTCAGTTTCCTTATCTATAAAATTAGGTGGCTGGATTAGGCGATCTCTTTTCTAGGTCAAAATCTATGCCTCTGTGATCCTTTTTCCTTAAAAATGTGAGGGTGCTACACACATGTGGGAGCCCTGCCCTTTTACCCTTTCTCCAAGAGAATGGGACCAACAATGACCTGAATCTCTGGGGTCAAGTTCGGTTGGGTTGAAGGGCATTTTCCTGTATTGGGCCCCAAACTCCCACCCTTAGGTTCCCTTACTCTTCCTAAGAAGTCATTTAAACTAAGGATTTGTTATTAATTCAAGGGTGGCATGGGAGAGAGAGGTTCTTTTTAAATCCATAGGGAGATTCATAGCACCAGAGCCCTTGTCCATTATTTGAATATTTAAAGACCACTATCAGGTCTCATCCTAAGTATGATTTTCTCTAGGGTAAACATCACAGTTCTTCCAACCCATCCTTCTATGGCATGGCCTCCGTTCCTGCCTCCAACCCCAGTATTTCAAGCAATTGCAAGTTTTAGACTCCAAAAGTCAAAGGGATCTCAAGAGATCATTCCAGAATAGGATTTACTATAATTAATAATTAATCAAGGTTTTTGCTTTAGGATTCTCAAGGACCTCAAAGGCTCCACAAAAGATTTCATTTCCACTTAGCAACCACTTCATCTAAACCCTCTTTTTAAAAAAGCTGCCTTATTGATGCCTATTTTTTTTATCCCAAATAATTTCCTGATATTCACCCCACTCCCCCATAGAAGGAAGAAATCATTTAAGCAAAACCACAGAGAGTGAGTCTTATAACCTATGTAATATTAGAGGAAGTATATTTTATCAATGTTTCCTATTGCATTTAACCTCAGTTCAGCTGTCTTTAACTTTAGGTAGCTGGGTGGCATTGTATCCCCAGGGACACTTACTAGCTGTGTGACCTTGGGCAAGTCATTATACTCTCTTAACCTCAGTTGCCTAATCCACACATTGGGGAAAATAAATGCACTTAACTCACAGAGTTGTAATGAAAAACGACATATAAAAGCACTTTGCAAACTTTAAAGTGTTATGTAAGAGGTAGCTAGCATTATTATTGTAATATCTAAGGTAGCCTCTTGCCAGTTGAGAGTTAAATTGCTTTCTTCTGTGTTTTTCTGTTCACCCCATTGGTCTAAGGAGCCCCTAAGGGAAGAGTTACATATTCCCATCAGAACAGGAATTCTCTTAGGGCAGGTGCCATTTTTCTTCACCTCTCATCAAATCAGAATCCATGAAAGCAAGCATCATGTCTTCTTTTCCTTTATACTCTATACCCAGAGCTCTGCACACAGTGGATACTGCAGGCAGTCTGGGTGTAGGCTGCCAAACAAGTATTTTTTTTCACCAGCACAGCCCTAAGAAGAGCACTAGATGGCAGGCTTACCCTCGAGATGGAGCCTCTGTCGGCTGTGCTGACTGATTCCTATTCTGCAACAGAGTGAATTCCGGATCTGTCCTGAATACTTGGGAAGATTTTGCTTGTGAGGCCCAAAGAGGGTGGAACCAAGTACCTGGATGGGGACAATCCCAGAAATGTTTCTAGGTAGACAAATTTCCTCCTGCAACAACAATAGAAGCTGTAGGAACAAGCATGAACCATCTTGCCTGTTTTGGCCTGATCAGTTGCAAGGTCTATACCTCCTGCCCAGTTTTCCTCACTCTTTGGTCTAGGGCTCTAGAACATCCCAGAATCCCCAGGGTCAGACTTCTGGTCTAGTTTCTGTTGAAAGTCTTCAGTCTACATCGGCATAAAAGCATCATCGAAAGCCTCCCTTTAGCAGGGACGGGGTGGGACCTCTGAGCCGGGGACTATACACAGTGACACAGATACAACACCCGCTTTTCTTGGGCTTGCCAACCCAAGGAAGAAATCGCTCAAATTCTCTGTAGCTCAAAGTGACAGAAATATAGTCTATCCATGTCACTTGAGGAGAGAAGATGGGTCCTGCTTCTTCTAAATATCCTGACAAGAGCTAGCCTTTATAAAGTTCTTTAAGGTTTACAAAGCGCTTTACAAATGTCACAACATTTGTAATATTTACACAACATTTACAAATGTCACAACATTTGAGACGTAGATGCTATTAATAATAATGACAATGAAAGTTAGCATTTATATGGTGCTTTAAAGTTTGCAAAGCGCGTTATAAATGTTATTTCATTTTACCCTCACAACTCTGAGAGGTAGATGCTATTAATAATAATGATAATGAACGTTAGCATTTACATGGTGCTTTAAAGTTTGCAAAGCACTTTACATATGTTAACTTATTTGATTTTTACAACCATCCTATGAGATAGTTGCTACTGTTGTCTCCATTTTACAGATTAGGAAGTTGAGGCACATAGACTTGCCTAGGGTCACACAGGTTAGTGTCAGAGGTCCGATTTGAACTCAGGTCTTCTAGACTTCATTTTGCACTGTTATTCCCATTTTAGAGATGAGGAAACTGAGGCTAAGATAAGTTAAGTAACTCTGTGAAGTAGGTGCTAATTTCATTCCCATTTTATAGATGAGTAATCTGGGGTTGAAAGAAGTTAAGTTACTTGTCCAGGGTCACATAGCTCCTAAGTGTCTAGGTCAGGATTTGAATTCAAGTCTTCTTGCTTCCAGGCCTAGCTCTCTATTCAATGCCCCACCTAGTTGCCACAACCTTTAGGTTTGTTTCCCTATCTTCTTCTAAAAACTGTAGCTTCTCTCCTGTCCCCACCCCATCCTATCTAGGGCCTTTGATATTCATAGAATCCAAGAGCCAAAGATAGGATTTAGAACCCTGAGGGGAGCTTAAGAGATTCAGCTGGTCCCAATCCCTTCAAGGTGGGCAGGGAAGTCCAGCTCAAAAGACAGTCAATATCAGAACCTTCATTCGAACCCAGATCATCTGCCCCTAAACATATTGCATCACAAGAAGTTTGCTCCCTTTTCCTAATTGAGGACTCAGTTTTTTTGTACTGATTTAAGGGTTGTAGACACTTCACAATTGCTTAGTGTAGGGAATATGAATATTACTTCATTTTACAGAGGCCAGATCAGAGGCTTAGAGAGAAGAAGGCACTTACCTATGCTTATATAGTAAGTAAGGTAGGGAAGCAAATCCAGGTCCTCTAAGTTTGTAGGATCATAGCTATAGAACAGAGAGGTCTCCTCTGACCTCTATCTTTCTATCTTATCTGATGTAACATGTTGCTCATGAACTTTTATGCTCTTTATGCTCTCATGAACTATATTGTCTATGGAGTTTTCTTGGCAAAGATCCTAGAGTGGTTTGCCATTTTCTTCTCCAGTGGATTAAGGCCAAACAGAGATTAAGTGACTTGTCCAGAGTCACACTGCTAGTAAATGTCTGAGGCAAAATTTGAACTCAGGTCTTCTTGGCACCAGGCCCAGTGCTCTATTCTCCGAGCCACCTAGCTGTCTCTAAGGCTATGACTGCAACTAAAGCTTAGAGATGATGAATCGTTGAGGTTCAGGGGCAGCAAAAAATGTCGGGGTGCAAGGTGGTCTTGAAAGGATTCACTCAGGCTATCTTCAAATCAAGTAAAGGCATTTATTGGGGGTAACATAACACACCAAGCAGTCTCCTCTGCTCCTTAAGGGAGACGCAGCTTAAGGGAGAGGGTGGCAGTCTCCATGGGAGGAAGCCCCACAAGAGACAGGGGGCTCCCTCAAGGGAGATGGCTCCTTAAGGGAGATGCCCACTAAAGGGGGACACCTGATAAAAGGAGATGCCCACTAGCCAGGAGAGACTAGGGATTCTTACAGAGGAAAACTTGCCGTGGGCGGGGACACGAGGTAGCCAGGGACATGTAGGCAAGGGGGCATTTATTCCATTGTTCAGCTCATTTGCCTGGGGCATAGGACCCCCCTTTAGTTTTGATATTTCTTTGACCAGCTGGCTTGAATCTCACTGTGTCAAATGGTATTTGAGATAATGGGCTTATTGATGATCAGTCTATTTGAATCTCACCATCTCCCCTCCTCAAGAAGTAGGCACCCAAATTAATTTGGGTAAAAGGGTGAGAGTTTTGCATTCCTCATCAAAATGATTTGCCAATAACCATGCAGCTAAGTGGCAGAGGCAGGATTTGAGCCACCAAACTAATCTTAAAACTATGTAGCAACTCAACCCTTCCCCCTAATTAAGAGCTCTATGGCTATCTTGAACCTCTGCACTAAGATTAAAGTTTTCATTAATGTCTACTGATCTCCCCCAGGGGAAAGAAGAAAGCCAGTGGTGGGAAGGGCATAATTCAATAATGTAATTTCTTGCCCCTCTGTAAGCATGTTGGGTACTAGATAAGTGATCTAATAAGCAGTCAACAATCCGTGGGTTCTCTTTTCCATCCTCACCACTAGCTTGAGTTATCTCTGAGGCAAGAAGGGAGAGAGAAAAGAAAGGCGGGAGACAGACCTAAGAGAGCAGGGGCAAAACCATCACCACTTTAGGCAATATATCACTTACCCCCAAGGTCCTTTCAGAGAAACATCCTCACCTACAAATTGTTGTAGCTGGGTAGATAACATTGTGGAGACCTGAGTTTGAATATTGCTTCAGACACTTCCTAGATTCAGTTTCCTCATTTATTAAATGGGGATATTAACACCAACATTATCTGCTTGACAAATTTGCAGCAAGAATTGTGCTTTACAAACTTTATGCCACCATGTAAATGTGAGTTATTGTTACTAAGCTCCCTGAAACAGAAATGGGGACTCAGTTATACAGTAACCCACAAAATCCATAACCCTTAAAGGGAATGACACCATATGGCAAAGCCATATCATGTGTGTGTGTGTGTGTGTGTGTGTGTGTGTGTGTGTGTGTGTGTGTGTATGTAAGACGTTTGTTGGAAAAGATTAAGGTAAGCCAAGGAATCAAGACAACATAAACTTTAAACGACCTGGGGTTTTCTGGAGATAGGATGTATTGTAAGATATGGAGTCAGGGGCCGAGGAGAGTAAGAAGCAGGAGTCAAAGTGAAGTTGAAACTCTGAAGCCTCAACTAGGGCCAGGGAATATTCAAATGATTGGACTAGTTGGGACAAGAAAGCGGAGAATCCCTTTATTCCTTTTCTCTCTGGGAAGTGACAGGATTTGATCTCTTGAGGGCTCTTTGGGGTAGGCTGATTCTTAGTTCAATAATTACTCCAATGACTTTGTGATCTCATCAATTAGGAGACTCCCTGCAGATTGCAGTCCACCCAGATTGCCTTTTCCTGGGCCAATCAACAAACATTTATTAAGGATGCAGTACATGTAATATCTACCAAACGCTGTGATGGCACTCTCAAGAAATCTCATGTTCTAATGGGGGAGACAACATAAAAACAACTATGTGCATATCAGACAAATACAAGGTAGATAAAAAGTAATCTGAGAGAGAAGATAGTAGAAGTGGAGGACCAGGAAAGGCTTTCTGCAAGAGACAGGATTTGAGCTGAGTCTTGAAAGGAGCCTGGGAATCCAGAAGGCTGAAATGAGGAGGGAAGATAGTGCAAACCATGGAATTGGGAGATGAAGCACCACGTGTAGGCCATTTAGCTGGTTTGTTGAATGTGTAAAGGGGAATAAAATATAAAAAGACTGGAAAGATAGGTTGGAGTTTAAATGAAAACAAAGGATTTTATATTTGATCCTGGAGGTAATGGGGAGCTACTAGAGTTTATTGAATGGGGGAATATGTGATAAAATGGTCAGATATCCACTTAGGAAAATCACTTTGGCATCTGAGTGCAGGATGGTTTGGAGTGGGGAAAGACTTGAGGTGGGGAGATCAGCTAGAAGGTGAGAGGTGATGAGGGCATATCATAAGGCATATTATATGAGACTGGTACTTTTATGAGAGATAGTGTAAGGCTAGGAATGACAAGATTTGATAACAGATTGGGTAAATGGGATGTGTGAGAATGTTCTTATCCACATTTACGGAATCATAGTGGCATAGATCTGGAAGGGACCAATGGGTCCAAACAGCTGAATATTCTTGGCCCAGGTCACACATATAATAAGTATCTGGAGTGAGATTTGAACCCATATCTTCCTGGCTCCAAATCCAGTCTCTTTCCACAGCTATTCTATTCTCTTCCTAGATTCTTCACAGAGGATTCATGGAATGCCCCAAAGGCCTTCTTTTGGGTCTTTTTTTTTTTCAGCCCTTTGTGGGTAGCAGTGAGTTGTTAGTAGAATTTTATGTGTAAAATAATAATTCTGTATTTCTTTGGGTAATTTGTGAAATTACTTAGAAGGGGAGAGGGATCAGTACATGTTAGCCTGATGGATCAGTCAGGTTGAAATCATGCTATGCTTAGCACCATTCCAATAGGGATATGTCTGTTCCATCCAACCTCACAAAGTACCTACTTCTGTTCATGGTATATGGTAAAATTAACTCTAAGAGTTAATATCTTTCTTGTTTCAAGTAGCATTTTCTGGGGATATAATGGTTTTATAGAGGACAAAAAATCTGGGCTCGGAATTGGAAAGACCTAGGTTTAATTTTTTTCTTTAACATTGACTAGCTGAATAACTATGGGCAAGTCAACTAATCTCTTAGAATCTCGGGTAACTCTCTAAGACTATTAAGGTGGAAGGGGTAGTGGTGGTGGTCGAAAAGTGCAAATCTGGGTAGGGGCAATTTTTCACACTAATGAAGTCATAGGTCCTTGCTAAATTGATCATGGTGCAAAGGGATGCTGTTATCATTCTTAAAGAGAGGATATTTGTACAACAAGAGACTGCTTTAGAGACCAGGCTCTCATTGACCAGTCCCCTATTTCTAGCCTAGAGCATTTTGCATAAGACTCTCCTAATTGGTGGAGAGAATGATGTTTCAATGATCTGTGTCTGTGTCAGCGTCAGAGTTGATTCGAAAGTTTTGGAAATGAGAGACATTCTTTATTCCTTCTCAAAAGAGGCACATGTTCCAGATTGTTTTCAAGGAGAAAGGAAAAAAGACATTGAAAAGCAAGTATATAAAGGATCTTTAAGATGGCCTCAAATTCTAATTTGTCTTGTTTATTCTAATTTGTTTCCAGAGCTTAGTATAGTGCCTGGCACATAGTATGTGCTTAATAAATGTTTATTAATTGATCATTCCCTAGAAATTTGAGGGTATTTGCCTTTGGGTGAGTTCGGGGTCTTTCTCTTGGTGAGCAAGATCTCAGTTTGCTCCCATTTAAAGAGCTCATTCACTCATGTATATTCTGATCTATGGGACCTTTCTGATTTTTGTTTGCTAACTACTTGGATAAATGGATTTATTTACTATGGTCACTATTTGCGATGGTCCTTTGTGTAACCAGCATTTAGTAGGAAGGTGTCAAGCTTGTGAGTATAAGCTTAGGTTACCCTACCCTTTTAAGGTATAGTGACAAAAGAATCTAGCAGTTTTATAACTTCTGAACCTAAAAAAATATATACTGAAGCCCTAGAACAGCAATATTTAGAGGAAGAGACTGACATAACTTTGCAAAGTATTTAGCATAGTCAGTGCCTGACACATAGTAGGCACTTTATAAACATATAAAGCTTATTCTTTTCCCTTCTCATAGTCTAGTATCCTCTCTCAAAAAAGAACAGAGTAGCCAGCCTCGTGGCCCCTTCTCTTGCTGCCCTCCACACTATCAAAATCTCCCTTGGGAAGGGATGAGTCAGATTCCAGAAATAGCCACCGATGCTTCCCCATAAACTTCATTTAGACAACTCATGTGGACACAGTAATCTTCCCTGGGGCAGCAGATGCCTGCTTCAGATCAAACTTGCAAAAAGGAAAGATAAGAAAATTATCATCTAAGATTCTATTTCTCTTCTCTATACTATTTGTTCACTCAGATTCTCTGTGATTCTGATTAATAGGCTGCTCAGACTAAAGATCTGTTCTCTAGTCATGACTTCTGCTTCTTCTTACCCATCCATGTAGTGAGGGATTTGAGGGGCTGGTACAACAAGTGGTTAATTGTGGGCATCAAGTGAGCCACACTTATCCCAGGGTCTTCATTTTTTTTAATATTTATTTATTTTTTTTACTTATTCCATATTTTTAGTTTCCACCATTCACTTTTTACTTATTCCATCTTGTGACTCAATTCTGGAACTAGCTTAGTTTTTTTTTAACAATTGGTTTCAGCATATCCCTGCATCCAAATCAACTTATCCCGTACAGTTACTAAAGCTAATACGTTGGACTTCACAGACCTTGTACCACTCAAAAATCATCTCACGTGCTACCTTTGGCAGATAGACTACTAAATCTTGGTTTATGGTTTCCCAAGAGGACCCTCAACTTCCTGAAAACAGGGAGTATAAACCAGGTGACATTTCAAAAATTTCATCACCTCAACTATTGAAGGGTTCTTTGGCTCTATGACCTTCTTTGGTCAGAATAATTTTCCACTTAATCAGGCAATCAACCAAGAAATATTTTTGAGTCCTTACTACATGCTTAGTTCTGTACTAGGTAGGCACCGTGGGGGTAGAGTGGGAGGGTAGAAGTGAAGACCACATGATGCCTGCCCTTAAGAAGTTCATAGTCTAAACTTTAAAAGAAAAGAACCATCACATAGAAGATGGAGAATAAAGCTCTGAATTATACAATAAGCTAATTATCAATTAATTATAGTGGGAGGATTGATCAGGGGACTTCTAATCACTTCAGTTCCCCTAAGCCCAGCTGGTGAAATTGCAAGCTGTAATGGAAAGATAATTGAGACAATGAAGTATTACACTCTCAAAGGAAGTGCTCTTTCTTAGTCTCCTTTGCTGGATCTTCATCCAGGTCATGTCCAATAACCAGGGGTGTCCTCCAAGAATTTGTGGTGAGCCCCTTCTTTTTTCCCCTCCGTATTATCTCTCTTGGTGATCTCATCAGCTCCCATGCATTCAGCTGTCAGGTCTGCGGAGATGATTCCCAGATCTATACATCCAGCCCTAATCCTTCTCCTGAACTCTAATACTGCATTCCCAAATTTCTTTTGGACATCTCAAATTGGATGTCCCATAGGGATCTCAAACTCTATAAATCTAAAACAGAACTCATTATCTTTCCCAAAAAACCCTCCCTTCTTCCCAGAATACTACCTCTCAGTCACTAGGTTCATAACCTAGGCAACATCCCGGACTCCTCATTTGTAATTATTTCACATAGCCAACCCATTTGTCAAATATTGACATTTTTACCTTCACGATATTTCTCTTTTAAGCCCTCTTCTCTCCACTTACACAACCACCACCTTAGTACAGGCCCTCATTGCTTATTCACTGGATTATTGCAATAACTTTCTAATTATTCTCCTTGACTCAGGTTTCTTTCCTACTGCAATTCATCCTCTCTGCAGTTGTCAAAGTGATTTTCTAGAGGCCTGACCGTGTCATCCCCCTACTCAATAAACTCCAATGCCTCATTATCTCCAGTATCAAACATAAGATCTTTTTTTTTTTTTGGCATTTCAAAGCCCTTCACAATGAGATCCATTTCTACCTTTTCGGTCTTCTTATATTTACTCCTCTCCTCACAGTCTAGCTACACTGACCTGCTTACTGTTCCTCACACATGACTATTTATCTCCCAACTCTCTGCCTTTATACCAGCCATTCCATAAGCTCAAAATGCTCTCCCTTCTCACCTCCAACTCTTAGCTTTCTTGACTTCTTCCTTCCTTCTTTCCCTCCTTCCTTCCTTTCTTTTTGGCAATCAGGATTAAGTGATTTACCCAGGGTCACTCAGCTAGTAAGTGTCTGAGGCAAGATTTGAACTCAGGTCCTCCTGACTCCAGGGCCAATTCTCCATCTAGCTACCTAGTTATCCTTGGCTTCATTTAAGACAGAGCCCAATTTCCCCTTTTGATATGAAGCCTTTCCTGGTTAGACCTGGGATAGTTGCCCCTTGGAAGAATAACTTGTATCATTCAGTTGGAGGGATACGCCAGAGGGAGTGCAGCAAATCAATAATTATTATGAAACACCACCTCGTGCCTGGACTAACACAACAGCAGCCTGCTGGTTGGTTTCCTTGCCTCACGTGTCTCTCCACTACAATCCATCCTCCACTCATCTCTCAGAGTGATCTTCTTAAAACGCAGATCCAGACCAGACCACTGCCCTATTCAATGAACTCTACTGGTTCTCTGTTACCTCAAAGATCAAATATAAAACCCTCTGTTTGGCATTCAAAGCTTTTCCTACCTTTCCAGTCTTCTTACACCTTAGTCCCTTCCATATATTCTGCCATCTATGATATTGTTCCTTGCATCACCTCTCACAGTATGATCTAGTGTGGTGGCTGTGTGAGGGGAGAGAAGGGGATGTGATAAAGCCTTGATAACTGAATTTATGTAGAGGGAGAGAGAGGTGTCAAGGAAGATTCCAAGTTTATGGAACTGGGCAACTAGGAGGACAACAGCAACAGAGAAGTTTAGAAAAGGGAAAGGAATGGGGGAATGTTAATGAGTTCTGTTTTGGCCATGTTACGTTTGACATACTTATGAATCGTCCAATTGGAGTTCAGTTGGCAGCTGGAGATGTAGGATGAGAACTGAGGAGATATGATGGATGGATGTGTAGATTTGAGGGTCATCTTCATGGACATGATACTTGGATCATAGGAACTGATGAGAACACTAAGAAAGGGTGTAGAGAGAGAAGAAACTAAGGCCTAGGACAGAGCCCTAGGACACACCCATGCATCGGTAGAAGGATAGGGATAAATATCTTGCAAAAGAGGCTGAGAAGGACCAAGTAGACAAGTAGAAGAACCAAGAGAAAGCAACGTCACAAAAGTCCAGAGAGGAGAGTGATTCAGTAGGTCACCGATGTCAGTGGTACAGAGATACCGAAAAGATTGAGGGTTGACAAAAGGACATTAGATTTAGCAAAAAAATGTAACCTGGGACTCAAGCCTAGGCATTTGCATAAGACTCCCCTCACTAGTGGAAAGAATGATTACTCAAAACTCCATGCCTGCCTGAGGAGCAACATTGGAGAGAACTTGACAGAAGAGAGCTCCTTTTCTTTTTTTCTTCTGGCTTTCTATCTTTAAGAGAGGACATACCTATGAGACTCCAGGCTCTCTCCAAGGATAAGTCGCCGAAGGGAGAGAAAAGAAAAAGGCTTGCATGTAGAGGAATTGTCCCTGTTTTCAGCTGGCTCCATCAGAACCTCAGGAGAAGTTTCCCTTGAGTGAGATTAGGGATACTTTTTTGGTTGAGTTGAAATATTTTGCTCTCAGTGCCAAAGGTCATTCATCCTTTGTGTTATCTGGTATATGCTAATTTGCATAGCTCCTCTGATTTCTACTTGCTATCTGTTTGGATAAGTGGATTTATCCACTATTCACTATGTGTCTTTGTATAACTAGCATAGGGTGAGAAGAGACCTAAGACTTTCAATATAGCTTGGAGCATTCCTTCCCCATTAAGGGATAGTGATCAGGAAAAGTGACTTGAATCTAAAACATTTCCCCTAGACTGGCGATATTTAGTAGAGCACATAGATATAATTCTAGTCTGGTTTCCCTCTCTGAGGAAAGCAGGGTAGGCTAGCCTCATGGCCCCAATCTCCTGATCTTCGTGGCGGGAAAAAATCTCCCTTGGAGAAGGATGGAGGAAATTCTATTTAGTATCTATGTTTCCTGGAAAGTTTCATTTTGGCAGTCTCATGTGGACCTACCCATAATCCACAATGACAACATACACAAACACACACACACAGAGCTTACAAAAATGAATACAATCATGAGCAGTAGTTGCCAAACTGTCTAGTTTGGCCATTTCTACTAGCCTTTTTTTTTTTTAAACTATCATTGCAGGGGAAGAGCCAAGATGGTGGCTGGAAAGCAGAGACTGGCGTGAGCTCCCTGCCAGGTCCCTCCAAAAACCTATAAAAAAAATGGCTCTGAACCAATTCTAGAGCTGCAGGACACACAAAATAGCAGAGGGAAGCAGGGCTCCAGCCCAGGACAGCCTGGATGGTCTCTGGGTAAGGTCTATCCCACATGGAGCTGAGAGCTGAGCAGAGCCCAGTGTGGGCAGCGTGGACCAACAAGACCAGGAACCGGGTGGGGCATATCCTAGCACCCTGAATCAGTGAGCTGTGGCACTTACCAGACTTCTCAACCCACAAACACCAAAGACAACAGAGAAGGTTAGTGGGAAAAGCTACTGGGGACAGGGAGTTTGTGGTTTGGCCACTGCCCCAGGGGCAGCGGAGTTAGGGCGGCTACAGAACTACAGCTGCAATTGCTTCTGGCCCCAGGCCCACCTGGTGGGAGGAATTAAGTGGCAGATCAGAGCAGGAGTGAAGAGCCTGCTGAACATCTAAGTCCAGTCCAGGTTGGGGGTTCTTGGGGAAGGAGGAGTGCTGGTGAGGCAGAGCTGGCACATCCCCCCAAATGTGGAACATAGAACTCTTTAGTCTACAAACAGTCATAGAAAATTTGACTTTCAAACACAGG
>CM053625.1:279539373-279569609 GCA_028646595.1 Phalanger gymnotis | reverse complement strand
CAGACTGGGGAACAGGGCAACCAGAATATATGCCATCTTGGAGTGGGGGGGAGGGTAGAAAGGGAGAAAATTTGTAATTCAAACTCCTGTGAAAATCAATGCTGAAAACTAAATATATTAAATAAAAAAACAAAAAAAGAACATCTTAGAGTAGAAAAGTAAAAAAAAAAACTATCATTGCTTTAGTTACCACTACCTCCTCTCTTCTCTGCCATGCCCTTCTTTTTCTGGAATCTTCTATACCTGAAGCTTTCCATGCTGGAAACTTTCATCTACTATAAAGCCTCCCTAATCGGTACCTCCCTTCCTGTGAGATCATGCTAAGCTTTTTGGATATCTCCCTTTCCTTCCCTTCCCAATTAAGTTATGGAGATGTTGGTTAATACTCCAATTTGGTAAGGTGAGTACCACCCTACCTTGCCCCTGCCTTCTTCTTCATACATCAAGCCTTGGCTATTTCCATTTAAGCCATACAACTTTCCCTAAAACACACAAAATAAAGGCCTATCACTTTGAACTTAATGGCTGGTCTGAGTCTTCTTCAAAACCCCCTTTAAATCCCAAGGTCATGACAATGGACTAGAATACCAATTTAGAGTTCATTTATTTGGTGAACTAATATTTCTACAAATATAAGACTATGTATGATTCATTGTCAAGTGAGAGGCACATCCAATACATTCTGTAATTCAAAGAAGTAGGAAAAGGACTATAACCTGGGGTAGCCAAGGAAGGCTTCATGGTGTGAGTGATCCCTGATCTGGGCCTTGAAAGACAGATGAAATTTGAGTAGATGGAAGGAGAATGGGCATTCCAAGGAGAGAAGGTTGGAACAGATGTGTGCTTCTCCTTAATATTTCCTATGCCTGATTATAGCCCTTAGAAAAATCTTAAACAAAGTAAACAGAACTAATAGAAAAATATATGTGGTGACCACAACAATATACAAGAAAATGAAAGACATTAGAATTCGGATCAATACAATGCCCAATCTTGACTCCAGATGACTTTGATGAAACATTCCTCTTGGTAGAGAGTTGGTAGACTACAGATGTTAAGGCATTCATTCTTTGAAATAGCCAATGTCTTCATTTGTAACTGTATCTCTCAGTTATGATGAAGGGCTCTATTAGATAGAGGTTGGGGAAACTGGGAAGTAACTGATTTTTTAAAAAAATAACTAAAATATTTTAAAAAACTAAATATAAAATATCTTAGAGAAATCAGTTGTTCTGAATCCTTCCTATAACTTGGAGTTTTGTTGGGGGGAGGAGTTTGCCTTTGCCTCTCTCGGGAGTGACACCCTACTTTTAACTAGCTACACCACTCTGTTGAGCTATGTTGTATATTTACTTCCCATAGTGTGAGTTGTGAGCCTAATTTTAGCCTAATGTAATTTGAAATAGAAAACCATAGTCACAAATAGACTGAAAGGTGATTAAATCCCCAAAGGAGGCTGGAAATAACAGTGATACTGACAAAACCCCTTGTTCCACACAATAGGCTAATAAAATTATGAACCTGACACAGGGCATATTTTCTGCAGCCTGAAAATGCACTTAACACCCCTGCAGATGATATATGTGATATTTAGATATTTTACCTGCAGAGAAGAGAATGTTTTATTTTATTATTTTATTTTTCTTATTTGTTTTATTGCTTCAACTTTCTCAGAAAAACTCTGCCATTTGGCAATACCTATTGCTTAACACAGGGGCAAGTATATGGCTTTGCTTTTAAAAAAGGAAGGGGATACCTTTGCTTTCTCCTCCCTTAATAGACACAATGAGCCATATTTTTTAACCATAACAATTGGGAATGAGGATAGTAACAAGAGGAACTTGAGAAAGAAATAGGGTTATGTGACCAAAACCATAGGCTGGAGAATAGGCCAAGGTTAGAGAAGGGCAACTTGGTTCCCCTACTAGAGAGAAAGCCATGGAGAACATTTTTTCAGAGAAGTGTTGTGGTGGGTTGGGGGTTAGAGCACATCCCATGGAGCTGGGCATGCCCACTTTAGGCAGGGACACATGTGCTCTGGCTCTTGGTTAAATCTTTGATACCCACGGTGGGGCAAGGTGCCAAAATTGGAAACTTCCAACAAAGATCTATAGGGTCCAGAGAATCTCATTTGTTGAGGGATTTGAACATTTGTTTCATGTGAGTTAGTTTCTTCTTAAAGAGTCTGGAAAACCATCCTCAAGAGGTGATTAGCCTGAAGGACTGGGACTTGAGTCATTTTCTGTTTTCTTGCAGTATAAAAGGCCCAGCCAGTGAAGAGTCAATAGTCCTGAGGCTTGACAGAATCTTCGATGCCCTTCAAGTCAATACCATCTTTCTGACCTGGGCTCCACAGCAGGTGACAAGTGTGGATACAAAGAGCAGCTTTATCCACTTGAATCGGGGTTGTATCTGCATTGCATTTTTACTGCTAAGTAAATGTTTTTTTGTTAGATGTCATATGATCCATGAGTATTTCATTGCATCCCAGTCTCAAGCCTGAATCACCAGACTGGTCTGAATTAGGTCAGGCTGACAACAGTCACCGATCCAATGTAGCGTGGGACCAAAGGACCAACCACGACCTTAGCCAGAGTGGAGCATATGGATCTCTCCCCATTGTGCCAAAGCTCTGTGGGATACACTCCAAATCAACTCCCCGCTTCACTTACATTTTAGTTTTTTATGTACATCTCTATCTATCTTACCAATCATACTATAAGCTCTTGGAGGGCAGGGAACGTTCTTATCTTCTTTGTATCCCCTATAATAGCTCGTACATGGCATAAGACCTGCCTTATCCATCATGGATACTCAATCGAATAAATGATTATGAGTGGCCAAATGAGTAATCTAGGGAAATCCTTCTTAGAGATCCCAGGGATGAATTTTTCAGTCTTAGAAACTTGAAAAGTCAAGAAAGTGTTGACGTGGATGAAACTATAGATTTTTGAAGTATTGAATTTTGAAGTAACAATACTGACACTTTAATAGATCTGTAATCTCATCAATACAAGGAATCATCCAATAGTGCATCATATCCTCATCCAGGGGTAAGGAACCTATGGCCTCAAGACCACATGTGGCCCTCTAGGTCCTCAAGTGCAGCCCTTTGACTGAATCCAATCTTCATAGAACAAATCCCCTTAATAAAAAGATTTGTTCTTTAAAACTTGGACTCAGTCAAAAGGCTGCACCTAAAGACCTAGAAGGCCACATGTGGCCTCAAGGCTGCGGGTTCTCCACTTCTGTTTGTCCATCCTCCACCCAGCTGTCAAACCGATCTTCCTAAAACACAGGACTGCCTAGATCACATACTCCCCATTTAATAAACTGCAGTGGCTCCCTTTTATCTTCGGGATCAAATATAAAACCCTGTGTTTTGGCTTTCAAAGCCCTTAATAAACTAGCCTCTTCTTAGTTTTCCATTCTTCTTCCACCTTACTGCCTCCAAGTACTCTGCGATCCAGTGATACCTGGCCTCCTTGCTTTGACACAGAATACTCCCAATTCCATCTCCTAGCTCCAAGCATTTTCACTGGTTGTCTCTCATGCCTGAAATGCTCTCCCCACTCATCTCTGTCCCCTATCTTCTTGGCTTCCTTTGAGTCCTACCTAAAATCTTACCTTCTGCAAGAAAACTTTCTTCATCCTCCTTAACCTTCCCTCTCAGATCACCCCCAATTTATCTTATGTGTATATAGTTATTTGCGTGTTGTCTTCCCCAACCCCACCCCACAATGGATTGTAAGCTCCTTGGGAGCAGGGACTGTTTTTTGCCTTTATTTGTATTACTAACATTTAGTACAGTGCCTGGTATATAGTAGGTGCTTAATAAATGCTAATTGGCTTGACTTGACCATCCTCATCCTCCTTACCATCCTTATCACTATCACTACCATCTTTATAGTCACTGTCATGGTCAAAATCAGTAGGTTGGGTGCATTTTTCTTTGCCTTGCCTTTCTTTGCATCTCCATTGCCTGGCAAATAGTAGGTCCTTAATAAATGCTAGTTGACTTACTGACTGTACAATTTTTGCTGAAAATATAAACTGGTTCTAGGAGGATTTGGATTGATAGCTCCATAAAAGTTTGGCCTAGTTATTGCATTGTGTCCCTCTGAAGATCATTGAATTGTTTTGAGAAAAGGGCAATGGGACCCGGGTG
This sequence comes from Phalanger gymnotis, assembly GCA_028646595.1. NCBI lineage: Eukaryota > Metazoa > Chordata > Mammalia > Diprotodontia > Phalangeridae > Phalanger > Phalanger gymnotis. The sequence goes on along the minus strand of CM053625.1, from coordinate 279,565,441 downwards.
GGAGGACATGGACGAGAAGTACCAACAACTTGCATTCTGTAACATTTAACAGTTCACAAAGCATTTCCATTACAACAATCTCTTGGGGTAGATAGTACATTATAAATAATATTGATAATTGTAAGCTCCCCATTAGATTGTAAACTCCTTGAGGGCAGGGACTGCCTTTTGCCTTTTTTTGTATCCCCAGAGATTAGAACAGTGCCTAGCACATAATAGGCATTTAATAAAGTTGATTGATTGGTGGGAAAATTGAGGCCCAAGACTGTATGACCAATTCCTCATGGAGTATTTTAGCTAAGCACTTCTGGGATTTATTTATATTTTCAACTAGTTCCATCTTGGACAGTGAGTTTCTTAAGTTTATATCTGGGTGTATAAAACACTGGGTCCTTTTATCAATCTTAAATTGATCTTTCTCAAGGTTCAAGGTGGAACTGCCCCTGAAATCTAGTATATTTGCATGTGGTGAACAAGTCCCTCTTCATCCTGTACTTCTATTAGTGGTCACTCAAATACGGCCTCACCTAAAAGAAGGCAGATGGATGATTTCAGCTTTCCAAGGTTTATCCTAGCCTCGTATGACAGAACTGTTAGACAGTGATGAGAGATGAGGACATAACCAGCTGGGCAGGTCAAGGTTGTGTGACTGGATAAGGCCAAGTGGTTCACAAGCTCCTTTTGATAGAGTGAGAAGTGGAGTGGAAGGACAGAGACCTGGAGTCAGGAGAGACCAGTTGGTGCAGTGGATAGAGTATAAAACTTGGAGTCAGGAAGCCCTGAGTTCAAATCCTGCATCAGACAATTACTAGCTCTGTGACTCTGAGCAAGTTACTCATTTAACTTCTCTCAGTCCCAGTTTCCTCATTTAATGGCGATAACAGCACCTACCTCCCAGGGTTGCTGTGAGGATCAAATAAGACGATATTTGTAAAGAGCTTTGCAAACTTTAAAGTGCTACATAAATAAATGCTTGTTGATTGTTCACACCCATTGTAGAAGAAGCTGGGGACCAAAGATGAGAGAGAATTGAATCCAGGTCCCACAGGGAATCAGAGATATTTGAGAAATGGAATCTAGATCTCTCAGTTCCCAGCAAAATTAGTTCCTCTCAACCCTAGGACAGTAAAAGTTCAAGAGGTTTACATTGTATGTGATATATACCATCATCAGCATGGTACTGAGGATAGAGACTCAGTCTCAGAATCGAGAAGACCTGAGTTCGAATCTCACTTGTGACACATACTGGATGTCTTATTCTGGGCAAGTCCCTTGAACTCTCTAAGCCCCTAGTTGCAGAAAAGGCATAAGTCTGTATTGGTAAAAGGAATTGCCATATCTAGGATTTCCCTATATAGATGGAATGATAGATCCAATTCTTATCCTTATTTCACTTCTTCACAATACCTAGATCTCTGTGCCTTCACAAGAGACAATGAACTCATCTGATTAGCTAAATGATGGTAGAGTGCTAGGCACAGGGCTAGAGGAGTCACTTACCTGCTGGAGAAGAACTTGGATAAATTTAGCTAGGTTAGTCCATCGTTTGCATCTGAAATCTTTCTGCCATATTGTGACCTTCTAGACCTTCAATTCCTCTGCCACGGCCTCTGAGAACCCAGAATCATCCATACCAGAGTCTGCGTTAAACAGAGGGTTATAGCCTCTCCCAGCTCTGCTCCTGATGCTGGACTTTTCTTTCATCAGCTTTCTCACCTCCATCTCTGCAGCCCTCTCTTCTTATTGACGAGTTTCTCCCAGAACCTCCATTGCGAAGAAGTTCCCAGGTTGGCCATGCTCACTCTTCACTCCTCTCCTAGCTGTACTCCTGACTCCTGGGACTTCTCTACCATTCTTTCTCACTCTGGAAGATCCCTCCTCCCTCAAGTGTCATCCTCTGACTGATGAGTATTTCCCAGAAAATTCATTTTGAAGATGTTTCCAGGCTAGCTGTTCTTGGTCCTTTATCCCTCCTCTGACTTTGCTCCTGGCTCTCTGGACTTCTTGATAACCTTTTGTGGGTCCCTTTTCTCCCCATTTCTCCCCACACTTTGCAGCTCCCTCTTATATACTGTCTTCTCCTGTTAGAATATAAGCTCCTTAAGGGCAGTAACTGTCTTTCTTTTTGTTCATATTTGCATTCCCAGCCCTTAGCTAGGCATGTAATAAGCACTTAATAAATGCTTGTTGACTTGATCAGATAACATATCTCCATTTTTACAATGGTCTGTATTTGTTGCTGTTTATTGTTCAATTGTTTCAATCATGTTTGACTCTTTGTGACTTTTGCTTGGCAGAGATACTGGAATGATTTGCCATTTCCTTCTCCCGCTCATTTGACAGATGAGGAAACTGAGACGAACAGAGTTAAGTGACTTGCCCAGGGTCACACAACTAATAAGTGTCTGAAGCCAGATCTGAAATCAGGAAGATGAGTCTTCTTGACTCCAGGCCCAGCACTCTGTCCACTAAGATGCCACCTAACTGTCCCTATACTTGTGCAACCCTTTATGGTTTACAATATTCTTTTACATATATTATCACATCTCAACCTCACAACAAACCTGTAACATGAGTAAGGTATGATTATCCTCCTCTTAGAGAGAAGTCTATATGTTAAAAACAAGGCAATATGTGATTAAAGGACAAATGAGTTGTACAGACAGGAGTTCAGAGCAAGAAGAGATCACTATGGTCTGGGGGAGGTCGGAGAGGGCTTCATGAAGGAGGGGTTTAATCTATGTTTCAAAAGATGGGAGACTTTCAACAGACAGAAAAGATGTGGGAGGGCATTGTGTATGTTCATATCATTGAAAACTGGGAAGGACCTCAGAGATCACTTGGTCCTATCCCTGCACTCTGCAGATGAGGAAAATCTAGCTCAGAGAAGTTATTTGACTTACCCAAGGTCACACAGAAGCTGAGCTGAGATCCCAACTCAGGTGTTACAACTCTAGATCTGGTAGAGGTTTTCCCCTATTACATTTTATCTTACCAGAGGAAGGGAGGCCCATGTGAACTATGGTTCAGAGGCAGGAATATTCACAATATGCTCAGAAGACAATAAGCAAACCAAATTAGATGAAGCAAAAAATTCATTATAGAAAATGGTGAGAGACAAAACTAGAAAGGTAGGTTGAGGACAGATTGTGGAAAGCCTTGAATGTCAGACCAGTAATCTGAACATTATTCCGCACCTCACAACAGATGTGGATGGGTGGGTAAGGAGGAACACAGAATTCACTTAGCATGGTTATCTCAGCTGCCCACCAAGTATTCTATTTGGTCCAATTCATGGCCAGAAGTCTGTTGAGTATTGAGAAGTCACTTACTCCCCATGAATCCAATCACCGCGGCAGGCACACATCAAAGAGAGAACACACAGCCTCCATCTGAAAAGCCAGTCTGACACTCCAGCTACTCAATTCATGAATATGCTTTTGCCACATCTGAAGCTGCTGCTTAGCAAAGATATTATGGGATGAATCCCTGATTTGACCTTTTGTATCTCCATCCATCCCACTGTGCTAAAAGCAATTATGTACTTCTCATGTGTGGCTATTGGAATGGGAAGTCACTTAGTTATGTGCCCCTTTTCACACTCCAACTATCCTCTTGCTCATTCCTTTCTTCTTTTTCACATGAGTCTGCACAGCATGTTTCCTCCACTGTTCAACGGAATCTAAAATGGCATTTAGAAGAGGTAAGTCACAGTGGAAACAGGTAGAAACAGTGGCTGTCGGCGTTATTAGCATCCCCCCTTTGCCAGATTTAGCTATGGTGCTGGGAAGAAAGGAAGGAGAGGAGCACCCTGGAGAAGATGGGGGAGACAGAGAGAGGCCTGGGCTCTTTTTTAGGGGATATGGGCAACTTTCTACACAGCAAAGGAGCTCCAATGTCACAAGGTGGGCAGGTAATAGGATCATAAATTTAAAGTTGGAAAGGACTTTACGGGCCATTGAGTCCAACCCCCTCATTTTACTAATGAAAAAACTCTGGTCCAGAGAGATTAAGTGAGTTGCCAGGAGTCGAGTATTTGAGGTAGGATTTGAACTCAGGTTTTACTGACCGTAGGTCAGTGCGTTGCATTACGTGTTCTAGTAGCTCTCTCTTTTGCCAACATTTATGTGTGCGTGCATCTGTTTATGAGTATTCAGACCCGTGTGTCTATCTATGTTTGTGTGAGCATATGCAGGCTTAAGCCTGCTGATTCTGTGTATATCTATGGGCTGGCTCCAACCCTTGCTAGCTGTGTCATTGAGCAGAATGATAGGAGGCCTGCTTATGTATATCCTTTTATGGGTGAGTTGGATCCATTAACTGGTTGAATTAGCATTGTTTTCTATTTTGGCTTCAGGGCCATTTACCAGATATGATTTCATGGAAGTTTGGGTGGGCCCCCACAAAAAAAATACTCCCACCACTTTTTATTATATCATTGTTGTTTCATTCTTTCATACTTTATTCTTGTGTTAAGATTCTATTCACCAAATCTGAACCTGGGAGAAATTCATTGTCAGCTGTAGTACACTTCCTTGTGGGTGCAGTTGAGCCAGAAAGGATCTGGTGTGTCTTAGAGAGTCCTGGCCCTCAACCTCCAAAGAGTAGGAGAGAAGGAAGGCAGCACCAGAGGAGGAAAGCCTTCACCACTAGCTTCCAGGGATGGTTGGGATGGAAGACTCACCTCAAGGCAAGGAATGCCAAGGGGCAGTTAGCTGGTACAGTGGATAGAGCACTCGGTCGGGAGTCAGAAAGATCTGAGTTCAAATCTGACATCAGGTACTTTCTAAGCTGTGTGACCTTGGGCAAGTCACTTAACCCCTATTTGCCTCAGTTCCTCATCTTTAAAAACAGGAATACACTGGAGAAGGAAATGACAAACTACTCTAGTATCTTTGCTAGATACTAGAAACCCCATGGACTTTGTCCATGGTATCACACAGAGTCAGACATGACTAAACACGGGCATGGGGATGGTGGCCACCTCAGGAAAGAAGTAATCATGCCCCTCTTCCAAGGAATTGACCCCATTCCATATCAGCATCCTTTTGACCCAAGTTAGTTGGGACTCAGCAAATACCTGTAAGAAGTTTTAGTTATCATTAACATTTTGATTGAAGGTCACCTGAAGGGAGGCTTAAGCTCAAGGCCCTGAAGAGACGGTGGAAGGGGGAAGGAAATGAGCATTCCTTAAGCACCTACTATGGGCCTACTCAGCACAGGCCCTGTGCTAAGCACTTTACAAATATCTCACTTGAGGGGAGCCTCAGCATAGGAGCCATGGGCTAGTCGGAGAACTGACGGAGAAGGAAGGAAGGCCCCACACTGAGAATCCAGGACCTGCCCATCCCCTGTCTCAGATATTTTGCCTAATGCCAATGCTAACTCCAGTCAGCCACTTCACTAAAGTGTGCCCCTGGTCACAAGGGGAACCGATGGAGTATAGATGGCTCAGTGTTACTGTTACCAATCCCCAAAGAGTACTGACAGGAGGTGGCTTGGAGAGGTAGTATTTTACTTGGACATTGAAGAATGGTTGGGATTCAGATAGAAGGACCCAAGAGGGCACTCATTTCTAGGCAGGGGGATCAGCTTGAGCAAAGGTATGGCCCACGGAAGAATAAACCCCTCCAAATTTTGATCAAGCCTAATTCAGAAACAGGCAAACTCTGTCTAATTTGGATAGAGCAGTGCATAGAGTTCTGGGGCTTTAAGTCAGGAAGACCTCAGTTTCAATCCTGCCTCAGACACTTACTAGCTGTGTGACCTAGGACAAATCACTGTTAACCTCTCTGGGCCTCAATTTCCTTACTCAAAGGAAAATGAGGAGGTTGGACTCAGCTGCCTCTATCATCCCTTTCAGCTGTCAATCTATGATTCTGTCCCTTCTCTCTGGGTCTTAGTTTCCTCATCTATAAAGCGAGTAGTTTGTATGATCTTAAGGCCCCTTCCAACTCTCAATACTAGCTTGGTAATTTTCCTGAAAATGGACTTAACTCCTTAGCTTGTCTTTCCCAGGCCAGGATGCCCAAGCAAGGCATCTTCTTCTATTCCATCATTCAGTTGGCCCAGGCTCCTATCAGCAAAGCCATGACCTGCTCCAAATGAGGCAAGACAGTGTGATTGCCAATTGCCTGTGGAGCCTGCCAGAATCGGATGTGATTGTGAGCACAGTAACTTCCTGGCTTAACACTGGAGTGCTACGATCTCTTTTTGAAAGGGAAAGGAGAAAAATGCTGTAATTAATAGTCATTTGTCAGAATAACACAAATAAATGAGAGAAGGGGGAAAGATTGTAGAGAGGAAAGGGAGGGATAGGGGGAGTCATAGAAGTTTATTGTTGCAAGGTGTAATGGCCTAGAGATGGGAACAGGGTCAGAACTGACTTAAATGGAAAAGAATTTTGCTGTTTATCAAATTCCAAAATGCAAACTGGCGGTTAAATACTTCCTGTCACAAAACAGTTAATTAATAAGGTTAGGTGTAAACTTGTTATGCCACCTGGGTTGTTTTGTTTTGTTTTGTTTTTAAGTAATGAAGAGTAATTTGGAAAGTATATAGTGTGTTCTCTTGTGTTGAGTCCTGGAAGGAGGCTTGCCCGGCAGGGGTTGAATGGAATAATGGAAAGCCAAGACTTCCCCTAGAAAGCCTCAATCTTAACCCCTTCCCCCCTCTTAGCTTCTCTCTGAAGTCTTGTACCTGGGCTTCCTCAGTTTCCCCAGGTGCAAGCTGAGAAGAATATTGCTGCCATCCACTGCCTTAGCTGCTAAACAAAGGTGGAGAAAATCACAAAGCTGTGGTAAATAGATCTGCCTCAAATTTGTCACATGATCTCAACTGGGTCCTCACTGCAACAAGGCAATCCTTTTAAATTTCCCTAATTGGTTCACAATCCCTCTCATGACAGCAAACCTTAAAGTCCTATGTGATTTATAAAGATATATATGAAATGCATAAAATAATAATGACATTATTACTATTTTCATATACAAAATCTTAAACTGATTCTCAGTTACTAGTGTCTCAACTTCATTACTTGTTTTTATTTTTATATATTTTATATTCACTTTTACACCTACATAGCCTCCCAATAAAACGTAAACTCCAAGAGTGCTGAGGCTAGTTAATTATTGTCTCCTATCTCTAGTTCCTAACACTGTGCCTGTCACATAGAAGTCACTTAATAAATGTTAATTTAGTGACTGTTGAATGAGTAAGCAACTTAAGGGCAGAAATCACATGTTATTCTTCTTATAACCCCACGTGGCACCCTTCAAAGGGCTGGATCTTTGATAAAATCGATTCAATAAGCATTTACTAAAGATTTCCCTTAGGCACAGTACTGTTCTATACTCTAGGGATCAAAAGACAAAAATGGCATGGGTCTTGCCCTCAAGGAGCTTGCATCCTAAAATAGTTCCAACATATACAGATTGTAATTGCTTAACCCAGGACCCACTGCCACATGCATTGCACAGATATATAAGATCTGGAATATCTCACTCCAAGTCTCCAAGGGAAAGTATAATTTCCTTCTTTGTAGAGAATAGGAGGATAGTCATGACTAGGAGATCATTTCTTCATTCCTCTGTCTTCAAAAGGAGTATTGGTTTAGAATTATATCCTACTACATATCAGACATTTGCAGTCTAGGGGTACCACACTGTTTTGAAGGCTCAGGATTAAAGCCAATTTCCCTGATTTCTCTAGCAGAAAAAAATCCCACTGTAGACCAGGAGGGAAACAACTCAATCTCAGCCACCTTAGCTCCTCCCCAGCACACTCACGTTTAAACAAACAAACAAACAAAAAATCATGAATAGGGATCAAATTTATTTATCCAAACAAGTTGTAAAACAGAAATGAGAAAAGCATACAGATTAGGGCAGAAGATAGAATACACAAGAGTAAATGGACTCTTCCAATGGGGAGCAAGATGAAATCTCAGCTCAACCAAAGAAAGATCGATTACACCAGATATTCCATTCTTAGTCGTCTCTGGGGGTTCAGACAATAGAAATAAAGGGACGTGTTGGAGACAGCCACTAGCCATTCGAAAGTTCAAACCTCTTCTCTTGCCCTATCTCTCTCAAACTGCCTCTCTGATTGTCTCTTCTGAAATGTTTCTTTAAATATATCATGCCAACTGCAGCATTCTGGACTTAGGGTTCTCAGCCAATCAGGAGTCACACGTCTCCCTGTAGTTAAGGATTATTCTTCTGGGAACTACTCAACCCACTTAGGACAGGGATATTACAATAGAAATACTTAGTACCATAATTTTAGAAGGATTGTGCAACTCAATGAGGCGTTTGTGGATTCTCATCTGGAACCGATCTTTGAACCTTCTCGGCAAGGAGACTTTCCAGTTATGATTCGAAGTGTCTTGGTGGCATTCCAACAGGTCCCTTCACTTTCGAGCTTTGTTTTTTTTTTTTTTTTCCTTTGGCTTCTCTAATTAGGTCAGCACGCACTTTCTCGAGTGATTTTACATTTCGGCTTGTGAGGGCGATTCGGGTCCGGCGAATGGCCACTTCGGGCTCCACAAGAGTCTTGTCGGTGCCTTTCAATGCCTCAGCATTGGAGCCGCTTCTGGACCGACTTATTCCTCGGTAAGAACAAATAGTGAGGCAGAAGGAGGGGAGGCAGTGACTGCCACGTGGCTGCTGTGGTGGTATTTTCACCAAAGAGAGCTTTTTTGGGGGGGCGGGGGAAAGAGGGTCTGAAAAAAGAAATCATGCATTCATGTTGCTTCAGTCTGTCCTCTCTTTCCTAAACTTTCCTTTTTTTTTTTCCTTTTCTTTTGAGGGGTGGAAGGCAAAGCAATTAGGGTTAAGTGAGTTGCCCAAGGTCACACAGCTAAGTGTGTCAAGCATCTGAGGTTGGATTTGAACTCAGATCCTCCTTACTCTAGGGCCGGTGCTCTACTCACTGCTCAACCCAGTACCACTTCTAGTGTGAAGGCCAGTCATCTATCTTTGGCGTTTACTTGGCACTTAACTCTCACATGTGGCTTCAAAAAGCTGTACCAGGTTCAGTGGCCACACCCTGGCAAGTCCTCTCAGTAGCTGGACTAAACCAGGTTAAAGGTAACCAACAGGTCTTGAACCAGTTGGTAAGTTAAGTGTCTACACCAAGCACATAAAAACTTCTTCCATCGGTATCGGTGGATGACAACAATTTGTTCCAATAGCCATGATGGTGGCTGGAGTTTGGTCAGATATCTAAGATGCCAAGGTCATCCATTGCATCCTGGGCCATCGCCAGTCATCCTGACTTTTGTACTGTCACTGCTCAGGAAGAGAGAGGCAGATGACTTTGGGCGACTCTGCCTCACTTAAATCCATTTCACCAAAGAGTCAAGATCTAACCCCATGATGTCACTGGTCCTCTTCCAAAACTAAGGACAAACAACAACAACTCCATTTCTTACCTATTATATCCCTCATTAGAATATAACTTCCTTGGGGCAGCTAGGTGGGGCAGTGAGTAGAGCACCGCCCTGGAGTCAAGAGGATCTGAGTTCAAATCCAACCTCAGACACTTGACACACTAGCGTGTGACCTTGGGCAAGTCACTTAACCCCAACTGGCCTGCCTTCTCCCCTCCAAAAAAAAAAAAAAAGAATACAAATTCCTTGAGAACAGAGATCATCGTTGCCTTTCTTTGTATCCCCCAGTACTTAGCACAGGGCTGGACACGTATGAAGGCTTTAATAAATGCTTGTTGATAGACCAACTGACTGACTCAAGAAGCAGTTCCAAACTCCTGCGAACAAGCATTTATTGAGGAATTACCAGAGCTTTGAGCAAAGAGGTATCTTTCGTGAACTTTGAAGATGACTGGTTTGTCCTAAGGAATCATTCTTATTTTGAAGTTGGTTTTCTTATTTGCATTTCATTATAAGTCTCTTAGTGAGGGAAAATGAAATTAGACTTCTAGTTAGCTAAATGATCTCCCGACAGGGATTTCTCACTCCCTCTGCTGACAGCTGGAGTCATCTTTATTTCATTCAGCTAGCGGGATGCTTTTGCACATGGTGGATACCCAATTTGTTTGTTGATAAGGTCATGGAATCATTGAATCTTTGGGCTTGGAGACAATTAAAAAGGTCATCTTGGGCAAGCCTTAATAGTGTTTTCTTTCCGCTTGCCCAGGGGTGTGTTTGCTTACTTATTTCTTTTTCATCTTAAATTAGATCTAGTAGTCCTGATGGGTTTTAATTGCCTTAAATGGTTCTATTCACAAGGGCAGGACTGAAATGTCTATTTAGAGGATGTATGGCTTAACTAAAGAGGAGCAGATGATTGCTAAGTTTGCTTCCAGCTCCGGTGCCTATGAAACAAAGAGATTTCTGTAGATAGGCTTTAACCCCTGCATAATACATAGTCATCTAAGACAAAAGAAACATAACCTTTACAGAGCTGGAATCTTTATAATTGGAAAGGAAACATTGAGGGAGAAGAAATGACAGTAAGTTTCACAGTGAAATAATTGATGATGGAGCAATACTGTCTCTGGTGTTAACAATTGTAAGGAATGGAATGAAAGCAAAGCTGGTTTTTTAATCATTGTCACAAATGGAGGGGGAGAAGTGTGGGCTTTACTTTGGAGGAAACAGTAAACGGGAAAACTAAATAAACCAAAAGGTCCCAAGAACCTGAAGTGTTAGAGAGGACTTACCTTTCAGCTCTTCACAGTTAGAACTAGGTATACTTTTACTCATATTTTGAACGGGTGCATCTGGAACATTGAGAAAGTATATTGGAAAACAAGGCTCTCCCTTCTGCTTCAGGTTGCCCTAATACTATTAAGTGAAAAACTAGAAGCCAGTCAATTAGGAAACTTGAGAGTAAACTTGGAATTGGAAACATGGAACAATGAACTAGGTTCAGACAGCCCAGTTAGCCAAATCTGGAACTGCGTTTGGGTGCATTCAGGAAGAGAAACCTCATTTTGCTCTATGCAAAGGCGTGGAAGAGAAAGGGATTATTGTGAGAGTGGAATAGCAATAAACCAATTTGATTCTAGGTGTGAGGAACCTGTGGCCTCCCCACCCTGGACTAGACCATAGAATTCCTGAAGAGAATTAACACATAGTAACGCTAAAAAGGTAGGTTGGAAGGACTTTAAATGCCAAACAGAGGAGTTCATATTTGATAATTCTTGTGTTTGTCCTTTGTTCTCAAAGAGGACCATGACATTAGGGAAATGATGACATGACTTGCCGTTGACTTTGATTTGAGTGAGGGAGGGCTGTGCAAAGTCACCAGCCTCACTTTCTCCTCCCTGTTTGATAGTTGGGAGTATCAGGAAGACATTGGAGTTTACCGAAGAGGAGAATGAATTTGTCAGGGCTATGTTTTAAGAAACTCACTTTAGCAGCTATGTGGAGAATGAATTGGAGAAGGGAAACACTTGAAACTGGAAGGTAATAATTACAGTAGTCCTGGCAAAAAGATGATGAAGGCCTAAAAAAGGGTGAAGAAAATGAGAGAAATAGGGACAAAAAAGAGAGATGTCATGAAGGTAGAGTAGATGAGTCTTGGAAATTGATCGATATATGCAATGAGAGAAAGTGAGGAGTTGAGGATGACTCCAAGATTGTGAACTGTGAATAAAATCTTTCTAGTTTTTAATAAAGACTGGAAAGTCCTATGGTTAAGTGTGAAGAGACTAGAAATACACAAAATGAAGAAATGCTAATCAGAATGAGTCACTATCACCTGTACCTGTCCTGATAATTCAAATGCAATCAAATATTTATGAAGTGAATGCTATGCAAGAGGAATTGTGTATATATAAGGCCCTGGATATATTAAAATGAAAAAATGTAAAACTGCTTCTTTGCATAGGTGGGAGAAATGGGTGTGAAACATTGCATATATAATGGCAGACTTTATTGATGGATGGATTAATTTTGCTGAACTATTTTTTTTTCTTTCTCATAATTGATGACTCTCTGAGAGAGGGCTGAAGAGGGCATAATGGGAAATGCAGGAAATATAAAAACAAAATATAACAATAAAATTAATTTGAAAAACTGAGTTTGAAAGGCAGAGAATGTTAAAACTATGATTTTAATGGGACCCAAGCAGAAGGGAGGGGCAGCTAGGTGATGCAGTGGATAAAGTGCCAGCCCTGGAGTCAGGAGGACCTGAGTTCAAATCCTGCCTTGGAGATTTACTAGCTGTGTGATGCTGGGCAAGTCACTTAACCCTGTTTGCCTCAGTTTCTCATCTATAAAATGAACCAGAGAAAGAAATGACAAATCCCTCCAGTATCTTTGCCTAGAAAACCCCAAATGTGGTCACACAGAGTCTGACATGACTAATTGACAAAATGCCAACAAAGCAGAGAGGAGGGATGGGAGAATGCAACTGTTGGGGAATGTCTGTGAGGGACACACACAGCAGCTCTAACATCAGAAACAAATAGAAGCATATATGTAATGCGTATAAAACAAATGTTAAGTAACTGTGGGAGAGAGTGCACCAATAATTACATGAAAGATTTCACGTAGATAGTGGTATTTGAGCTGAGTCTTGTGTGTATGTATGTATGTATATATATATATATGTATATGTATAATAGCTAGCACTTATATAGCACTTTAAGGTTTAAATGCACTTCACAAATATCACATTTATCCTCACAACAACGAGATTATCCCCATTTTACAGATGAGGAAACTGGGACAGACAGAGGTCAAATGACATGCCCAGAGTCACTGAGCTAGTAAATGTCTGAGGTTCAGTTTGAACTTAGGTCTTCTTGACTTGAGGTCCAGTACTCTAATAATCATCATACCACCTAACTGCCATATATATATACACACACACATATATATATATATACACACACACATGCATGCGTGTGTATCTATTTGTGTGTGTCTATGGACATTTATCACACGTATGTATATGAATGTTTATATTTCATGGGGTTTTAGGATGCAAAGCTGAAAGGGATCTTATCTGAGAGACAAAAATGATGATGTTAATGATAATAGCTAGCAGTGATGTATGCATAGGTGTGTATGTATATCCTCAGGCACATATATGAATGCACAGACATACATACATACATATGTATTGTGTGGCATGTGTATACATACACACATACATACAGGCACAGAGACATGCATATCTGTATAGGTTTGTGTGTTGTGTGTATATGTACATATGCACACATGTACATATACTGAGCCTGTGATTTCATCCCTGTAGGGATGTTCCTCAGGGTGAAGAACTACCTTTTCCAGTGCACATCACCACCTGTTCTGCAACTTATAGAACTTAGAGGCTTAGAGAATAGCCTGAAACACTGAGAAGCTAGATAATTTGTCCAGGGTGACACAGCTAGTATGCGTCACTTATATAAGCACATCTATATATATATAGTATATTTGTACAATGATTACACATATGTGTATATTATGTATATATACACACTCATACAAAGTATGTGTATATGTATAAATATGTGTCTGCATGTGTGTCTTTAGATCTATATCTATCCTATAACCTCGTGATTCTTGGAAGATTAAGCTGTACCATCTCTTCTGTAAGGGCAAGATCTGTGTGGAGGGATGCCAAAGAATGATGGGGTACGCACAGCTGGAAAGCCACGATGATCTGCTGTGAGACTGGTACACTGAGCCCTAGAGCTGTGTTCCCACAGCATTTTCCTCCAGCACCCTTATGATTTCTAGGACTAGCCCCATGAAACTGATCTGATATCCCTGGGGTATTCTCTGATGAACTTCATCTCCCACCCCCCTCGAAGAGGTGGCGATTGTGACTGGTGCGAAAGCTCACTTGCAGACTGAGGTCTTTTTATTTCCTCGAAGCTGGGTGCTCTGTCGCTGCTCCTTCTCTATGACCTCACTCTGGGCCTGATTCTGAATTCCTGTGCAGTTTGCTTCCTTGGGTTTATATATAGATCAGCAGCTCCTCCCTTGGTGAATCATCTCACTAGTTCCAGTGAAAACCTCTGGAGTCTATTGGGATTCAGGGTTGTTTGCAATGTCAGTCTGCCCTATCTAAGAACCCCAAATTATCCTCCTAGCCTTCTAATGGAAGCCTTGTACACAGTAGGTGTTCAAGAAATGTTTATCTAGTTGGAGGAGCCACGTAGGCTTTCTTCCGATTAATCCTAGCAGGTGTCCCCGGTTCGCCGTTGTGATTCTGCCTCCCTTGGAGGTTTCGTTAGCATTCTTCCTCTCAGAGGGAGGAAGGCACAGGAGGAAGGAGCAAGGGCTGAGAGGAGGAGAGAGAGACATTTCATTTAGAGAAGGGGTTTCTGAATCAAGAAGTCATCTATCTTCAACTAGGTTTCCTCCTGAAGAAGAATATAACACACCAAGACCTGTCTATGAGAGAGAGACACACAGAGACAGAGAGGAGAAAGAGACAGACAGACAGATAGGGAGAAACAGTGGAACAGTGGGGAGAAAGACAGGCAGACACAGAGAGACAGACAGAGAGACTGAGAAAGAGAAAAAGAAAAAGCGGAAGGAGGGAAACAGAGAAAAGATAGACATTGTCACTTGAAAGTGAAAAATTAAGGGGGCAGCTGGGTGGTGCAGTGAGTAGAGCACCGGCTCTGGAGTCAGGAGGACCTGAGTTCAAATCTGGCCTCAGACACTTGACACATATACTAGCTGTGTGACCTTGGGCAAGTCACTTAACCCCAATTGCCTTGCTCCCCCCCCCCCAAAAAAAAAGAAAGTGAAAAATTATGAAGTCACTTGGTTAGGCAGTTAATAAAGATTAGTAAGTGCTTTCTATATGCCAGGCACTATGCTAAGGATTGGGGATACACTGAAAGGCAAACACAGTCCCCTGCCCTCAAGAAACCTCACATTCTAATAGGGAGAAGTAGTGCCGGTAAATGTTTAACAACTGACTGAGGAATGACGCTTTTAAATTTAATCCACGTTATTCTCTTCTCCATCATTTTCTTAAGTCTAGTCTAATCAACAAAAGAATCATTTGAGCCCTGAGTGGTTGCATTTGCTGATTTCTGAGGTGTAGATGCTTACCCCAAAAATCTAACTATCTGCTCTCAGGAGTATGGTTCCAGCACACTCCTGGCAGAGGCAGCATAGAAATAGCTAGGTACCTCCTTGATATGTACTGAGTAGATGGAAAGAAATCTCTGAGGAGAAGGGGCTAGTATCGGGGAGGAACCAGAAAACGCCTTTTAAACACCAATAAAAGGCTTGCCAAAGTAGGGTCTATAAAACTTGATCCTTATTTGCTCCTTCCTTCTCATTAGGATCACAGAACTAAGAACAGAAACTGACCTTAGAGGTCATCATGAAATCCACTCATTTCACAGAAGAAGCAAGGCCCAGAAAGCTCAAATAATTTGCCCAATGTCACTCAGAGCTGAGACTCAAAAACAGCTCCTTTGACTCCAGATCCAGTCATTCCATCTCTAGCCCTCTCATCCCCAACCCACACACATTTCTGAACCTTCCCCATTCCTGACCAGTCACCACAGTTTCCTTACTTAGATGATCCTGACTTTCAACTTTGATAACCCTTTAGGCACACACTCAAGCTAAGGAAAAAAATCATCGCACAGTTGCACACTTTTATTAATTTTGTTTAAAAAAAATCTGCAACAAAATAAGGGATTGTTCTTTCTCTAACCTAGCCATGAGAGGAACATATTGTTAACTTTATTTTTCTATTGGCTGGAAACTTTTACCTTGTACCCTGTGTGCGTGCTGCTGCTATACTATTGGGTGGCACAGAAAAATCCTCCCCCACCTCCTCTGCTTTGCTCTCCTGTTCTAGCTCAAGAGGAATGGATAATTACATCATGAACCCTCCTGGACTGTGCTTGATGGCACACAAGCCACCAGGCACCAACTGTTCTACTATATTTAGCTGACATGAAGTCATTCCCCGGAATTAATTATCTGCAGCATCTCTGTTCATTCTAGGGGCAATTAGTGCTTTGTTATCTAGTGCTCCCGAGGCTTATATCCCCACCGCTTTGCATATTTTTACTCCTTAAACATGTTGAAAGGGGCTAACAGGACTAAGATGCCGGGGATCTGGGATTGGAGAGCTGAAGTTGAAATGACAGCCAGTGTAAGCCTAGGAGGGTCCCTGAGGCCCTGCAGAATAATCAGTCTCTTTAGAAAAAACCCTGAGAAGTCGACCAAGTCTGGCAGAGTTGGATATACCTATGCAGAGTAGAGGACGCTTCCTTGATGTGATTTCAAGGGCTCTTGAGAAGCAAGGTCCCTCCAAGCCTTTCCCCGTCTCTACCTTAAAGTCAAAACCTAGTTTGTTCGCTCTAGATAACTTCCTTGAATCTGTGAAAATGCAAATCCTCCTAAAGTCGGGCAGTGAGCTGTTGTTAGTCCTTGAAACCTGCGAAGAATCAATGAGTATTTATTAAGTGCCTACTATGTTCCAGGCACTGTGGTAGCCACTGGGCATACAAATACAGGGCAGGGGATGAAATAACCCCTAGTCCGAGGATTTTAGATTCTGTTAGGGAAGACAAGTGGATGTTTAAATATATACAGCATAAATATAAAGAGAATAAATCAAAGTTGTTAACTATGAGGTAGTATGGAAAGCGAGGCACTAGCAGTTGGCAGGGATTGGGAAAGGTTTCATGAGGAAGGTAGTGTTTGAGCTGTGTCTTGAAGGAAGAATGGAATTTGTGAGGCAGCAGGAAGGAGGTAATGCATTCCAGGCATAGGGAACAACTAGTACAAAGAGAGAGGAGAGATGGAATTTTGGGCATGAAGGACAGAGCAGAGAAGGCCAGTTTGGCTGGATCTCAGAGTACTAGAGGGATAATAACACACTGAAACCAAAAACACAGGTTGCAGCAAGGTTGTGAAAAGCAAGAGTAGGGGAGTGACACGATTATGAATCTGTGCTTAAGCAAGATGACTTCAGTCAAAGTGTGGAAGATAGACTAGAGAATCAGGGAGACCAGGCTAGCAAGCCATTACAGCAGAGCTATCCAGCACATGGCCCGCCTGTGCCTCCAACACTCCCAAGTGCAGCCTGGATCATATTAAAATGTAATTGGGAAATGTTTAACAAAATAAGTAAAAATAAATTTAGGACATAGATAATGTGGCTTTCTAAGTCAACATGAGGCAGGGATCCTTAGGTACAATTTAGTGGATCCTGTTTCTATACAAGTTTGATACCACTGTATTACAGTGATCTAGGTGAGAGGTAATATCCCTATACCAGTGAAGTGGCAATGTCAGAGGAAGGGGTTATATTTTAGAGTTATTTTAAAGGTACAAATAACAACTCATTAGAGACGGTGGTTAACAGAGAAAGAAGAATCAGAATAACCCCTAAATTGCTAGCCTGGGTGATTGGGAGGACTATGATATCCTCTTGTAAAAGAGGGGCAGAAAAGAGTGGAGAATTTTTGGGGAAAGATAACGAGTTCAGTTTTGAACAGGGTTTGTGTTTCAACAATCCGGCTAGCAGCTGCTGTGAGGGTGCAAAACCAACAACAACCAGCTCACAGAATGCTGCAAACCCAGGTCCCCTTGATCTGCTCTACCAAAAAAAGCAACATTAAGGGGTCAACAATCCCACTTCAATCCAGCATACAAATATCATTTACCTAGTTCAGGGGAAAAAACCAGCACCCTGAATTACAGACCAAATTTCGTAGTTATCAACATCTGGGCGTACAGCCGAGGAGCTCATGATAACGGCTGGCCCAGAGTCACGCACCGCTCCTGCTGTGGCTCAGAGCTCTGAGAGAGACCACCAACCTCTGCGTTTATATATCCTGCTCAGTAAGTTGAAGAAGTGGAAGTTAGAGTGAAGGAAAATTAGTATGGATGTCAAAGTCCCCAAGGATGAAGGCCAGAGTTGAGGAGGAAAGACTGTGAGTCAGGCATTACACTTGATAAGGAAGGAAAAAGAGTGTCCTGGAAGTTACTACACAGTGGCCACCAGAATCTTGATTGAGTTATAAATATGAATTGAATGAACCTCAAAGGAAAAAAGGCTACTGAGAGGCAGAGGAAGAAACTGGAAGTGGCAATGGGGAGTTACACACACACACACACACACACACACACACACCCACACACACACACACACACACACCCACACACACACCAATGAGTTGAGGGTTTGAATGAAAGTGCAACCAAGCTGGAAAGGGTAGGCAAGAAAGCTGTCTCATCAAGAGAGAGTCAGATCTCAGTGAGTTCAAGAAGGTGGAGAAAACAAGAGAGGAAAAGATTTAAGATAAAAGCTAATTTGCTACTTATAGAGCAGGCATTCTAGAGAGCACAGTAGAAGGGTAGCTTTAGAGTGGGATATTGGGATATAGAAATAAGGGAATAGTCAATAGGGGAAGGAGAATGAAATTTTAACAATGGTAGCTAGGGTTTCAGAATCACTGGGATGGAGTGGGTATGATGGAGTAGAAGTATGAATCATTGAGGAATAAGTTCAGGCAGGTTATTATTGTCTAGAGGATTTCAGCCTTGAATGAAGTTGTCCCAGTGCATCTGGCAGCTGCACGTGGCTAGGGAATGGTTAGACGGGGAAAGATGAGCATATGGAAGATGCCTCAGGAAAACTAAGACAACCCTCTGCCCACCCACCACCTCTGTGGAGCTCCCTACAATGTAATTGTAGGTGGCCAATGGCCAGAGACGGTGTCTAGAGCTTAATTGAAAGGCTGCATGCAGATAAGGTAAATCCTGTGGAGATGTTGATGGCTGGGTAGGGTGTTTGACATGTTGAATTTGAGGTGCTTCTTGGATATATAGTTTGAATTTTTAATATGCAGTGGTGATGTGGTACTAAGTTCAAGGGAGAAACTGAGGCTGGTTATACAGATCTGTGAGTTGTTGGCATACAGATCATAAGTATACTCATGGCAGCTGAAGAGGTCACCAAGAGAGAAAAGGTATATATGTATACATGTGTATGTATATCTACATATATATAAATATACACATATATGCGTATGCGTGTATATATATATGTATATATATATACATATATATATGTAGGACCTAGGACAGATCTTTGGGGAAAAACTATTAGGGTCTGATAAGAGTGGTCAGACATGTAAGAGGAGAACCAGGAAAAAGTAGTGTAATGAAAGTCTAAAGAGGAGAGAAAATTCAGGAGGAGAGAAAATTCAGGAAGAAATGGTGGTTAAGTATGAAATAAAGCAAATAGCTTGAGAAGATTAGGACTAAAAAAAGACTAGAATTAAAAAAAACAATTCAGCAAAAGAAATTAATACATAATTTGATTTTGACAGTATATACAATACTCTATACCTCAAATCTGCAAAGAAAGGAAGAAGATGCAATTTCTTAACTCTTCCAGGGTCAAACTTGATTATTATAATCACATAGTTTTTGGTTTCATTTTTTTGTTCTTTTCATCAACATTATTTTCAGTGTCTATTCTTTTCCCATTTCTCCCTTCACACTGCATCAGTTCAAATAAATCTTCTCATGCTTCTTTGAAGTCACCATCTCAATCTCGATATGCATATGTCCAGGCTTAGAATCAGTCTTGTAAATTCTAAAGTTTCAGAGGCCCTAGGACAATAGGATGAAGCAGGCTGCTTGCAAGGGAAATTTCTTCATTGGAAAAGATGGACACTGACAAGAGGAAGAGCCCAAGTTGGTAAAGAGACATGTACTGTGAAGGGAGAGTTCAGAGCTGAGGTAAAATGTAGCAATACCTATTTAGTAGTCCCAAAGCTTTATATTCTAATAAAGTTTAAGTATCAATCTCCTGGGAGAAGAATAAGTATAAGTGAAGTTACTAAATTCTGGTTTAAGCCTTTCTATTAATAGGCATTTGTGATTTGTGTTTCCTATTTCTTTTGTGTATCGGAATTAAATACCTGTCCTATACCTAATTTATATTGTACGTTGAGTACCTTTCTACTCTCCCGTTTGAGGAGATTCTAGACATAAACCAAAACCTAATCCTTAAGCAATTTGTCTCTGGTGAGTGTGTGATAGGTCATAGAGTGTGAGGAAAGAGAACCCAATTCCTCCCATTAGAAGTCAGGCTCTCCCAGGACTAAACTCAATCTGGAATAAGCATGGTTCCAGAACAAATGGACCCTTCCTTGGTAGAAAAGGAGTGAATGCACTGCCCCAGTCCCCTGGGCCCAGCAATGACTCCTAGTATTAGATATCCTTTGTTCTCATCACACTCTACCTTGTATCATAACTATTTATGTATATCTCGCCTTGCTCCCTGTTCAGTTTTAAGTGTCTTGAAAGTTGATCTATGTTTTAATTATCTTTGTCTCCCTAGCACCAAGCACCTTGTAATAGTTGCTTAATAAATATTTGCTGAACAGAACACAAAAAACAAAGTATAGAATCATGGAATTTTAGAGCTGAAAAGAACTTTAATGATCAAGTCAAATAAGATAACTTTTAATGTCCTTTTAAACTTAAAAGTGACAGACCTATGAGCTAGTCCATCCCTTAATGTCACAAATCAAGAAAATGTGGCTCAAATACATGCAATGCTTTGTCTGAGGTCACATAAGCTGTAAATGGAAAATTTAATATAATTTTATGTTGCAAATGACTTGAATATGGACTGCCAATTCTATGAGAATGTGTTTGTTTAAAGTGAGTTCTGTTGATGCTTTTTGGTTTTGTATTGTAGCAATTTTTAGAAATATCTTCCTGCCCACTCCCTTTAAATTGAACCCTTCCTTGTAACATAGGAAAACAGTCAAGCAAAAACAACCAACACAGTTACCATGCCTGACCACATATGGAACATTCTGCCCTTGTAGCTGTTTCTTTGCTAAGAGAGGCAGAGATAGGTTTCAGCATCTTTTCTCTGGGTCTATTATTGTTTGTTTTTTTGTTTGTTCTTAAAAATTCCTCAGGGTTCAGATTCTTATTAGTGTTCTTTTCATTTATATTTTATAGCAATTGTAGATTGTGTTCATTCTGGATCAGTTGAAAAAATCTTCTATGGGAATATTGATAAATCAAACATCAACCACGTGGGGAAAAAAAAAACCTGTTACAAAATGAACCTTAGAGAAATTTTAGTTCAATCCCTTTAGTCTGTAGATAAAGAGACTGAAACCCAGAAAGGTTAAATGATGTCGTTCTATCATTCTAAGGGCATTACTGACCCAAGCTACATTATGCTTTCTCTCTCTCTCTCTCTCGTTTTCTCTCTCTCTCTCTGCTCGTCTGTCTGTCTCTCTCTGTCCCTCTGTTTCTCTCTGTCAGGAAGACCTGAGTCCAAATTCTGCCTCTGATACTTAGTGGTTGTATGACTCTGGGCAAGTCACTTAACCTCTGTTTGCCTCGGTTTCCTCATCTGTAAAATGGAGACAATAATTGCACCTACTGCCCAGGGCTGTCATGAGGATCAAACGAGATAAAAATTGTAAAGTGCTTTAAAGGCACAGTGCTTGGCACATAACAAGCACTATGTTAACGTTAGCTATTATTTGGACAAGTCACCTTTCTGGGTCACAGTTTCCTCACTTGTAAAATTAAAATGAGTCGAAACAAGGAAGAAAAGAAATCCCCAAAGACAAAATAGACAATTAAAATTTTTTTTGTCTGGATCTATGATTTTATTAGGACAGACAGGTGGTACAGTGAATAGAGAGCACTGGGCTTAGAATCAGGAAGACTGATCTTCATGAGTTCAAATCTGGCCTCAGACACTTCCTAGCTGTGTGATCCTGGGCAAGTCACTTAACCCTGTTTGCCTCAGTTTCCTCATCTGTAAAATGATCTATGGAAGGAAATAACAAACCATTCCAGTATCTTTGCCAAGAAAACACCAAATGGGGTCACAAAGAGTCTGGCATGACTGCAACAACTGAACAGCATTACGATTTTGTTGGTATGAGAACTTTCCGGTATGGAAACTCCTTTCACTTAATTATTCAGTAACTTATTTTAAATTTATACTCATAGAGTTACTGGGGGAGCTATGTGTAAGTGGCTGGACTCAGACCCAGGTCTCTGACTCAAAGGCCATCCCTTTATCCTCTATGCCAAGCTTCCTTGATCAATTTTGATTATACAAAACTAAAAAGCTTTTGAATAAACAAAATCAATGAAACTAGAATGAGAAATTGTTATTTGGGGAAAATATTTGCCCTGAGAATCACTAATAAAGGTCTAATATACTTTTGTTTTGATATACTCTTTTTTTAATACGTTGGCATCAATTCTCTGTGTAGCTATGTAGACATATATAGGGAACTGATACAAACATATAAGAAAAAGAAGTACTCTCTATTAGATAAGTGGTGAAATGATATGAACAGTTTTCAGAAGATTAGCAATCATTAATTATATTAACAAATTTTCCAAACCACCAATACATTTATTGAAACAAATCTGAAGTTTCACATCATTCCCAGAAAATTGATAAAGATGATAAATGTTGGAAATACTTACATTGGAGGGACTATGAGAACATGAGTACGTTATTGGTTGGTCCATGAAGTCTGTCTTCTAGTCATCTTTGAAAACAATTTGGAACTACAATATGCTAGATATGTGACTAAATTGGTCATATCCTTTGCCCCAGTGACCACTAGTGGGCATTTACCTCAAAGTGGACAAAGAGGAAAAAGTCCAAAATATGCCAAAATACTCATAACAGCACGTTTTTTGTGGCAACGAAAACTTGTAAACAAACTAAGGGCTCGTCGTTTGAGGAGTGGCTGAATGATTGTGGTATGTGAATATAATGGAATATTTTGGTCCATAAGGAATAATAGAGAGGAAAAATTCAAAGAAAATTGGGAAAAAATCCACAAGTCAACAAACAGATACTAGGTACCTATTATGTGCCCAACACTGTGCTAAGCAGTGAAAATACACAGAAATGCAAAAAGAAAAACAATCCCTGCTAACAGGCCAAAGAATAATTTTATAGAGATGCAAAGGAAAGTAAGCAGAACCAACAGAACAATATACAATGACTGAAACAACGTAAGGGAAAACTATACTGAAGCATATCAGCCAGCCAATGAGCATTTATTAAATACCGTGTGATCGGCACTGTGCCAAGAGTTGATGATATAAAGAAAGGCTAAAAACACCAATAAACATAATGACCAGTTTACTCCAGGACTAATGAGGAAACATTCCTATAAACTCTCGATAGAGAGTGGACTGTTGGTTTAGAATGAGGCATATGCTCTCATACATGGTCAACATGTTGGTTCATTTTGCTTAACTGTACTTTTTAATAAGAGAGTTCTATGGGGACAAATATTGGGAAATAACAGTGTTGTCTAAAATGGCATAAATAAAACATTTAAAAATTAAATTAAATTAAACGAGAGGGTTGGGCTAGAACATTTCTCAAGTCCCCTAGCTCTGAATCTATGATCCTATAATTATGCTACCAAGTAGCAGAATTAGGGCCTCCAAGAAATTGAATTCAATCTTCTCCTTAATTGAGAGCCTAGACATGATCAATACCAGGCTGGTTTCTGACTAGAACCTTCTCCTGGTGCCTCACAGGCATTTGGAAAGCTGGTGAACTAAAAACAGGACCAGGCTGGAGGCTGCTGGCATGCTTCTCTCCCAGTGGCCTGCAGTCATTTCTGGGGGGATGGGCAGGGGGAAAGGAGAAAGGGAGAAGGAAGTGGCCAGAAGCCACTGAGCACAACCCCTCCCTGCCCCTTGTCCCTGTTGGCAGGATTTCCAGGTCATTAATTTCCCTAAACACGTCCACCTCCTGTCAACAACCCTTGCCCTCTCTTCTGTTGATTATGATGGTTCTGGGGAGAAAGGAGGTGTGCGGCTTATCACAAAAGAGCTGGGATTCTGGCATTAGAGGCCTGCCCATTGCATAAACTTTTATACATTGTAGAGTCAAAGTTACACTTATAGTCTAATTCTGATTATCCCAGAGGAAAAAAGGTGGTATTACACACTGAGTCCCTGTCTCCCTCCAGCCACCCAGAAAGCCTTTGGGGGACAGACTCTTGCCTTACCACTTCCACTGAACCTCATTTTATATTAGCCTCAAACAAAAGCAATTCCATGCCTCCAGAAGCACCCCAAGTGAAGAAGAATCACTCTTGGAGTAGTCTCTGGTCTGGGATTATTCCTGCCAAAGACTCACCCCTCAAAGAGGGTGATAAACCACAAGGAGACCTTTGGCTAAGTGGCTGCATGGTTCAAAGCCTTGGGCCGAATGCAAGGCCAGCCCCCACTCCTGAGGTAAGAGGGCCTGGGGCTTGTATTGAGTTTGTAAACCAGCAATAGCAGCCAAGTTGACTCTAGGCAGGACACAATTTCACCCATCTCTCTTCTTTGCTTGGCTGAAAATTTCCACAATAGAAATATACCACGCTTGTTTAGTTCCCCTCCACATGTGTATTTATCTGTCTTGATTCTTTATTTTTGTACTCCGTTCCTTTCAGCCTGAGCTCCTATGAATCCCCTCCTTGCCAGTCCTGCTCCCAGCTACTGCCAGCCTGAACAGGTAAGTGTGTGGGGAGCTTCCCAAACAATTCCCCAGGCTGCCCTCAAGATGGCGCTCCGGAGCTACTGCACAGCCTAGCAACGCTTATGCAATCTTGTTTACTGGGCCTTCTCTTAAGTCATTTTTAGATCTAACATCACAGGATGCTAAACGGGCCATTGATTTCCCATCCTTTTTGGTGAAATGCCCTCTTTAAGGGCCTGGATAGGCATTGAGAGGCTGTGTGTGTGTGTGTGTGTGTGTGTGTGTGTGTGTGTGTGCCCTTTCTGACACTGGAGGTTTACTGTTGTGGAGTATTTACTGGAAAAACAACTGGATTTACATCTGGACATTGGCTTCAGCAGAGGAGAAGCTGCCCTCTGTGGGTTTTCATTTTTCTGTACTGCTCTAAGGCTGTGAGGAGAGTAAAGATCTGTCACTGAGAGGGGGTTGGGCAGAAAGTTTTGAAAAAAGCTGAAAAAGCCCTCAAAGTGACTCAGTCTTTTTTTCTTTTTTCTTTTTTTTTAAATAATACTCACTAGGGAGAGCAGAAACCTAAACTTCACATTTGCACTTTAAGATTATGACGGTAAAGGAAATCAAGCTGATTTGGCCAGAGTACCCTTCTGATTCACTGTGGGAAGATTCTTTAAGTTTTTGGGTACTGCTTCAGTGGTTAAGAGGCCCTTACCTACCTAAGAATTAGAAATGAGTGCTTTGTAGCCATAAATCATAGATCATAAATTATTGACCTGGCATCTTGCATCTGAGCAGCTGTAAACATCTGTTATTATCCCCATTTTACAGATGAGGAAGGCCGAGGCACAAAGAAACTAAATGACAAGACTAGCATTTGCCACAGGGACCTGCTGCTCAGGCTCACCAAAAATAAACACAGTAAAATCATAAGGGTTTCATCCTCTGATGACTCTAGAACAGTCCATTGGGAGAAGGGTAGAGTGTCAATGGTAGGAATGTAACGATCTCCAGCTGAGTGCCTCAGGTAAAGAAAGCTATTCCCTTCTATCCTCAACAGGAAGAACTGTAAAAAACATCATATGCTGAGATCCAGACATAAAACATGTGTGTATGTATATGTGTATGTGTATACATATACATATGTATACATGTATATATATATATACATATATATACATACATGTATATGTATGTATGCTATGGAAAGGTAGGAAGTCATAGTGACCATACCACAGGTTCATATGACTAGGCCTGGAAGGGACTTCATCTATTCTTGCCCTAACATTTTACACATAAAGAAATGGGGGGGGGGGGGGCAGAGCCAAGATGGCGGCTGGAAAGCAGAGACTGGCGTGAGCTCCCTGCCAAGTCCCTCTAAAAACCTATAAAAAAATGGCTCTGAACCAATTCTATAGCTGCAGGACACACAAAATAGCAGAAGGAAGCAGGGCTCCAGCCCAGGACAGCCTGGATGGGCTCTGGGTAAGGTCTATCCCACATGGAACTGGGAGTGGAGGGGAGTGGAGCTGAGCCCAGCGTGGGCAGCACGGACCAACGAGACCAGGAGCCAGGCAGAGCATGCCCTAGCGCCCTGAATCAGTGAGCTG
>CM053625.1:279463693-279530311 GCA_028646595.1 Phalanger gymnotis | reverse complement strand
CCACCCACCCTCCCTAGGAAGGCAGGCAATTCAACATAGATCACACATGTATCATTATGCAAAACACTTCCACAATGAGCATGTTGTGAAAGGCTAACTATATTTCTTTCCATCCTATCCTGTCTCTCTTTATTCAGTTTTCTCCCTTGACCCTGTCCCTTTTCAAATGTGTTTGCTTTTGATTACCTCCTCCCCCATCTGCCCTCCCTTTTATCATCCCCCCCTTTTTATCCCCTTCCACTCACTTTCCTGTGGAGTAAGATACTCAATTGAGTGTGTATGTTATTCCCTCCTCAAGTTGAATCCAATGAGAGTAAGATTTACTCCTGCCCCCTCTTCCCTTGCAACAGAACTGCTTTTTCTTACCACTTTTATGTGAGATAATTTACCCCATTCTATCTCTCTCCCTCTCTCAATATATTCCTCTCTCACCCCTTAAATTTATTTCACTTTTTTAGACATAATCCCTTCACATTCAGCTCATCCTGTGCCCTCTGTCTATATTCTGTTTAACTCCACTAATACTGAGAAAGGTCCCCTGCATTACACACATCATCTTTCCATGTAGGAATGTAAACGTAACAGTTCAACTTTAGTAAGTCCTGTATGAATTTTCTTTCTTGTTTACCTTTTCATGCTTCTCTTGATTCTTGTATTTGAAAGTCAAATTTTCTATTCAGCTGTGGTCTTTTCACTGAGAAAGCTTGAAAGTCCTCTATTTTATTGAAAATCCATATTTTGCCTTGGAGCATGATACTCCGTTTTGCTGGGTAGGTGATTCTTGGTTTTAATCTTAGCTCCTTTGACCTCTGGAATGTCATATTCCAAGCCCTTCAGTCCCTTAATGTAAAAGCTGCTAGATCTTGTGTTATTCTGATTGTGTTTCCACAATATTAAATTGTTTCTTTCTGGCTGCTTGCAGTATTTTCTCCTTGACACAGAAACTCTAGTATTTGGCAACTATAGTCCTAGGAGTTTTCTTTTTGGGATCTTTTTCAAGAGTTGATCAGTGGATTCTTTCAATTGCTATTTTACCCTCTGGTTCTAGAATATAAGGGCAGTTTTCCTTGATAATTTTTTGAGAGATGCTGTCTAGGCTCTTTTTTTGATCATGGCTTTCAGGTAGTCCAATAATTTTTAAATTATCTCTCCTGGATCTCTTCTCCAGGTCAGTGGTTTTTCCAATGAGATATTTCACATTGTCTTCCACTTTTTCATTCCTTTGGTTCTGTTTGATAATATCTTGATTTCTCATCAAGTCACTAGCTTCCACTTGCTCCAATCTAATTTTTAAGGTGGTATTTTCTTCAGTGATCTTTTGGACCTCCTTTTCCATTTGGCTAATTCTGCCTTTCAAGGCATTCTTCTCCTCATTGTCTTTTTGGAGCTCTTTTGCCATTTGAGTTAGTCTATTCTTTAAGGTGTTATTTTCTTCAGTATTTTTGGGGGGTCTCCTTTAGCAAGTCATTGACTTGATTTTCATGGTTTTCTTTCATCATTCTCATTTCTGTTCTCAATTTTTCTTCTACTTCTCTTACTTGCTTTTCTAAATGCTTTTTGAGCTCTTCCAGAGCCTGAGCCCAATTCATATCTTTCTTGGAGGCTCTTTGACTTTGTTGACTTCTGGCTATATGATTTGATCCTCTTTATCATCAAAAAGGAATCTAGAGTTTGAGTGTGAGTCTGAGTTTGAGTCTGATTTTGTTTTTACTGTCTGTTCATGTTCCCAGCCAACTACTTGACCCTTGACCTTTTTGTCAGGATATGACTGCTTTTAGATTAGAGAGTACTTTTTCCCAAGCTTTCGGGTCCAAACACTGCTGTTTTCAGAGCTTCTTCTACTCCACCATCACCCCAGGCTCTGTCACAGTAGCACTCCTCCTCCCCCAAGAATTGTCAACCAGGACCACAACTCAGATCCAAGCAGGGCACAGCAAGAGAATCTGTCTTTGTGCCCACAAAGCACTCCTTGCATTCCCGCTCTGATCTGCTGCTAGCTTCAGCCCACCATGTGAACCAGGGACTCGGGAAGCTGCTGATGCAGGCACTCTGGAGGAAGCCTCAGGAGCTTCCTGCTGCTGCTACCTCCACTGCTGCAGGACCTCATCTACCCCCAGAGCTGGCAGCCAGACCTCTCTGAACTTGATCCCACAGTTTCCCTCTAACCTGCTCTTTGGTGTTTGTGGGTTGGGAAGTCTGGTAACTTCCATAGCTCACTGTTTCATGGCCCCAAGGTCTGTTCTGGCTGGCTGACTCCAGGTCTGGTTTGTCCCAGCACAGCTCATGCTGGGCTGCCCTCTGCTCTCATGTGTGATAGACCCTTCCTGGTGACTATCCAGGTTCTCCTGGGCTGGAGATCTGTTTCCCTCTGGTATTTCGTGGGTTCTACAGCTCTAGAATTTGTTCAGAGCCATTTTTTACAGGTGTTTGGAGGGTTTTGTTGGGGAACTTAAGCAAGTCCCTGCTTGCTTGGCTCCACCCCCCAAGCACAACCAATTCTGAGAGGACCTGAATGAAAGCAACTCCGCAAGGACAAAAATATTGGTGGATGGTAAAGATGGTTGCCATGCTTTATTTCTCAATTGCAAATTTACATATGTCACCTATATCAAAAGTCAACTTTAAAAGAGAATATTCCAGGAGAAGGATCAAAGCTGAAAGACTCAGAGGAGCTGACTTTTGCTCCTCCACTTTGGGAGAAGGAAATAGTGAGAGCCAGAAAAAGAGGCAGCAAGAAAATAAAGAGTGAGATGAGACAAGTGACTCAACTTCAGAAGCTGAAATGAATTTATTAATTATAACAAAAGAGAATCCAACTTGGACTACCTTGATTTTACTTCAACATCAATCTCCAAATTTATATTATTTAGAGTTTGGAAATTCATTGTTGGAGAACTCCGAATCAATGAACTGTTTTAGGACTACTGGGAAATTGCATTTTGACTATTTGTATCTTACATGACAACATTTGGATTGGAGGTTTTTCAACCTATGATAGAGATGGGTCATTATACATGAGGAGGCTTTGATCTGAAAGAAAAGAGACAGAGAATTTTGAGAATTAAAAAACTATAGTTTAAAAAAAAAATTAGAAGATCCAAAGAGAAGCCAGAAGCCAATGGAGCTGAGAAGTCAAGAAAAGCAAAGTGGAAACAGAAGAAGATAATAGCAATTGCTTTGAGCTGAAACCAGCTGACTGGAGACTGACAGGCTCTGAGTGGATGCAGGGAGTTGATCTGATTGGAGGAAAGCTCTAATGCTGGCAGCTGTTCAAAGCAGAATCCTTTGTTGTTTGAAGAACTGGCTGGGGGAAAACGCTGCCTTGCTCCTTTGTGCCATCTATAACTTGAGAGAGGATAAATCCCTCAGAATTTTGCCTTTATTTCCTTTTATTGCCCTCTATAGCCTCAGATAGGGAAACTTCTCCAAGTTTAGAGAGTAGACCTAAATAGTTTTATACACCCCAACTTTAAGGGAACTCTTTTCATTGAAAGACTGTACACACACAGGAATGTGACTTGCATATATGGGTGGACTGTTATGTTATTATTATTCTGGCTTTTGCCCTTTTGTTTGGTAAATGTTTCTTAGGAATTAATGGTGCCTATCATCTTAGCTGATCTGTTTAAATGAAAATCACAGTGGTATGGGCTTAGGAGCTATTGTGAGTAATAAATATATGTCTCCCTTCCACCAAGATTACCTCTAAAACTCTAAGAGTGAGTGAGTGAGTTGCAGTCACAGGTTTACCCACTCTGAAGAATCACTCTAACCTTCCAGCTGTAGGTGGGTTGAGCAAGTCAGCCCCAGCCTAGGGAGAGAGAGCCCGGAGACAGCTGTGAGTCAGTCCTATACTCACATCTGTGCTACACAATGAAGAATAGTATACAAAAAACGGTGCAAAAATATAATTGGTGAGATTATGATTAGAAAAGGAGATGGGTCAATAATGTAACAAGAGAAAGGGATAATGGATATATACCACCTAAGCTACATTAATACTCATATAATGTCAAAGAACTGAGTGGAAGACCACTAGGATGATAAGTAGATCCCCGGTGGAGGATTTATGGTAGGGTATGAACAGAGTTCATGCAGAATTTCCCAGGATAGGAAGGTATGACTGAGTTGTGAACTACACATTGGAGGGAATATTGACATCAATATGGTCATGAATCAGTTTGGTGAAATATTCAAGTATGCAGCATTAAAGTGTCCAGTCAGTTTCTTTTGGTACCAAATGGTAATTTCAACAGTATGGGAAATCTGTCAGTGTAGACACCCCTTCCACTAATACCTATTTCAATTATAGGTAAACCAAAATAAATTTGATTTAATTCAAAACTTTTTAAGATATCTTTAGAGAGTGTGATGAGACCATATTTTCTTTGTTCTGTGGAAAATATCAAGGATTCCATTGTGTGTTGGGTATGCAGTAGGATTCCAGCACTTATAGACCATTCAACTCTCTATAGGAAGATCAGACTTGTGCTACCTTAATTTTAATTTAACATTTTTGAGTACCTATTTTGCACAAAGTATTCTTCTATGGGGTAGGGATACAAAGATTTCAAAATTACTTTATCTTCTTTACTGAGGGAATATGACTTATACAAAGACAAATGTATCAAAGCTGAATAAGCCTATACAGATGGTTCTTGGGAGCATGTGCCCAGAACTCTGCTGGAAACTTCTTTGGACTCCAAGGACAAGGTGACTCATTCTTTGTGCTTTGGGGGTTGAAAATATCCTGCCTGTTCTTGGTCATATGGTAGCTTAGCACTGAAAGGACTTTTTGATGCTTTTTAATTATGGGATAAACCCTGAATGGTTCCTTGGTCATCTCCCTTGCCCCATGGCAGAAAGGTGGCAGGGTGACTATGAGTTGTCCCTAGCACTCAACATGCTACCTCCTCCTTCCATGTCTGTGCAGGCAGGCCATCCCTCACTTTTGCAATGCTCTCTCCTCAGTTCTGACTCAGAATCTTCTGCTTTCAAGTTTCAGATGCTCTTTGTAGAGGCAACTGGTAGCAAAGTAGGTAGAGTGCTAGACCTGGAGTCAGGAGGACCTGAGTTCAAATCTGGGTCTCAGATACTTACTAGCTAGTGTGGTCTTGGTTAAGTCCACTTAACAGCTACTTGCCTCACTTTCCTTAATTATGAAATGGTGAAAATAATAGCACCTACCTCACAGGGTTGGTGTGAGGATCAAATGTAAAAAGCACTTAACACAGTGCTGGGCACATTGTAGGGGCTATATTATTCCCTCCCCCAACCCCCTTCCCCTTCCTTCACCCTGTGTAGTGTCTCCCGATACATCTCTCCTTCCTCCTAGTTTCTTAGAGACTTTTCCATATCTTTCTTCTATACATATTTTAATGTAGATGTCATATCCTCTTGATAGGACAGTGAGAGTGGGTGGGGGGAAGGGAAGGAAGGGGAATATAACACTTCTGATCTTCTCTCTGAAGTGAGCCTAGGGAACCCCAGACAGTTAGAAGATTAGTTTAGATCATAACATCATAGGTCTAGAGCTGGAAAGGACCTCAGAGGCCATCTAGCCTAACTGTCTAATTTTATAGATGAGGAAACTGACACCCAGAAAGATTAAGTGACTTTGATCGATCAATCAATCAATAAACATTTATTATATGTGTCAGGTGGAGGCAGTTAGGTGCCTCGGTGGATACAGTGTCAGGCCTGGAGTCAAGAAGACTTGAGTTCAGATGTGACCTCGGGTATTTAATAGTTCTGTGACCCCGGGCAAGTCATTTAACCTCTGTTTGCTTAATCCTAGCCTTAATGGTAGGATGCTGGAGAAGGAAATGGCAAACCACTCCAGTATCTTTGCCAAGAAAACCCCACATGGGGTCACAAACTGATACACAGCAAAATAAGGAGAACAAGAAACATGATTACCACCATGATGTAAAGAGAAACAACACTGAGAAACTCTCTCATCAATGCAGTGGTCCATCATCTTGACCTCAAAAGACTGATGGTGATTTGCTCTGTTTATCACTTTGTAAAAGATTTCTGGATTCTCTGAACTTGACATTTATCATTTCTTTCAGCATAATAATATTCCATTACATTCATAAACCATAATCTGGTCAGTCATTTCCCAACCAATGAGCACCTTCTGTGTTTCCTAATTCTTTGCTATAGGAAAAAGTAGTGCTATAATTTTTTTTTGTATATGTAGCATCTTTCCGTTTTGACCTCCTTGCGATAAAAACACACACATATACATATGTGTATGTGCATGTTTGTGTATACTCTTAGTCAAAGGTTTGTTGTTGTCATTGTTCCCTTGTTTCAGTTGTGTCTGACTCTTCATAACCCAGTTTGGGATTTTCTTGGAAAAGGTACTGGAGTGGTTTGCTATTTCCTTTTCCAGCTCATTTTACTGAGGTAATGGGACTAAGTGACTTGCCCGTGGTCACATAGCTATTGAGTGTCTGAGACTGGATTTGAACTCATGAAGATGAGTCTTCCAGATTCTAAGCCCAGTACTCTATCTACTAAGCCACCTAGCTCCCAACATCAAAGAGTACTACAGTTTAATGACTTTTGGGATATAATTCCAAATTGTTTTCCATAATAGTTGGACCAGTCCATAATCAACAGTACCTTGGTATGCCTGTCTTCTCACAGCAACTTCAACATTTGCAATTTTTGTATTTGTTAATTTGATGAGTGTGAGCTAAAAACTCAGAATTATTTTAATTGTATTCCTCTTGATATTAATGATTTGGAACATTCTTTCTTATAGCTATAGATTTGTTGTTGTTTAGGTGTTTCCAGTCATGTCAAACTATTCATGACCTCAACTGGGGTTTTCTTGGCAAAGATACTGGAGTAGTTTGCCATTTCCTTCTCCAGCTTATTTTAGAGATGAGGAAACTGAGGCAAACAGGGCTAAGTGACTTGCCCAGGTCACACAGCTAGTAAGTGTCTGTAGCCAGATTTGAACTCAGGGAGATGAGTCTTCCTCACAACAGGTATGCCATCCTATCCACTGTGCCACATAGCTGCTCCATAGTTATAGCTTACATGCATTTATTTTTTGAGAATAGCCTGTTCTTATCCAGTGACCACTTGTCTTTGGGAAATGGCTCTTGTTTTTGCATATTTGTGTCAGTTTCCTATATGTCTTGGATATCTTTAACACAGATATTTGCTATATATTTTTCCTAATTAATTACTTCTGTTTTAATTTCTGCTGAATTTATTTTGTGTCAAAAATTTCAGTTTTATGTAATCAAAATTTTTTCTTCTCTAATTATCTACATTCCTTGTTTAGTTAAAAATTCTCACCCAGCAAATAATTAGAAATTGAAGGGATGCCCATCAGTTGGGGAATGGCTGAACAAGTTGTGGTACATGAATGTAATGGAATACTATTGTGCTATTAGAAATGACGAGCAGGCAAATTTCAGAAAAACTTGGGAAAGACTTACATGAACTGATGCTGAAGGAGACCATTGTACACAGTAACAGCAACATTGATGGTGTGATGATCAGCTTTAATAAACTTGGCTCTTCTCAGAAATACAATGACCAAAGACAATTCCAAAAGACTCATGATGGAAAATACTATCCATATCCAGAGAAAGAACCATGGAGTCTGAGTGCAGATTGAAGGACATTATTTTCACTTTTTGTTGTTGTTTTTTCTTTCTCTTGTTTTTCCCCTTTTATTCCGATTCTTCTTTTACAACATGACTAATGTGAATCAGATTGCTTGACATATCGGGGGGGGGGAGGGGAGAGAGGGAGGCAGAGAAGTTTGGCACTCAAAATCTTATAAAAATGAATGTTGAAAACTTTCTTTACATGTAATTGGGGGAAAAATACTATTTAAAAAAAGAATTCTTGCCTAGTCATAGTTGTATAAGGAATCTCTTCCATTTTTCCAGTTTTTTTTATGATTTGATGTTTCATCTATAGATAATATATAATGGTTACAGATCCACTAGAAACTTATTATTTTATAACGATCTAAGATGCTAATATAAACTTAATTTCTGCCAGATTATTTTCCAGTTTTTTTCAGCCATTTTCATTAAATAAGGAGCTTTTTTCCCCTTAGTAGTTAAAATCCTTCTGTTTTATCTAATACTAATGTCCAGTTTCTTGGAGTTGGCAATTGACTTTCCCAGGGTTCTTTTGATTGCTGAATATTTCATTTCATTTCCCTTCCAGACTGATTTTTTTTTTAAACTAGGTAAAGAGGCCATTCTCTTCCTCATTTCTTGCCTAGCCTTACCTAGCCTTAATCACTGAATGGGTGCTGCCTCACTCACTCACTGTTAAAGACCTTAGCTTAAAAAGGCCATCGTCTCCTACTGCATTCAGGGCCACGTCCAGTCATCCTGATCTGTATCTCACCATTGGACCCAGATGGCTCCAGAAGAAAAAATGAGGCCAGGGACTTTTAAATCCATTTCACTTTTATGTCATGACATCACCTTCCCGATGTCATAGTCCTCTTCAAGAACGAAAGACAAACAACAACAATTTCATTGCATCGTCGAACTTCATCTTTTCCTCTTCAATACCCCAGGAAAATCAATAATAGTATTAGTATTCAGTACTAATTAATACTGATAATAGCTAATGCTTTAAGGCTTGCCAAGCCCTTTATAATATTCTCTCATTTGATTGATCTCCACCATAATCCTGAGGGGTAGGTGCTATTATCACCCTCATTTTTATAGCTGAGGAAACCGATTAAGTGATTTGTCTAGGCTCACCTAGCTAGTAACTGTTTGCTACTTTGATAATTTGAACTCAGCTTTTCCTGACTCCAAGTCCAGCCTCTACTCACTGTTCCAATTATTTGTCTATTATGTGCCAGATGCCATGCTAGGTGCTGGTGGTACAAAAATAATAAATGAAGTAGTTCCTGCCCTGAAGGAACTTATATTCTATCAGAGAAAACAGTACGAAAATATAGATAAGTATATATTATGTATATAATAGACAGATATAGATATAGATATAGATACACACACAAATTAAAACTACACTGATTGACCCCCTCAGGTCAAAATTGTAGAATAATGCTGCATTGTTTTACCCCAAACCAGGATGTAACCTTTCTGGGTGTTTCAGGAATTTATTGTCTCCTCCTGGAACTATAAGGTTAAAAAGAGTTGGCAGCCGCTGATTGACGGATTGTTGATTCTAACTTCCTTGAGTCAGGGACTATTCAGACATTCCTCTCCTCCTCTGTCTTTGTTCCATATTCTTGTCTTTTGGAGTATAGTATGATCATGGGACCCATTAGGAGAAGTTTTTAGGAATGCTTCTGGACCAGTAGTCCTCAAAGGGTGTGCCACGAATTTCATTTAGTGTGCTGTGAAATTTCGCTCCTCATATATTCATTTAAAACTTCATAAATTATAAACTCTGCTTTGGCCTCCACCATAAATTTAACCCCTTTTGATCTTGCTGTGTTTAATGTTATGAGCCAGCAGAGCCCAAACAAAGCAAGATGCCATCCTAAACCAGAAGAAGTTGCCAACTTTTATCTATTTTTAGGTGTCACCTTGCACTCTTTAGTCTCCTCTTAATTGTGCCACAAGACTTCCACCTGCCCCAGTCCTACTTCCTACTTCCCCTCCCCCAACCCCAGCTGTGTTTGGGCAAGGTCACAATAGCAAGGCAAAAAGTCTTTTTCTTCCAGTGTGAGTCCTGGGGAAGTAAAATTTGGAAGAAGTAGGGAAGTAGAAGCAGTGGCAGAGGTAATACATGTACTACGCGGATAGAATTGAATTCCATTCATTCCAATTCAATTCAACATCTATCATGTGCCCTGCACTGTGTTAGATGCAAGGGATATAGCAACAAAAATTAAAATAGTCTCTGACCTCAAGAAGCTTATATTTTATGGGGGAAATGAACATATACACAGAGAAGTCAATAAATTAATAGATCCACTTCATCAGACTTGGCCAATGTGCCAGTTTGTTTTGCTTGTGTGGGTTCTGGTTTTGGAGGTTCATTGGGGAAAATATTAATAAAACTTTTATTTTCAATTTTAAAAAATCCAAATTAAGGGAAAATTTAAAAGTTAAAAAAATTGAGTGTACACAGACAAGGAGCAATGTATTATTGTATCAGCATATGTTTATACTTCATTTCTTCAAAAGATCTGTATTTTTATCGACATGGGTCTTCCCTACTCCCAACAACACAAATAATAATCCATGCCTGCTTCAACAGGTGATGTCTTAGTCAGTTGGGGCAAAAAACAAATGACTCCTCAGGTGACCAACTTTCTGTCATCGAGCTGCCTCACATTTGGCTAGTGTGGTCCTTGAAAGATAGATGCATGGCTCATACCTGAAGGAATTTCTGCTTGCACCCTACCAGGCTTCAAGAGCCCAGGGTCATCTCTAACCTACAATAAGGCATCAGAGAAAGACCCTGTTATAAGGTATATTTATGTAGATCATGATATCCATATATAAAGGTCCTCAGTGAGAGAGATGAGAACTTTCATTTAAATCCGCCTATTTGTCAGGGTACAATACATACCTAACAGAAACTGTCCAAACAATGCCTACACAAAGTGTGAGAGTGGAGAAGATGCCAGGGGATGCTTGACAGGAGATGCATCTAATGACTAAACCTGTCACTCTTGGGCAAAAAGGCATCATTCCTCCTGTTGGTTTGGAAGTCAGGCAACCTGAAGAGCCCCAACACAGAAGTGAAAGGGCAATAGTGTAAGTTTTCAAAGGCAGAGAAAGTACATTAGCATAGGCCTAGGAAACTGTGAGGCACTAAACTAGCCTTTGAAGGCCCATCAGTTCTAGCATTGGAGGCCATCCAACTAGGACAGAAAAACCTCCTTCCAACAAGCTAAGTAAATTCCCACAATGGCAGACCAACGCACAGATGTTTCTACATCTAAGGGAATGGGACTTCCTGAGGTAAGCACCTGAGGCATGAATCTATTCACATGATGTCATTAAAAAGGATAGGGCTGAGGTAGAGAATTCAGTAGCTGGCTGCTGTTTCTGGGTCTCCTTTTCCTGTCATATCCCACGGGCCGCCCATGTGATAAATGTTCCAAAGTCCTGTTGGGTAACCAAATCTTTTATTGAATCAATGACATCAAGGGCCAAGAGCTGATGAAATAATTAGGAAAAAAAGATGTGAACAGAAAAGGAGTGAAAAGCCTAATAATAATAACAATAACATTAAGTTATTAACAATAAGTGCTTATATAGCACTTTAAGGTTTGCAAAGCGCTTCGCATGGTATATGTATACCAATGCAGCTCTGATAAACTAGCTATGCCATGTCATGATAGGCAGGACCTAGATCTGTGTCTATGATTTGCAGTGCCTAGAGATCAAGAAATATGTAGAAACCTCTGTCTTTGGGCAGCTTTAAAATGCATTGCTGGAAGTCTGGCTGTGGTGCAACAAAGTCACAGAAAAAGGGGAAGCCAGAGCTACAATTAGCAATTTCTGCATTTGGGGCAAGTAATATGAAACAGGAGGCTGACACCCAGTATGAGGCAGCCGCATAATCAGGGAACCTAGTGGGGAAGGGGAGGAGCTGACCTCATCTGACCACTTGGTAACTTCCTATTTTTAATAATTATTCTTGCTAACTGGGAGCCAAACTCTGTTGTTTCTGTGCTGTAGGACTACAAGAGCTGCCAGAGTCATTTCAATTTGGCACTCTAGGTCAAAACTCCGGTTATCCCACCTTAGTTACAGCTCTAGGTGCAACAGGCAATCAGTAGGTGTGATTTATTCAGATATAGGAGGAGTGAATAACACCTAGACTCCAATGACATTCATCTCAGGATCTTTGTAGGCAACTATAGCTTATTATCTACAAAAGAAAAAAATGAGGAACAGGGATGATGGTACATGTATATATCTCAAGTAAGACCAAGTAAGACAGGGTCAAGACTGGAAACCTTCTTTCCATCTCCTCTACTCCTAGATATACTTTCCCTACCTCCAGCAAACAGCTCACCTTCCTTTCTTATCCTTCAGAATATTCCCTCCCCCTATTACTCTCCTGCAGGCAAATGACTCTTTGCTCTCTGTAAGCAGCAAATAAATGTCAGCCTAGAATTCACTCTCAGAAATGCAGAATCTTTCTCTAGTCTGTGGTCATTGGAGGTTCCGTGGGAGGGAGTCAGGGGAACACAGAGAATTGAATTGTTTTTTCTAATAATTTGTCTATAAGAGCTTTTATATCGATTGGTGATATGATTTTTATCTGGGATAGATCTTGGAATTAGATTAGTACTAGAGCCTTGGCTTTTCCAATTCCTTGCCACCATAGCCATCTTTGGGGAAAATGATGGGGGGCTCCAGTGCAAAAGGGCCTGAAGGTTTTCTTCATTTGCACCCCTTCAGGAAGAATAGCAGCTAGGACCATTAGAAGTGGCAGACCTAAGCAAAGGACGATGTCTTGGTGCACTACCCATCCCAACATCATCTCCTCCTCTCTTCTTGAGTCCAACCTTCTTCCTTACTGGCATCCTGTTTCCACTGCTTCCACTGTACCCACAACAGTTCTACTGATGTTATAGGCCCTATTATATATGTATGTGTGTTTTACAATAAGTTCTTATTGATGTGTTTTTTTTTACTTCACCATAATTTTCCCCAGTATTTCTCTCCTTTCCCAGAGAGTCATCCCAGATAAGAAATAGTATTTTTAAGACAAAAAAAAGAAGGAAAAAAACCTAGCACAACTATCTGATCGATACCTAGAAAAAATCTGAAAAAATGTGCGATGAACAACATTTATGAACATCCCACCTCTGAAATGGGATAGGGTAAGAGTATCTTCTTATATCTCTTCTTCTGAGTCATTCTTGTTCTTTATAGTTTTGTAACATTTTCTTTGTGTGTATGTGTTTGTTTTTTCCACTTACATTGTTATAGTCATTTTGTATTTTGTTTTCTTAGCTCCAATTTCTTCCTTCCTTATCAGTACATATAAAGCTTTCCATGCTTCTATATAGTCATCACATTCATAATTTCTTATATGACAGTGTTATCCCATTACATTCATATACCACAATTGGTTTAGCCATTTGTTAATCGATGTGCATCTACTTTCTTTCCAATTCTTTGTAATCACAGAAAATGCTACTATAAATATTTCAGTGTGAATGGGGACTTTGTTCTTATTAGTGCCTTCCTTGGGGTTTAAGCCTGGTTATAGAATCACTGGGTCGTAGGGCATGGACATTTTAGTCACTTAGTTTTCATAATTTCACACTGCTTTGCAAAATGGTTGTACTGATTCACAGTTCCACCGATAAACCACTAGTGTGTCTGTCTTTGCACAATTCCTCCAATATTGATTATTCCAGTTTTTTTTTTGCTAATTTTCGGGGTGTGAGGTGAAACCTCAAGGGCTGTTTTGACTTGTACTTCTCTTATTATTAGTGATTTGGAACATTCTTTCACATGGTTATTAATAATTTGCAATTGAGAATTATTTGTTCATTATCCTTTGAATGCTTATGTATTGGGAATGGCTTTTGGTTATATATACAAATATGTCCATATGAATGTATATCTGTTAATTGTTTATATATCTTGGATACAAAATTATTATGAGAGAAATTTGATACAAAGATTTTTTGCCCCTTACTGCTTCCTTTCTTATCCTGGGTACATGAATTTAGTTTGTGTATAAGCCTTTCAGTTTCATGTAATTGCCTCTACCTCTAGTTTGGATTTTGAGGTCACTCTTATGTTAGCAATTCACCTTTATACCCTTCTACCATAACATCAGCTTAGTTAGTCAGTCACTAAACCTTTATCAGGTTCCCTTCGGTTTCTAGAAATTAGTAAACAGTCATAAAGCACAGTTCCTAACCTTAAGGTGCTTATATTCTAAAGTACCATACAAATTTAACCACTGGGTGGCACTACTGGCCTCTCCCCTGAGGCTATATAGACTGGATTTAGTTGCCTAACTCCTCCTACCTCTGGTGGGCTGAGTCCTCAAAATTTAGCTCCTCCTCCTCCTCAGCATCTTAAGGGAAAGCCTAAAGTAAGATTTCTTAACCTAGAGTTTGTGAACTTTTTTTTTTTTATATCTCAATAACTGTATTTCAATATAGTAGGTTTCCTTTGAAATTT
Source organism: Phalanger gymnotis (assembly GCA_028646595.1). NCBI lineage: Eukaryota > Metazoa > Chordata > Mammalia > Diprotodontia > Phalangeridae > Phalanger > Phalanger gymnotis. Next base: position 279,516,170 of record CM053625.1, on the reverse strand, counting down.
TGTGTTTTTTATTTTTTGCATTTAAAGACATTCTAAGAAGTTCAAAGGCTTCACCAGATTGCCAAAGGAGTCTATGACACAAAAAAAGTTTAAGAACTCCTACCCTAAAGCATTAGTGGGGTTTTTCTAATGCTGTTGGCTCATGCCCCAATCTAGTCTATTGCCCCACTATCCTTCAACCAGTTACCATCTGTGCAATGTCACTTAACCAATGATTAGCACCTCAATATAATTTTATATTGACCAGTTGCTATCTCTTCTATCATTTATAGCTAAGTAACATTAATAAGCTTTTACAAAGGGCTATTTACTGAGCAGACATAGCGAGAATCAAAGCACAAAAACATTCTTCCCAAACCAGGGCACATTTTCCCTTCTATACCTCTGTTCCTGGGGAATGTAGGCTTATAGTTAAATAGATAGCTGCCAAGTATTCATCACACCAAGTCCACTTCTCTGTATATTATAGCTGAAGTTGTTCTTTCACTTGCAGGACTTGGCTGCCGGGTTGATCCACTGCCCAGCTGAATCCAACAGGCCACTACTCAGGGCTGACTCCTCACCACACTCTGTTGCTGGCAAACTCTGCTTTGTACTTCAGTCCCTGGGCCTCTGGTGGGTCTTCTAACCTTTCAGCCTTGTGTGCTTACACACAAGGTTGTAGACTAGTCTATTCATCTCTTACGCTCATTCACCTAAGAGCAAGAAAGAATGAAATACAACAGTGACCGAAAAACAGCCATGCCACACACTCATGGCTTCATGGTGACCAGGTAAGATAAGGTCTTGAGACACAGCAGTTCATCCTCCCTCCTCACTCCAAAGTTTCCAAGGAGAATCAAAGATTGAGCTGCTCCATTGGAGCCTTTTCTTTGCACACTCAGTTCTGGCTCAACAGTCATTTAAAAGCCTTTTATTCACTACCAATAATTGAACAGGAAGCAAGCACAAAATACATTTATATACTCCAGATTGGGGCACAAAACCCTTCATTACTCATGTCTACAAGCAGGTTCCATGTTTGTTGGCAGCAGGCAAAGCAGACTGTGCCCAGGACACAGGATTGGACTCCTATGGTCCAGTCTCCCCTTATATTATTCAACAGGAAGAATCGGGAGTTGGACGAGTCCTGTGCTCTTTCTCATGGTTGGTACAAGTGCCGAGAAGTCAAGATCTCTGTGGTTCTGAGAGAGCAGGATGATCCTGTAATCTCCCAGTTCCTCTTTTCTGTGGATGGCTGAGACAACTACCTATCCATGGGGTGTAGACAGTAGATATTTCCCCAAAGAGAATTAGCTCCAAGTCTCATCCTAATAGAAACCCTAAGTTCTTCCTGAAATTGCTATATGTTACAAAGCCCTAGTCACCTAACCTTTGCATAATGGAGTTGACTACCCACAAGAGTAGACAAGTATGCTTCAAAACTGTATATAGTATTTTAAATGATACAAAGAATTATATTTATATGGCAAACAGTGTCAATAATCAGCACAATTTTTATTTAAAAAAGTAGTCTACTCCAGAATTAGGAAAATTGTTTGGTAAATCCTTTAGTTGCAACACTTGTAAAAAGCAAACAAGGTTTGTGTGATACTCCACATGTGAAAAATAAACCACATAATTTTTCCATGATCTGTGTAATAATAATACACAGTACACATTAGAAACAGTAACAGTAAAAGGAAAGACAGAGAATATAATGAATTGTACTTGGTGTGAACTCAGAAAGACTGTCAACAGCACAAGGTGGAACCCACCCACCCAAAGCCTCCAAAATGGCAGGGTTCCCTTCCCCTTTTCCATCCTGTCCTAAGCCTTCTCCAGCAGATGGTATGGGTTCTAGAGAGTAAAAAATTGACTAACTAACCACATTTTGGGCTTCAAAGTCATACCAAGATTTTGTTCTGGTTTTTAGGATTTTTTAAAACTCCATAACAGCATTTTACTCTGGTATATAACATATCTACCATACGGCGGTGAGCTCTGAGACTTTCAAAAAACAAGACAATTTCTATATAGTACATAAGCTGCTCTAAACTCAGGAGGTCTACAGGAGTTCACAGTTGAGTTTACATAGCCTCCATGGGTGGTCTTCTATGAACAGGTAAAGGAATATGTAACACAGTAACATAGTTTGCTACTATTGCTGAAGTCATCTATCCAGTAGGACCAGTCACTCAAGACTTCTAGACCTGGAAATCAGCTCCTCCTTCCCACGGAAGCATCGATGCTGTTTCGTTCATTGTCTAGTCATTGGCAGGATGCCCCAATTGGGTCTTATGGCAGTAGCTAGCTCAGCATGCTTGGAGGAGGGGCATTGGATCCATTAGCAGCCCCTAGGAAGGAAAACTCTGCCACCACCAGGCAAAATCTCTCACCTCCAGACTTTCCTTTCTTGTTTCTGGTTGCTGGGAAGCCTGTTACTTCTCCTCCATACCTCGGAGTTCCCATGACCTTGATCACAGGACCTTCTTCTTGCTGCCACATCTTGTTAATCCCCACCAGCATCCAGAGGTCTACTGCCCTGAGTAGTAGGGGAGAGACAAATAAAGGCAGCTTCAATAAATGGAAAGAAAACATGTGTATATTATTTGTGAACTGGAAAGGCAATATGGCATAGTGAATAGAGTACTGGATGTGGAATCATTCAGGGATTCCGTCTTAGACTCAACTAAGTTTCATGGACAATTCACCTAACTCCTCAGAGCCTCAGTTTCCTCATCTGTAAAATGGGCGTAGTAATACTCGCATTTCCTGCCACATCGCATTATTGTAAGGAACATACAAGTCTTACGCAGGGTTTTACAAGCACTATGCGAATGTGAGTTATTGTTGTCACTATTCTTTTCTCATTCACATTATTTTATTCCCCCATAGGATTCAGATAGAAACAATGCTATGACAAGTTGTGGTTCTATTATTCCTTTATATTTGATTCTCTGTTGACTGTTTCTGTTTATCCATCCAAAGATGGATAAAAATACCTACTTTTTGTAGTTAAATAAAAGCAATAGGCTATATATGCTCATTCTGTACAATCTTCCTTGTGTCTTCTTGGTATGAATCCAGTAGCGAAAGAACGACAGGAAAGACATATGCTCCATCCTGTTCCCACATGATTTTCATATCCTCTGTAAGGTCTTTATATTTTGAAAGGTTTTCACTTCATGTAACTTGGAGAGCATGAGTATTTGATAGGGTGACATCTATTTAACATTATTCTTTTCTTTTTTTGAGGCAATTGGCATTAATTGGCATTGTGACTTGCCCAGGGTCACATAGCTCATAAGTGTCTGAGACTGGATTTGAACTCAGGTCTTCCTGACTCCAGGGTCAATGCTCTATCACTGTGTCACCTAGCTGCCCCTAAACATTGCTCTTAAATTTTTACGGATCAGGGTTATATCTGGGTGATCCTCGGTAACAGTTTGGTAAATGATAATGGCCAGCTTCCAGTATCATTTATTGCTGAGGTTCTTACCTTGGGGCGGGGAGAGAGGAAGTGGCAGGACCTAAGGCTGAGATCTTGATTTTTAAAAAATAAATTCAATAACTTTAGTTTCAATATAGTTGATTTTGTTATCCTGTATAATCGTGTATTTTAAAAAATTTGTTTTGAGAAGCATTTGTTCTCTAATAGGCTTCACCAGGCTGTCACCAAAGAGATTCATGATGCAAAAGAAAAGGTTAAGAATTCCTGGTTTGAACTCTTCAGGACATTTTGAGGTCTGTTTTTGAAACATGGAGATTTTTCATCTACCAATCAATCAATAATCACATATTTTTATCTGTTAGTACATGAACTGTAACAAGCTCCCAACATATAGTTCTAGCCACCAGATTATGTTTTGCTATTTGGTAGTACTAGATTTTTACAGCCTGCATTGATATGTCACAGTTCCTGTAATTTCCTTACATAACCTATATTGATCCCTAAGTCCAATCTCTTTAAGGATAACCTTTCTGTAATAATATAGCAATAATAAAATAATGGTGATTATTATTATTATTATTAATGAAATGTGTGTCTAAATGATGGAAGGGATAGCTCCAGAGGCAGTAGCATATAGGCCTAAGTTTCCAACATGAGAAGCCTGCTATTAGAAGAGTATTTACCTTTGGGGCAAAGGAAATGTCTTCTGATAACACCAGGCAAATAGCAAAGTTTGTACAGCAGGGCCAAGTTGGCGATGGTGCCCAGGCTAGAAGAGAACGCCCTGGAACCTCATCTTGTAGAGAAGGTCAGGGAGCAGCCCATGTTTTAAGCTGGCACTGAGCTCACAATTATGATTACAGAATCATTAGCTTTGATTCTATGAGAAAGGAGTACATCAAAGCCAGAATCCTATGAATTAGAATGTTGACTAACCGAGCTAATTATAGTTCAGTCATCTGAATTTTCACACAATGAGCTGAGTTCTCATGAAAGCCTTCTCTTGGCTAGGAGGCTTTGATGATGAAGTAGCTATTTCTGTCCCAGATCCAGCCCTCCTCATGCCAGTCCAGATCCTGATTGGAGTCCCTTTCAGAGCTGTGCCTATTCAACTCCTATGGTATTTGGTCTGGAGTTCTTCTTCTGAACCAGCACCCAAGGTGAGATGAAGATGATGGAGTTGTGAGGAGTATAACTCTCCTCCCCGTGAAGAAATACAACCCCAGGTGTCAGAGTGTCATGAAGGAATTCTCATTTTCATTTGATTCCAGATTTTAAAATACTTAAGTAATTTACATAGCCTAATTATACTTTAGGGAAAACCTCACTTAACATGTCTTAGTTATCAGATGCAGAGTGGTATAATAAATTTTAATGACTGTTTAGATGTTCTTTGCTCTGGAGTTAATAATATAGACTAAGACTGAATCTCTGATGAACCAGAATGGGTAAACTCCTTCTAAGAGAAAAATGGCTTTCTCATGGGAGGGGAACATATCCTTGTGGGGCATCATTCAGAGAACCTGGCAGAAACAATTTACTGAAGGGGAAAGCTTTACCTGCTCGATGGTAGGAACCTAAGTGAGATGATTATACCCTTAAATGGCACCATCTGCTGTACAGGGATGGGTCTGGCTACCCTTTGCACTTCCAGAGGGACCAACAGAGCAACTGTATGAATTGTGTTGGTGACAATTCTCATCACTAATGAGGCTTGCAGTTTCAAAGCAAGCTTTGTAGAGGCTAATTAATGCCCCATGCTTCATGCTTCAGGTAGCTACCATTTGGTAAACAGTAGTGCCTTCTTATGGTGAGTATACACACCAATCATGGGTGTGTATACTCAGTATTTAGCCTTAGGCCTTTCTCTGTTGTGGATAATTGAGAGAAGGTATATAGCACACGATTTGTATATAACATGTGTGTACGTGAATATAATACATTTATGTATTTGTACTAAAGGCTCTCAAACCCATATTTTGATTAATTTTAAACTTCTACTTATAACCAATATAAGATACCATTTAGAGCATGGCTCAAAATAATATAAAAGTCTGTCAGTAAACTTCATTGTTACCATAATGTTTAACTAACCCCCACTGCAACGACATAACTAACCTACCATTTATTCTCACATCTTAACTGCTTAACTGTTTGATACATTGGTACTAATTTGCTATCTTAACACCTTCTTCATTCTAAGCACTTCATGCTCTATCATTTCCTACAAGAGAAAAAGATCGTTTTAAATTTTTCTTTGCAATGATCTTTGGCTAACAGCAGTAAAAGTATCACCTAGTTTTTCTTAGCAAAGACCTTACTTGGCCTGCTATTCTGATTTCATAGCTCTGGTTGTGAACCTCTCAAGCTCTGGCAAACAGGTGTTTCACCCAATTAATTATGGAATAACACTTGGGTTCAGTGTGTGGGCTGAAAGTCTAATTAAACCCTCATCAGATGCATTCTCTACCAACAGATCAGGAAGAAACCATAAATCAAATAACAAAGCATTTATTTATGACAGACTAGAAAAGTAAGGAACAGAAAAATCAAGCAATAGAATTATTTTCAGCCCTTCTTAATTCTGGCGCCTTACCTCTTTTAATTATCTCCGACTTATCCTGTATATTGCTTGCTGTATATATATATTTGCATGTTGTCTTCCCCATTAAATTGTAAGTTCCTTGAGGGTAGAGATTATCTTTTGCCTCTTTTTGTATGCCCAGTGCTTAGTAAGCACAATTCTTGGCACATAGTAGGCACTTAATAAGGGTTTATTCATTGATTGATTGTACCCTGCCTCCATGTACAGAATCATAGAATTCAAGAGCTAGAAGGAACCTCAGCAGCCATCCAGTATGACCCATACGCTAAGAGAATCTCCATCATATTATACCCAAAAAGTAGTCAGTCATCCAGCTTCTGTTTGGAGACCTCCAAGGAGGGGAAACCCACACTGCCTTTTGAGTTACGCTGACTATAAGGAGTTACTGCCTCTTGAGTTACACTTACTATAAGGAGAGTTACACTTTCGGACAACTCTGACTGTAAGGAGGGTTCTCCTGACATCAAGCTTAAATTTTCCTTTCTTCAGCTTCCACTTGCTGCTCATGGTTTTGCCCACTGTGGTTAAATAAAATAAATCTAATCTTTGGGGGCAGATCTTCAAATATTTGAAGACAGATACTATCTCACTGAGTCTTCTGGACTGAATATCCCCAATTCTTACAATTGATATGACATGGCCTCAAGATGAAAATGGATCGTTTGGGAGTCCCATAGACCCCTACATCGAGGAAGAAGGGAATACGTCCCCAGAAAAGACATGGTAAAAGCTGAAGCAGAGTTATATTTTAGCTGGAACATCTTTCCTGGTTGTTATTGTATAGACTCCATCTGTCTGGCAGCTCACTATGCCTCGTTGTTTCTCAGTTCTATTTCTCACAGATCTCTTGATATGGTCCCAAAACTCCCTTGTGGTTATCACACTGCTCTAACACCAAAGCCAACATCAGTTACTGTAGCTCCACCCTCTTCCTCCATACCTCCAAAGCTACTATTCATGTCTTTCCCAATTTGCTGCTGCTATTGATTGAAGCTGTCTTTTTCTGTGATAGAGGTTTTGTTTCCCATAGGGAAGTATTATTGTCTTTCAGCTGAAGAAAACACCCCACGCAAACATGCCTTGGGGCTAATCAGCCAGTTTTCAGCTATTTTGTTAACATTAGGCCCATAGGAAACCTGGCTGATACAAAAAACAAATGCTTAGACTAGGAACAGAAATGTTCATTTGCCACCACTCATGGAAAGGTCCCTAGCCTGCACAATAGAGCTTCATTCAGGTGAGTGAATTTCTTTGACCTTTATCCTACCCCAGGGCACTGGCTTTAATGATATATTTAATGATATCGGCTCAAGCCCCAATTCCAGTGTATTCTCTCCCTCCCCCTCCCCCACGCTGTGATTAGTGCCCCAGTTTCATTTAACTAATCTACAATAACTAGCTTTACACAGGGACATTTACGGTAAAGATATAGCAAGAACAGAAGTATAAACACTTTAACCATTCCAGGTATACGAAGGTCACTAGTTTCAATTTTAAGCAAGTCTGTATTGATTATATTTGAAACTCATTCTTTTTGGATCTTGGCTACTACCTCCCTCCCTCCTGCCCAGTTCTCCTCTTCCGTGTTTTATGTTTCTCTGCTATCTCTCAAGGTTGGAGGGTGAAATAGGAAGAACCTTAAGGCTTTGTAATTCATGGTTTCCATCTTCTAGCTGTTAAACATTTTAAGATGCTTTCAAATATTGTTTGCTTTCCTAGCCATGTTACTAGATTGAACCTGGCAGATGGAGACCATCTTAATAAAAATTAAGTCTGGAATATACATGGGAAGCTAGGTCTCAGTGAAAGTCCCCCTCTGCAGTTATTTACTTTAGATGATCATCGTAATTGTGGCCATCATCATTATCACCATTAAAAAATATTTATGGGCTCTCCAGGTCAAAATTTCAACACCCAGGTGTCATCCTCAGCTGTTCATTTTCTCACACCTCCCATATGCTATTAGTTGACAAGACCCGTCATTTCTGCCTTCAAAATATCTCTCATATATGTCCCTTTCTCTCTTCTGCCACTGCCACCACTCTAGGCCAGGCCGTTATCACCGCACACCTGGACTACTGTAAGGCCCTGCTGGTTGGTTTCCCTGCCTCAAGTCTCTCCCTAGTCCAGTCCATCCTCCACTCATCTGTCAAAATGATCTTCCAAAAGGGCAGATCTGACCATGTCACACCCTTCCCCCGCCCCCCATTCGATCAACTATAAATCAAATAGATCAACTATAGATCAAATATAAAACCCCCCGTTTGGTTTATAAAGCTCTCTATAACCTAGCCCCATCTTACCTTTCCAGTCTTACACCTTGTACTCTCCCACACATTCTGTGATCCAGTGATAGATACTAGCCTCTTTGTTTTTCTGTTCACATGGCACTCCATCTCACTCTGGGCATTTTTTGCTGTCTGTTTCCCGTGCCTTCAAGGCTCAGCTGAAGTCCAACCTTCTATAAGAAGCCTTTCCCAAGTCCCGTTAATGTGAGTGGCTTCCCTCTGTTGATTATCTACAATTTATTCTCTATATAGCTTGTTTTAGTTGCTTGCAGTTGTTTCTCCTATTAGCTCTCTTGAGATTCTGATCCTTCAGGTCAGGAACTGTTTTTTTGTCTTTCTCTGTATACTCAGCACAAAACACAATGTCTAGTACATGGTAAGTGCTTAATAAATGCTAGTTAACTAATTGACTCCTAGCAAAGGAAAACACTACCAAGGGAGATTCCACTGGAAACATTCTAATTTCACTCTTCCATTTGGGACATTCTTACTTATTCTTACTTAACCTATCTCCAGAGCCATAACTATGAATTTTTGTACCTTAGGTACAACTGTGCCAGGGCAAGTGGTTCAATGAATTCCAGTCCTCCCATGTTTGGGGGAGGGGCTCAGTGAGGTAGGAGGTGGAGATTTTGGGACATTAGATGATGCTAAAGAGGCCAATGTTTACAGGGGTGCAAAGAGGGGGAAACAGGGATGGGTATGGGAAGAGCTCACCTTAGTCCAACATTGGGCAGTCTCCCATTTTAGCTAATTATTTTTGCTAATTAAGTAGCATAATACTACAAATGTTGTCGATGTCCTATAAATTCAGTGTCTTGGACAAAGCCACAGACATCCCACCCCAGTTATAGTTCTGTTGTTCTAATAATAATCATAATTAACATTTATATAGTGCTTTCTGTATGCCAGGGTCTATGCTGAGGGCTTTACAATTATTATCTCACTGGAGCCTCAAAACAACCCTGGGGGGTAGGTGCTATTATTTTTACATTTTACAGGCAAAGAAACAAAGGCAGAGATTAAGTGACTTGTCCAGGGTCACACAGTAGCAAGTATTTAAGGCTAGATTTGAACTCAGCTCTTCATTACTTCAAGCCTAGCACTCTATCAACTACAGCAACTCTAGACCAATCCCCAAAGGTTGTCTTTGTATCCCTAGTGCTTAGCACAAGTCCTGGCACGTTAACAGATGTTTCCTAATTGATCAATCGACTTCTTACTCAGACCTGTTCTTCTGCCTCTTCTTCAGTGAGCAAAGAGAACAGGGGATCACTTGAAGAAGAATGGCAAGCCTTCCTATCTATTTCCATGTTCCAGGTAAAATTCTCCCAGTGCCCTGGAGTAGACCAAACATATTATGGAAGCCCTGATGTTTCTTGGTGAACTTCACTGATATAGAAGCTTGGACCTTGTGGTTGTCGTAAGAATTTGAGCAGTTGTTCAGATAAGAAATACAACTGCATCCAGCTGTGGGGTTCTGCAATCCGCTACAGAGGATAATAGATTGTTAGAGCTAGAAAGAGCCTGTCAAGATAGACCATCTAACCCAACTTCCTCTTCTTACAGAAGAGGAAACCAAAACCCAGCAAGGTGAATTGCCTTGTCAAAGGTCACTGAGCTCACTGGTGGTTGACTGCTATGCCGTTAGGACTCATAAAACTAGACTGAGAAAAGAGAAGAGAGAAATTATAAGAAGGTGTTTTTTTTGGTTTTTAGTTGTTTTTTTGGGGCGGGGCAGGGGGAGGACTGGCTAATATTTGCTTGGAGGACTCCTGTTCAGCATTCTATGGATTCTTCCAATCTTACAGTCTTACCTCAAAAAAGAATTAGAAATGACAACTTCCTGTCATGGTCGGAACAGATGGGGCTACCAAGAGGAGGAACTGTTGAGTGACCTCTGAAAAAACATTATCCCAACTTCTATCACACTGGGGCCTCCTCCATCTAGCAAACTATGGATCGATCTTCCCTGTTTAGTTTTTAAAGTCTTTCATAATCTGCCTCCAGCCTTCCTCATTAGCCTTATTCCACATTTCTTTCTTTCTCTCACTATATGTTCCCACCAAACTGGCTTTTTTTTTTTTACTATTCCTCATTGACATTCCATCTCCTCCCTCCAAACCTTTGCATGAACTGCCCCTCATACCTGGAAAGCACTCCCTCCTCCACTCTGACTCACAGAATCCCTAGATTTCTTCCAAGCTCAGCTGAAGTGATACCTCCTATAGAAAACCTATCCTGATTCTCTCAGTTGGTGGGACCTTCTCTCTGAGCATCACCTTGTATCTAGTCTGTGTTTACTTTTCCATGTATGTGTTGTTCTGCCCTGCCTCCCCATTAGAATTTCAGCCCCTTAAAGGAAGGGACTGTTTCATTCTTGTCTTTGTATCTCTAGCACTTAGCAGAGTGCCTCACTGTAAATATTTAATAAATGTTGATTCATATTGAGTTGAATCACAGGTACATTTTATGCAAATAGCCTTCATCTCGGGCCAAGCTCAGAATATAAAAATTAAACTAGGTCATTAATTAATAGGAAGCACAAATGACATCTTCTTCTGTCTATTCCTGATATAGGGACGTGATCCTGAAAAAGAGAACTAGAAAATTCAAGGATACACAACCTACTTACGTCTATCAGTCCCCTAAAACTACATCTCTTCCCACTTTATGCAATGCAGTTCTTTGCTAAGACTCAAGGGCATCATTTGGGGCAGCTAGCTGGTGCAGTGAGTAGAGCACCAGCCCTGGAGTCAGGAGGACCTGAGTTCAAATTTGGCCTCAGACACTTGACACACTTACTGGCTGAGTGACCTTGGGCAAGTTACTTAAACGCAATTGACCTGCCTTCCCCCTATCCCCCCCAAAAAGACTCAAGGGCATCAAAAGTTTCTTTATTAGAGAAATGAAGACTATCTCAAAAGATAGGAATAATCATTATTGGAAGGGTGCAGAAAAACAGGAATGCTAATACATTATTGGTAGAGCTGTGAATTGCTCCAACCATTATTGAAAGCAATACGGAATTATGCTAAGGAAACAAATGACTAAAACGGTTATTCCATTTGAACCAAAGATAGCTCTAGTAAGCATATATCCCAAGGAGGTCAGAAATATAAAGAAAGGTTTCATATATACCAAAATGTTAATAGCAACACATTTTGTATAACAAAGAACTGGAATCAAAGTTGGTGTCCATTGACTGGGAAATGGCTAAACAAATTGTAACACATGAATGCAGGGAATATTATTTCTATGCTGTAAGAAGTGATGCTTATGATCAACACAGAGAGAAGTATGGGAAGATTTATATGAAGTGATACAAAGTTAAATAAACAGAATCAGGAAAACAATAGACACAATGACTACAACAAAGTCAATAGAAAGACGCTCAAAATGGAACCATATGACATTTAATTGTAACGACCAAGCTTGACCCCAGAGAAAAGGTGAAAAATATGCCTCTCTCCCTGCTTTGCAGAAGTGAGGTACTATAGATGTGCAATACTTCATGCTCTGTCAGACTTGATTGGTAGTTTGCTTATTTTACTGAACTGTTTTTTTTTTTCTTTGCTAAAAGTAAAAGTTTGCTGATTGCTGGAGGGAAAGGGATAGTTTTATAAAGAAAAATGATGTTAAAACAAATCAATAAAAAGTTAAATTTGAAAGAGGGAGGGAGGAAGGAAGGGAGAGAGAAAGAGAGAGAGAGAGAAAGAAAGAAAGAGAGAGAGAAAGGTCATTTATATATAAAGGAGGAGATGCTATTGGGTTTCCCTGAAAGAAAGTGGGAAATTCTGTAAAGTAGGGCATGAGCTTCCTGGAACTAATCTAATTGTAAAAGACCAAGGGCTTGAGGGACTTCCTTTCCCTCTGTGCAAGGAATTGTAATGGACTACTTTACTTCAATCATCTCTTCCTTTTTGGAAATTAACTATTAAAATCTCTATTGATTTAACATGCTGTCCCTGTAACGCAGAGTGGGTAATTCACAGAAATAATGAGGACAGTCAGTTCTGTAGTTACTTAACTCTCTTCTGTCCCTTTGACTCTGTAATTTATTTGGGGGTGGGGCGTTTCAGAAAATAAAAAGAGCTCTAGCCCGGGGAGCAGGCCATCAACAGTACCAAAACTTACCTGTGTTCACCACTTAACGCTTTCTAAAACATGAATTAGAGAAAATTAACCATGGAAAGAAACGAACGCCAGCCTGTGTTCTGAGAGGCACTTCTGAAAGGAATTGAAGACAGGCTTCCACAGTTGGGCCAGGACAAAGAGCCGCTGGGTAATGAGGGGAGGGGTAAAAGAGGTGGGGGGAGGGAGAGGAATGAAGTTGGATCTATTTTCTCTTTTTCTCTTGGGTTTCTGCTTCTCAGTTCCAGCGAAGTTGGACTCTGAGCTTGCTTGTGATGATATCAGTTTGTTGTGGATAGAAATTATGAGGACGGCCTAAATTAAGCACCATGACTTCAGCCCAGGGACAAAGAGGAGGAGGGAGAAGGAGGCCTCAACCTCTGTTTAAAGGACAATAAATGCAGCAATTATCAGAATGAAACCAATGCTTTGTATAAACTAAAATTCGACCAGTCAGGTTTTTCCTTTTTTTGCTTTAAGGAGGAAGGATGCCAATTGTCCGTACCCCCTCTCCCCATCCCCATCTCTCCACCTCCCCTCCCCCACCAACACATACTCCCTCCTCCCAATGTAAAGAGAGACACAGACAGAAGACTCATTACTCAGTTGTTGATGGTGGATACAACAAATTCTCTTCTGGTCAGAAGATTGCAAGGAACTAAGTCTTGTTTTCCCCCCATTCTTCCTGTTCTGGTACAACGCTTTGTGCATAAAAGATGGTTAATAAATGTTTATTGAATAAATGAATGAATGAATGGTACAAATACTAGACCATGTTGGGTTATGTTCCCAATGGGCCCCAGACCCAGACAAAAGTGTTAATTTACTCTGGTTTCCACCACCACTACCACTTCCTCTTTCGCTGGCACTTAACCGCTTTCAGCACTATTACCTCTGAATATTTCCAGGGCCTCCCCCACCTCTCCCTGCCCTCCCCCTATCCTGCCCACATCCTCCAACGACGGCTTCCAACTCAGACTCTGCCCTTTTAATTTCCTCCCACTATAGCTTACATATTCTGTGACTTTCTGTCTCTTTCCTCAACAAATTCTGAATAGACAAGTTGGTGGGAAGCCATAATTTGATTATTATACTTTGAAAATGCTATTTAACTTCATCATAAGAAGGTCATTACCACTGAGCTTTGGAGAGAACATGGTTCAAGTCATTTACCTAACATACACTATCTCCATACAGAAAAAGCCTGATAAAATTATCCTATACACAACCACAGAATTTGGAGCTGAAAGGAGACCTGAGAGCTAATCTGGTCTAACCTCCTCATTTTACAGATTTTTTTTTTCTTTTACAAGAAACCGAGGAGCCGCTAGATTAAGTGGGTTTTGCTTAAGGTCACACAGCTTGTTTGTGACAGGGCCAGAACTGTACCTAAGGTCTCCTGACTTCTAAAGCCCGTGCCTTTTTTATTTTAGCTGTATCAGTGAAGCCGATAGATTATCCTCTGTCATTCTTTCTCTGATTCTCTCTTTCCCTCTGAGTCTCTGTCTCTGTCTTTATCTCTCTCTCATCTCAGGTTGGGCCAAGAAACAAGATCCTAATGAGTCAAATCATCTGCTTATTAGATAAAGGATACATATGAGAAGTGATATGTAAAATGAAGGGGTTGGATTGGATGGCATCTAAGTCCAGTGCTAATGTTTCACAATTGTATAACTAAAAAGAAACCAGGGGGAAGAATTGTCTTCAAAGAAAAAATTTAAGGCAACAAAATAGGTGTAGTCAAGCAAAGCAAGAACTCGCAAGTTATCAGTGGAAGAGTTAATCTTCCACTGATTAGAATAATAAGAAAATAATAAGACATGGAAGGACAAAAAATTTCATGTTAAACTGAGGGGTGTGGGGATGGGAAATTATGGCACTACAAACAATTAAATTATAAAGTTGTCTCCTGGGGAAGGATCAGGAAAAGTGTATAACATGGCACGTTAAAAAACCAATTGAGAAGAAAATACAGTAGATGTGGGTTAAGGCAATCACCTTGCTATGGCCTTAATGACAAACAACATGTATTTCATTTCCCCTTTCAATGAATGGGTAGAAACTGGCCCCTTAAAAGAAATTTCTCTAACTATAAAGTATGAATTGCCTCCAAAGTGAACTCTGCATCAATGCCGCTGCTCACCAGAAGGTTCACTGCTGACCAATAGCTGCAAAGATCCATTTAGGGTTTCTCCTTCTCAAGGAGAGACGAGCTGCCATTCTGCAGTCCTAGAGCTCGGTGGTTCTTTCCTTCAGTAATCATCAGGGCTTATGCCTCACTTGGGACTCTCCTTAGGATGATCTCTAAAGAAGCTTATCCCATGGTTGCTACACCATATGCCTGCTGAATCTTTGAAACAGGGAAGGGCCGATAAGAGAAAACAATCGGAATGGGAGAAAAAAAGGTATTTTAGAGCATTTGCCCTTTCTGTATTTGTGGCCTCGGGAGCACAATGTACCAATCACTTTGTGATGGAAGCTTTTAATACAGTTTTATTTGCTAGTCATTAAGAAGGACTAGGTCCAGTCCATTTCAAATTCATCTCAACTGAGTTGGTCCTGATGAAAATGTTGGGCATTATTAGGCACCTCCCTCAAGCACGATTAAGGTATCCCCACCCCAGGTTATTATAAAACCTTGTCCTCTTCTTAGTATGTGTAATTAATCACTCATCTGCCTTAATGAGACATCAGAAAAAGACTTTAGTCTATGGATTCATGTGTATGTAAATATGAGTTTGATTTTTTCTCCTGGAGTAGGAATTTAGTATATACAAACATATTTCAGACTAGTAATAAAATTGCCTCTGCTTCTGAATCTACATGAGCACCTCGTTGTAATGTAGTAGATATTTGTGTATTGACTGATTGACTAGCAAATGGCTTAATATAGGTCATTATATTACCCTAATTCAACCCAAGTAGGGTTTATGCAGCACTATGTGCCAAATGAATCAATTCCCTCCTTTATATAGCTGACTCAGCTAGGTGACCCAGGGGAAAAAGAGCTGGGTCTGGAGTCCAAAGATCTGAGTTCAAATCCAGTCTCTGAGACTTTACTAGCTGTGTGACCTTGGACAAGTCATTTAATCTCTGTTTGCTGTGGTTTCTTCAACTGTAAAATGAAGACCGTAATAGTACCTACTTCTCAAGGCTGTTATGAAGGTCAAATGAGATATTCTTTTTAAGAACTTAGTGCTTGGCCCATTGTAAGTGCTGTATAAATGCTAGCTAGTATTATTATTGTTAATATACCTGACAGGTGAACAGTCAGTCTCTATTAGAAGAACTCTAAAGACAAGAAACTTCCTACTTCATGAAATAATCCATTCCATTTTTGGACGGCTATGTTAAGAAGTAATCCACAACTTTAATTTTTAAGAAGCTGTAGTATTCCATGATTCACTGCCCTATAGCAACGCAGAAAAAAAAAAAATGTTTGGACTTGTTATTTCATTAGGGTTGGGACTCCCAGTCAGGAAATTCCCTCCAACAGTGTGAGTAAGCAACTGTTTAGCAATTTATTATCTTAGAGATTTGCCTGGGGTATGCAGAGGCTAAGGGTCAAAAAGCCAGTATTTGTGAGAGTCAGGACTTTAACCTAAATCTTCCTGACTCTGAGGCCTTTTCTCTGTCTGTTAAGTCACATATTCTTTCAGGAAGAATATTGATGTTAAAAAGATGGCCCTTTGATTCAGAAAGTAGCTTAGGGCCATTAAAGTATTCTACAATTTCCCGAGCACATCCTAACCGATTCTCTTCCTCTTACTCAATTCTGGGAGTAGTTCATTGTCTGTCCACAGTTTTTACCCAAGATAGAGGTCCTGATGGAACAACTCTGTGGGCTGTCCAAACAACTGAACAGCATTGGACCATTCGGACAATAGTCTCAATCATTTATTTTTTTCTTACTGATAATTAGGTCAAACTCTTTTGGGTGACTATAGAGCTTATTAATAAGCTCTCAGATCTTCTGTGGCTTGGTTCAATCATTGCAATGTCACCTGCTCAGAAGAGCATCTGGAAGACTTCCCAATACACAAGGAATCCTTCTGCTATTTGGACTCTGCACTGTATATTCTCCACGTCAGTGGCAAAACCCTTTGCTAAGCATACACTTCCCTATTTCATGCTTCATTTGATATTAATAACCTAAGGGTGGTTGAACAAAATTACCTCTGCTGTTACATCCTTCAAAGAATCTTGCATTATTTAACTTATTATGGAAGACTCCTTGTTAGAGGAAAACCTTTAAGGTGACCATTACTTTTGTATAGCTAAACAATAGAGTAGGAACTTGTATTCTTGTTGCGGTTTAGTCAATTGTGAGAGAGTAAAGATGTAGTCTACTGGAGAATATCATTTTTGAAAACCCATTATCTTTTTAAATTTAAAAATATATTTTATTGATATTTTCTGGTTCTTACATCACCATCGAATTTCATGTAAACCTCCTCTTCCCCTTCCAGAAAGCTATCCTACATGATAGAAAGTATTTTTTTGGAGCATAAGTGATCCATACATTGAAAAAGTCCAAAAACATCTGCAACATGTAACACTTGTGGACCTCCCATCTCCATGAAGGAGTAGGGTGGAACTGTCCTCTCAAATCTGTTCATTTCAGTCCCACTTAATCTCTATAATTCTATTACATTTTTTGTGATTTGGGGTATATCATTGTTCTTTCCATTTATATTGCTGTAGTTACTGTGTATGCTGTTTTCTTGCTTCTATTTACTTCACTCTATATCACTGCATATAGATCTTTCTATCCTTCTGTGTATTCATCACGCACATCAATTCTTGATCACAATAATATTCCATTACATTCACGATTTGTTTAACCATTCCCCAATCAATGAGCATTTACTTTGTTTACAATTCTTTGTTATCACAAAAAGTGCTATTAATATTTTGATGCATACAGGGACTTTTTTTTATCAATGGCTTCCTTGGGGCATAAGCTCAGTAATGGAGTCTCTGGTTCAAAGCACGTGGACATATCAGTCCCTTTGTTTGCATAATTCCAAATTGCTTTCCAAAATGGCTATACCATTTTACAGCTCTGCCAACAATCTGCGTGCCTATCTTTCCAAGCTTTATGTAAATTTGTTTTTCCCTCTAGTTGAAAGCAGATAGATGGCACGGTGGATAAAGAGCAGGGTCTGGAGTCAGGAAGATCTGAGTTCAAATGTGGCCTCAGACATTTACTAGCTGTGTGATTTAATCTCTCTTTGCTTCAATTTTCTCAACTGTAGAATGGGGATCATAATATCACCTACCTGCCAGGGTTGTTGAGAAGATCAAATGAGATGATATTTTTAAAGCACTTCACAGAGTCCCTGGCACATAGTAGGTGCTTAATAAATGTATATTCTTGTTTCCTTTTCTTTGTTGTTTTATGAGGCTATCCTTCTTTCTTTAATAAGATTTAATAGATTAATTTACATTGTAAACTGGTTTTATACTTGGCTGCCAGCTCTCTTCTATTTGACAAAGATAATAGGATCATAGAACTGAGTGCCGGGAGAGGACTTATGGGTCATCTAGTCCAATCTCATTTTATAGATGAGGGAACTAAGTTCCAGGGAAGCTGGGCAACCTGCCCAGGGTTATAAACTATCAGAGCCAGGATTCAAACCCTGATTCTCGGCCTACAAACCCCAAACTCTTTCCATTATACCACATTGCATGTGTTTGCTGGATGAGGTTGTTTCCAGGCTCTTTGAGATTTGTCATTGAGGTGATTACTTCACATTAGGAAAACTTCTAAATGAAATGGTGATAGAATGTAACAATGTCTATTCTTGTGTCCATTTCTTGTTTTTTTCAGTATCACTGGTTTATATGAAGTAGGAGGTATTTTAATTGCCTATCATATCTGCTCATTTTAATCCTTTCTTTTACTGTAATGTTGACTTTGATCTTTGCTTAAATAATTCAATGCTCTGAGAATAAACAAGACAGCTAAAATTGGAATGACTCCCACATTGCTAACCAGTCACTTCATTTCTGTTAAGATATAATCACTTTTATTTTTTATGTGCTTTTTTTTTTGGTTAATGCTTATCATGTCCAGTGATTCTCAAATCTCTTCTTGGAAAAAAACAAATTTATGATATATAGGTGTGACTCTTCTTTCATTTCTTAATCCTAAACTGTATTTTCCAGCATATTTTTTCTATCTCACTCTATGCCCACAGTTGCATTGAAGTTACCAATATTGAAGTATTTGTTGACTTAATCTGAAGGGTCTTACTGTGTTCTTCATAGAATTTCTCTCCTACATTATCTGTGTAAGAGATGTTTGTACCTAAATTTTAATTATATTTATGATGATCTTTCTTTTGCAAGTGCTCATCGTAAGGACCGTAATATGCAATCACCAAAAATCCCATGTAATGATATTTCTTGTTGCCTTTGGATGTAGGGTAAAATAAACTTCACTCATTCTTTTATTTAACTATCCAAACCTGTTAACCATTTAGCTACGCTTTTCTTCTATTTTCTGCTTTCTAGTTGAGAATGTTAAGATCGACATGATTCAGTTCCTCCAATAATTTATCCACTTGTAAGTTATCTGACAAGGACCTCACACTTAGAGTGCCTACTGATGGTGAAATTAATTTTGATAAAATGTTTTAAAAATCAACCAATCAACAAACATTGATTAAACTCCTCCATTTCAGGCACCATGTTATTTGTTGGCAGTTGAAAGACAACAATGAAATAGCCGCTATACTCACATCCTATTAGTGGAGATAACATGGAGAAGGAGGGAGGGAGAGAGAGAGAAAGAGAGAGAGAGAGAGAGAGAGAGAGAGAGAGAGAGAGAGAGAGAGAGAGAGAGAGAGAGAGAGAGCGCAAACAAATATAAGATGAATTTCATGTGGAGAGGATACTGATGACTGTTAGGATCAAGAAGGACTTCATGTAGATGGTTGTATTTGAAAAGTTTTGAAGGCAACAAGAAAATCTGAGAGGCAGAGGTGGGAAGGGAATACATTCCATCAGCACTCAGTCAGAGAATAGATAACCTCAGGTCCTATGAAGCTTTGAATTTCCACGAATTCATATTTCAATGAAATAATAGAAAATAAGAAAGTGAATACTGTAATAACATTATGGGATAACATCACATAACAAGAGCACATAGATAATAAAAAGGGTAATATTACACTAATGAATGTGCATAGAGGAGTATATGTGTATGTATGTGTAAGAATTTCCAATTCCCCAGAGAAAAGAGCCATAATTTCTACCCAACCCTCTTCTCAATGAGAATTTAGTGTAGAATATGAAAATCGAATGTCTTCTTGCAAATGCTAAGCAAGAACAGTATGTTATCTCTGCATGATGGACAAACCAGAATGGCTGGCTTGAATCATAAAGGTATGATTGAGAGCCTGCCATTTGCCATGCTCTAATTTATCCTAGTTATGAAGTGATGACTTCATAACTAGGGCAAACACTAGCTCACTGTTTATTGCCCACATTCTGCCCATGGTGAGCCATTTAAGCCTGAGGGAAGATGAGCTACCCTTTCCATAGGAAATCCTTTACAGGTTGACTTCTTCCCATCAGCGTAAAGTAGCATCTTTGACTTTAAAAAAAATTTCTTTGTATTATTAACAATCACTTACTGAAATGACTCAACAATGACAACAACAAAAAAACTCCACATTTCAGTAAGCAAACAGGAACAAAAATCACTATGCGAAAATGTGAACTTCTACTATGTCATATTAAAAATGTCTACTAAATTTAACTTTGTAGTAACAAACTTGTTCCCTTCTAAATACATAATTTTTTTTATTTAGGATGATAATATCATAGATTTAAGAGTTGCACAGAACCTTAGAGTTCTTAATTTTACCTCATGCTCAAAGAGTTCATATTCTAATGGAGGAGACAACATGCAAACAGCTATGTACATACCAGATAAATATAGGATAAATGGAAAATATTTTCTTTTTTTTTTTTTGGAGGGGGGAAGGTAGGGCAATTGGGGTTAAGTGACTTACCCAAGGTCACACAGCTAAGTAAATATGGCAAGTGTCTGAGGCTGGATTTGAACTCACGTCCTCCTGACTCCAGGGTCGGTGCTCTACTCACTGCACCACCTAGCTACCCCTCAGAAAATATTTTCTAAGGGATGGTAGGATGGGAGGAGGGACAGAAAATGAGGAAAGGCCTCCTGCAGAAGATGATATTTTAGCTGAATTTTTAATGAAGGCAAGGAAGACACAAATTGGAGGTGAGGAGGGAAAGAATTCCAGACATGGAGGACAGCCAATACAAATGCATAGCATTGGGAGATGGAGCATTCTATGTGAGGAATACGCAGCTAGGTGGTCTAGTGTATAGAGTGCTATGCCTGGAATCCGGAAGACTCATCTTCCTGAGTTCAAATCTGGCCTCAAACACTTACTAGCTGTGTGTCTCTTGGCAAGCCATTTAACCCTATTTGCCTTGGTTTCTTCATCTGTAAAATGAGCTATAGAAGGAAATGGCAAACCACTCTAGTATCTTTGCCAAGAAAATCTCAAATGGGGTCACAAAGATTCAGACACAACTGAAACGACTGAACGACAACAACAACGTGAGGGACAGCAAACGGACCAGCATAGCAGGATCACGTAGTATATGGAGGAGAGTAACGCGTAAGAAGACTGAAAAGGCAGGAAGGAGGTAGGTCAAACCTATGTCCCGCTGATATGTGAAAAGTGTAACCCACTTCATTTACCAGTGAGGAATTACGGCCCGGAGAGATTTGCAAGTGGCCCAGCCAGGATTTTAAACCAGTTCCTCTGACTCCAAATTTAGCATTCTTTCCAGAGCACCTTTCTGAGTGTTTCTTAGATGTTTTATTGATGCTGCTTTTCTCCCCTTTTCTTTTCTTTTTTCAATTTCTGTCACTACCTATTAACCCATTACACTCCCTTAACCTCCACCTATAGATTCATCTTTTACTTCTAGGAAAAATATTCGTTCTTCAAATATGACTAGTCTATCATTGGGCAGCCTGCTTGCTGTGGAACATAAAATTCATCTCTCTCAAGGGTTGTTATTTAAGCCATTTAACTTTGAAAGGCTCCCAGGAAATTGTACACACATTCAGACAGACTCTCCAAGCTGTTGGAAGTTGAGAAGCTCTGGAAAGATTTGCACCAAGGTGGGAGAATTCACAGCTCTTCATTTGTCCTGGGGAAGGAAGAGTTCAGGGAAACTTTTATTCCCCTCCTCTGCATCTGGCTAATCAAGTGGTTTCATGTAAAGTGCTCTCTGGACCTGGGGTCAGAGAACCTGGGTTTGGTTCCCAGCTCTTCTGCTTTCTACCTTTGTAAATTCAAGTTTCTTCCTCTGGGAAATAAGGGGTTTAAGACAGATGTTCTCTAAGACCATGTAGGATTCTAAAACCATGAATAAAATCTTTTTGTTTCCCTTGACCTCTATATTCATCTCTTGAAGTCTTACTTATCCTTCAAGTCTCAGCTTAGGCATCTCAAAACTCCCTGATCCTGCACAATTGGATATCATCACTCTCTGCCTTCTCTGAAGCCTTGAGCAATTGGTTGTACTGCTCTCATGACCTTCCTCACACCCAAGCCTCTATTATCGTCATCTGTGGACCTCACACAGTGGACTGGTTGACAGTTTGTAAATTAGGAATCAAAGCCAGGTATCCTGACTCTTAGGCCACTGTACTTTTTACTGCACCCCAGATGCTTACAATAACCCAGTAGAGTGGGTGGATCACAGAGATGATCACTGAGGTGCAGCAAGGATTAGTAACTTCTTCAAGGTTGTCTTATAAAAGAGGTTTATTACTAATAAGAACTAATATAGAAAAGGAAAGGAGAGAAAAGCAGCACCAATAAAACATCGAAGAAACACTCGGAAGGGTGCTCTGAAAAAAATGCTGGATTTGGAGTCAGAAGAACAGGTTTATGCTTATATGTCTTTTTGTTTTTGGAGGGGGGAAGGCAGGGCAATTGGGGTTAAAAGTGACTTGCTCAAGGTCACACAGCTAGTAAGTGTGTCAAGTGTCTGAGGCTAGATTTGAACTCAAGTCCCCCTGACTCCAGGGCCAGTACCCTACTCATTTTGCCACCTAGCTGCCCCAATGGTTATGTGTCTTATTTGTCAATCAGTCAACAAGCATTTGCTAAGCATTTACTATGTGCCAGGACTTGGCTAAGTGTTGCAGAGAAAGAAAGGTGGTCTTTGTAATCTAAGAGCTCACATCCTAATGGGGGAGACAATATGCAAACAACTGTGTACATATAAGTTATATACAGTATAAATGGAAAATATTGTGTAAGGGAAGGTGGGGGGAGGAACAGGGAACCAGGAAAGGCCTCCTGCAGAAGATGGGATTTTAATTGAGTTTGTTTATTTTTTAATTTATGGAATAAAACAAGCCTTGCCATAATATAGTATAATAAAAAAGATGATTGCTCCACACATCTATCATGTACAACTTGCTATTCCTTTTAAATATATAATAGTTATCATGTAAGTTTCTTTTTACTTTTCTTCTGCCCTCCCTCCCACCCTAGAGATGGCTACCATTGTATATACAAATATATTACATATATATGTATGTATGTATGAATGTGAGTATATGAAATCATTCTATACATACTTCTATGGAGACAGGGAATCTAGGAATTGGAAGTGAGAAGTGAGAGTTTCAAGCATAGGAGAAAGCCAATTCAAATCCATTGGATATGGGAGATGGAACATTCTATGTAAAGAACAGCAAATAGGCCAATGCCGCTGAATCATAGTATGTATGGAGATCAATAACATAGAAGAAGCCTGAAATAGTAGGAAGGGGGTGGGTCAAAGTAAGTCCTGCTGATATGTGGAAAGTGTAATGGCCACAAAATTGATTACAAAAAGACCTCAAGGAGATGACAGAGAGAGAGAGAGAGAGACAGACAGACAGACAGACAGAGACAGAGAGAGACAAAGACAGAGAGACAGAGAGAGAGAGTGAGGGAGAGACAGAGGAGAGAGAGAGAGCTTCTGGATGCTATTTCTAGGGAACTAGAACATGAATAAGTTTACCAACATTCCCTGAGTGCCTGCTCTATGTAGGGCATTGTACTAGGTGCTATTCAAGGATCCTGAAAGAATTAGAAGATACTTTCTAATTATAAGACTCCTTGCCCTCGAGTAGTCTATAATTAGAAGCTACCAATGAAGTAACTTTAGAACAATCACAAAGGAATGCATTAACGTAGACAGTATAGTACAGATAATACTAATAACATAGCACAGACAAAATATATCTTCCTGAGGAAGAATCACAACAAATTAGTTAAGACTTCCTGAAAGGACTTCATGACCTTGGGCAGGTCACCACTTCTCAGACCTATTTCCTCACCTGCAAAATGAGGGGTTAGGACCAGATCATCTTTAAACCTCTTTCCCACTTCAAAATTAGGTGAACTTCTAGCTTTTCACGTAAGGGTTGTGATACAGGTTGGCTGGTCCGTTTGTCAGTCAACAAGCATTCATTGAATGTTTGCTCTTGCCAGGCACTGTGCTAATTACTGTAAATACAAAGAAAGGAAAAACATGGCCTCTCTTTTCTAGGAGTTCCCAGTCTGATGGGGGAGACAACATGAAAATAACTATATACACATACTAGATATATACAGTATAAATGGGAAGTGGGGTGATCTCAGAGGGAAAGGACTAGCAGCAGGGGAGACTGGAAATACCTTATGCAGAAGGTAGGATTTGAGCTGAATCTAGAAGGAAGTCAGGGGGGCTAGGAGTCAGAGGTAGGGAAGGGAAGATTTCAAGGCATGGAGCTAACCAGTGCAAAGACAAAGATAGGAGACAGTGTCTTATGTGAGAAACAGCAAACAAAACAGCAAAAATGGGCGGGAGAGTAAAGGGAGGGAGGGAGAGAAAGGGAGAGAGAAGGAAAAAGAGGGAGAGGGAGAGGGGAGGAAGAGGGAGAGGGGAGAGGGAGAGAAGGTGAATTTTCATTGATTGAAAAAAATAAAATTTAATTTTTAAAAACTGAAGGGGGAAAAAGTATGAGGGTTGATAAAAGGCCATGATATTCTGCAATTAAGGATCATTGGTCAGTTTGGAGAGGGTGGTTTCAACTGAATGAGGAGCTAAGAAGCCAGATTGCAGAGTTTAGAAGAAAGTGAAAGGAGAAGAGGAGGTGCCCACTATAGACAGCTTTTTGAAGGATTAGCTGGAAAAAGGAGAAGAGATATAGAACAATAGCCTGCAGAGTTAGATCAAAACAGGATTTTTTTTTTTAAAGGATGAGATGACGTGGGTATATTTACAGGCAACAGTGGATATGGAGAGTTGAAGATGAGAGTGGGGACAATGACGGGGGCAATTTACTGGGGAAGACAGGAGGAGATGGGATCATTTGTCCATTTAGAAGGTTTTAACCTTGGTAATAAGAAAGGTCACCTATTAAAGGCAGATAGGTGGCTCAGTGCATAGGTACTAGAACTGGATTCAGGAAGACCCAATTTCAAATCCAGGCTCAGATACTTACTAGCTGTGAGCCTCTGTGCAAATCATTTAACCTCTCTCTGCCTGTTTCCTCATTTGTAAAATGGGGATAAAAATAAGACCTACTTTCCAGATTTTTTCTGAAGATCAAATGAGATATTTGTAAAGTGATTCGCAAGCTTCAAAGCACTATATAAATGCTAGTTGTTATTATCACTAATAATCAGACAAAAGTGAAAGAAGAGATAATGGAGGAAATGTCTGAGTGATGTGAAAAAAAGAAGGGAGAAAAAAGGGCTTTTGGCAAATGACCTCAAGTATGTAGGAGAGTGTTAGGTGAGAGGGTGGGTAAAGGAGTTCCATAGGAGGTGTGCAGAGGGATGGAAAGGTTGGGGTAAATGGCATATCAAATCAGCTAGGAAGATATATAAGGACTATCTTGGTGCAGTGAGGACTCAGTTGAGATTATGTAACATAAGGGGAATGTAGATACAGCAGATTAGAGGGACTAACCTATCCATGAGTACAGTCCTTGACTCAAAAAGAATTTTAGCAACCTCTGTATTTAGCCTGATCTGATCCATTTGTGTTTGATATAGTCAAAGATACCTGAGGTCTCCTTAGCCTCAGATTACTGCACTTGGAACAGACTCTGGCTCCCTTTGTCTGCCTCATTCTATAACTATATAGCCTCTAACATCTGTAGACCAATCAAAACCAAGAGGCTGTTTGGACTGAGGCATTTGTCTTGCTCAAGATGAGTATCTGGGTTCCAACTACGTATATGGCTTCCTTTCTCTGAGGCAGGCCAAAGTGGGAACCCATGGTTTCAATTTGATTCTGAAGACTCTCTTCTTTACCAGTAAATTGATGATATTCAAAATGGCAACATTCGTGTAATCAATATTCAAACCTGGCAGAACACTGTACCAAGCACTGTGATGTATATATTTTTTTTAAAACACAGTGTATATATAGAGTGGTGTGTGTGTGTGTGTGTGTGTGTGTGTGTGTGTGTGTGTGTTTTAAAGCCAAGCCACAGTCCTTGTCCTTAGAAATTACAGTCTAGGCCAGGAGGTAAAACACACACTCATCTCTGAAAAGTAGAAAATATCCCACTTATTCTAAGCATGGTCTATTATAAGCAAAGCCTTTGATAATTGTACCTTATTGGTTGAATTTGGGGATTTATTTTTGAGTGCAGCTAGCAAGTAGTAACTAAATCATATCTTTCCTTTGTTGTTCATGAATATCAAATGATAGAAGTTGTTACCTTGAGAGTTATGGGCAAGTCATAAGGATAAATCCAAGGTGAGTTTAACTAATTCATGTCTAATAGATCTGTGAAAGGGTTTCTCTAAGCCAGAGCTGGCACTGTATGTTAGGTAAATATCCTTAGCCTTTTAATGATGATGTCACAGAGGGCAATAGTCTACTTGATAAAATTTTAAGACACAAAGGGATTGGAATCTGTGGCAGTGGAGGGACTGTCTATACCAGGGGTGGGGAACCTAGCCTCAAGGCCATATGTGGCCCTCTAGGTCCTCAAGTGCAGCCCTTTGACTGAATCCAAACTTCACAGAACCAATCCTCTTAATAAAAGGATTTTTTTCTGTAAAAGTTGGACTCACTCAAAAGGCCACACCCAAGGACCTAGAAAGCCACATGTGGCCCTGAGGCCCCACCCTTGGTCTACACTAAAGGAATCATAGGTCTTTGATATTTTAACATCATAGAAGATAACCATGGGCTCTCACAAAATTTTTTTTGATTCTCGTGTCAAGGACTGTAACACTGATGTTACTAGCAGCTGCTGTAGAAGTGTGAGACTAACAACACCAGCACACAGGAGGGCTGCTAGCAAAGGTTCTTTGATCTGCTTTTCTGAAGGAAAGCAACTTAAAGGGGTTTACAATCTCACTTTAATTAAACATATATATGTGTATATATATATATATATACATACATATACATATATATATATGATATACATATATCATTCACTTAGTTCAGGGGAAAAAGTCAGCACCTTGAACTTCAGAGAAAACACAAACTGAAATTACAAGCAGAAATTAAATAAACAGAGAAAATAACATAAAGCAGAAGACAGGGCTTCTAACTGTCTGTCCATAGCAATACACACATAGTTACCAGAGAGAGAGAGAGAGAAGTGCCAACATATGGATTTTCAAAGCCAGGGGCTCCTTAATGGCTACCCAGAGTCTCATCTAGCTAAGTCACAAGAACACTCTTCCGATGAGTGAGCCCCAAAGCAAAATGCTAACCTCAGAATATATACTTCTTTATAGTCAGAGGGTGTCACAATCATGTGACTCAAACTCACGTGACTTAGGCTTTCTTGTGACTTAAGCAGGTCATCAAAGACTCTTGATTCAATCGAAGGCAAGGCTCAATCAAAGGCACTTGATTGCCTTAGTGCTGAGAAGTGTGCAAAGAAAAAAAACAGCAAAAAGTTCCATTTTGCTTGCTATTACAAGGATAGAATGCCAACCCAGATGCATTATTGATTAGGTTCTCCTGCCTTTGAATAGGGGCAGGTTTTGGGGGATATGGACCCATGATTTCATTGGTGTAGGTAGCTTTTGCTATGAAAGCTTCCCCCATCAATGCAGATTGGCAATTCATCAATAATTAAAAGCTTTTGAGAGTTGCCTGGTGCCCAAGGTAACTCCTACCTCCTGTTGCCAGCCCTGTATGGAGGATCTTATATACAAGGAGGAGCAATCTTCCCTTGGTTCTCAGGCCTTCCATTTCCTGCTGTGCTTATCCCTAGAGGGAAGAGGAAGAGGAAAACGGGTGGGGAGCGAGACTTCTATCTCCTGCTGCACCACTTCCTGTCTAAACTCCAGCCTTCACAAGGAAGAGGAGTGGTGAAACAGACCAGCCATCTGACCATCTGACCACGTACCTTTCACCTCATGCTATACTTGTCTCCATACTGATTTCCAGCCTCCCTTACAAAGAGGAATGGCATCTTCAATGATGAACATTGTCATACCCTGCAATACACTATGCATCCTAGTGATGAGGTCATCATCCAAATCCCATTTTCCCATCCACACTGCCCAATTCCCTATTCCCATCTCCCTCAACCCTTCTGCCCCAAACTTCCAACTAAATATCACCTTACCCTTCCACTTTGCCCTCTGGAATGCCTGTGCCATAGGCAACAAACTTCCCTTCATCCTAAATCTTTTTCTCTCCCACTCCTTTCATCTTCTAGCTATTATTGAAATCTGACTCCCTCCTGATGATCCAGTCTCCCTGGCCACCCTTTCCAGTACTGGTTGAACCTTCAATAATTCTCTTCTACTCCCTAGTTGAGGTGGGACAGTTGAGTTCTCTCCCTATGTCCATCACTAAGTAACCTCTTCTCCTTTGAGGTTCATGCTATTCATCTCTACCACCCAATCAAAATCCTGGTAGCTGTTTTTTTCTTTTTGGTGAAGCAATCAAATTTAAGTGATTTGCCCAGGGTCACACAGCTAGTAAATGTCAAGTGTCTAAGGTCACATTTGAACTCAGGTCCTCCTGACTCCAGGGCTGGTGTTCTATCCATTGCACCACATAATTGCCCTGTAGCTGTTGTTTATAGTCATTCAGATCACTCCCCTTCTTTCCTTAATGAGTTTAGCACATGGCTTACAAATTTTCTCTCCTCCTCAACTCCTGCCCTCAAATTAGGGGTCTTCAGCATACATGTTGAATTCCCCTCAAATACCCTAACCACTCATTTCCTCAACCTACTCATTTCCCATAACCTACCGTACCTCCATCCCATCTTAGCCATACATAGAGATGGTCACCTTTGATTTTGCCACTGTCCACAGAAGTATCACCTTCATGTTTAAGAATTCTGAAATCCTCTTATCATAGGCTTCTCTGATTTCTTCATGTTCATACTTTTTTCAAAGTAAGAGTAAAAGCAATTTTCAATGTCCTTGGAGAATTTTATTGAATAACCCAAAACCAAAAAGATATTAACAAAAACAAAATTAGAAATTAAAGAGCTCCCTAAGTCATCAAGTACATATAAACAATAGGTAGTATTTATAAAATGCTTTAGCATTTGCAAAGCGCCTTATAAGTATTATCTCATTTTTATCTTCTCAATAACCTTGGGAAGTCAGTGCTATTATTATCCCCATTTTACAAATGAGGAAACTGAGGCAAACAGAGGTTAAGTGACTTGTCCAGAGTCACACAGCTGGTAAGTGTCTGAGGCAGGATTTGAACTCAAGTCTTCCCAGCTCTTGGTCCAACACTCTATTCACTGTACCATCTAATTAATACACACTATGATCTGAATTTTAGAACTCTCAGGGATGGGACATCTTGTTCAAGTCTCTCACTTTCCAAACGAGGAAACAGGACTCATGCAAAAGTGAAGTAATTTGCCCAAGGTTACTATTAGCAGAGTAAAGAAGGTTGTATAGCAGAACTGTGGGAACAGGAAGCCATCAGGTGCAGGCAACAGCAGAAGGAAGCCCAGAGGGAAAGGGAACAGAGAGAGGAGAAGAGCTCCCCAGGATCCAGAGAAGAAGCTTTAGCTGAGTTATGACCAGAGAGATAGCGAAGAATGCAGATGGATAGATGAAGATGCAGATAAGGCTCCGTATGTGAGTATAATGATAATCAGGGCAGGACTTTTTTGCTGTTCTTCTCTTTTGAGTGCTAAGGCTATCAAGTGCCTTTAACGAGTCTCACCTATTTTTGAATGAGGCAGGTAAAGTGAACCCCTTTTTGTTTTGGAGTGTTTCTCAGCACTAAGGCAATGGGGAGTCATTGAGGAAACAATGTATATGATGTGATTAAAGAACTTTCCCACACCCTGGTGCTAGTGATTGAAGAACTAACTTTCCCACACCCTAAATAGTAAGCCCCCAGCCCTCAAGGTCCTGAACAGGGTATATGTACTGGAAGGTTAGTGTCTGACTTTTGGGTTAGTGTTTGACTCATTGAAAGAGTGTTGGTGACGAGACTCTGGGCAAGCCATTGAAGCAGCTCCTCCCAGCTTTGAAAATCCAGGTGTTGGTACTTCTCTGGTAACTATGTATTGCTATGGATAGACTGGTTTGTGTTAGTTGGTCTGTTTATATAATGTATGCTTGTAATTTCTGTTTGTATTTTCTCTGAAGTTCAGGGTACTGGCTTTCCTCCCTGAACTAAGTGAATGATATATGTATATTTAATTAAAGTAAGATTGTTAACCCCTTAAAGTTGCTTTCCTTAGAAAAGCAGATCAAAGAACCTGTGCTAGCAGCCTTCCTATGTGCTTTTGTTGTTGGTCTTTTACCCCCACAATAGCTGCTAGCTACACTGTTGTTACAGTGAGCAGTTCATAGAAGTCATGAGCCCCTTGGACTCAGGACCCACATCCTGACAGAGGTCCTCAGCTAGAATCAGATCAGTGCTATTGAAACTGGGATTTTCAGAGCCACACATTTGAAGACTGGGTAGACATGGGGGATCAGCCAGCCATTTTGGAGAGCAATTTGGAAGTATGCCCAAAGCGCTATAAAAGTGTTCATACCCTTTGACCCAGCAATATCACTCCTAGGGTTGTATCCCAAAGAGATCACACGAGTGGGAAAAGGACCCATATGTACAAAAATATTTATAGCAGCTCTTTTTGTGGTAGCTAAGAATTGGAAATCAAAGGGATGCCCATCAATTGGAGAATGGCTGAACAAGCTGTGGTATATGAAGGTAATGGAATACTATTGTGCTATAAGAAATGGGGATGATACAGACTTCATAACAACCTGGAAGAACCTTCACGACATAATGCTGAGTGAGCGGAGCAGAGCCAGGAGAACATTATACACAACCACAGATATATTGATTCTGTGATGACTAACCCTGACAGACTTTGCACTTCTCAGCAACACAATATGCAGAGAAAGCTCCAAAGGACTCATGATGGAGAGGGCTATCTACATCCAGAGAAAGAACTATGAAGTATGAATGCAAATCGAGGCACACTTCATACTCGCCTCCCCCCCCCCATTTTTTTTCTTTCTTTTGTATTTGTTGTTAGGTTGTGGGGTTTTTTTTTGGTTCTGTTTCTTCTTTCTCATGAGTCATTCCATTGGTCATGGTTCTTCTCCACAACTTGACTAGTGTGTAAATTAATTGAATGCCAAGTTATACATGGAAGTTATATGGGATTCCATGCCTTCTTGGGGAGGGGGGGCAGGAGGGAAGAAAATCTGGAGCTCAAAATTATGTAGAACTGTTCGTTGCAAACTAAAAATAAAAAAAGTTGTAAGCTAAAAAAAAAGATAAAACATCAAACCAATATCTTTGTAGAATAATCATAAGCACAATGTCATAGACAATAAATAAACCTTGAATGTGGAATCAGAAAAAAAAGACATGGGGGATCAGAGTAAGTTACTTATACATTTTATTTTTTTTCTCCTTTCTGTATAACTTGTAACGAACACTTCTGATGTGTGCTTGCAAGGGCAGAATCAGGCTGTCCAGTAGTGAAATTTTCCCATGATTCTGGGTGGAGATGTTGAGTCAGTAACTAGAGAAATACCCTTTAAAGATGACCTGGGCCTTTCTTGCCACAGGAGATTTCTGGAAAATGGTTATTCTATTAAAACCAGGATCATATAGTGAAAATACAGTCAGCAGGAAAGTATATCTGGGTGAGCATAAAATTTCCAAAATATTTAACATAATTATCTTGAAGAGTTATTACTATAAAAATAATAGACAAAAGAAATAAACTATTTTCTAAGCTGCTTCTTCTTCTTTTTGGAAACAGCTGCCTGTCTGCTTTCATTAAGCCAATACTTGTGTGAGACCTAGTTAAAATAAGAGATTAATGCCTAACTGAAAAAAGTGGGATGATTATTTTGTCAGTGAATGCTGTAAAGTGCACATTTCCGACTTTTTCAAAGCAGTACCAGTTTTTACAACCACAGCAGCTTCGCTATCATTCAGATAAGGTCACACCAAATAGAACTTTTACTCATTGGATTAAAAATAGATTAGCCCAGTGACTCAGCAGGTACCTCATTGCACTTGCCTACTGAGAACATCCTAATTCCTCCTTGTACTCTAACACTGTATAGTATTCATGTGGCTTTACAGGGATTAGCTTATTCAGCTATTAGAAATAAGATCATAGTCCATCTAGGGCATACAGTAAGATATAGCAGTGCTGGGAGTATTATAGGTCAAATTCAGGTTAAGCACACCCAAGTATATACTCTTGAAATATTAAGTTCCTTAAAAAGGATTTCCAACAATAAATTCCCACAAAGCTCTGATAATTACAGCAATGGATGAGTTATAGGACAAAGTAGAGTCAAATTCCAAAGGATTTGGGACAAGGCTTTGATTTGTAAAATAAACTGATTGTAGCACTCCATGTAAACTATTCTACCTGCTCCCAGCCCCTTGAAATCTCAGGGGTTGTCTTTCTTTTCTTACTGATTATATTCAGTTGGTTGCAATGACCGGAGCTGGTCCTATAGTAAGTGATATAGGCTTCTGCCTTGTGAAATGATCCAAGGGGCAAGTCCTTATTAATATAAGGGGAGGAGTTGAACTACAGAGGAATACTAATCTCTAGGAAAGGAGAGAAAATAACTTCAGGCCAGTATATAATTGCCATTTAGATCTAGATAGGGTGATGAATTTGAAATGAACTGGAGATCAAGAGTTTGCTGACTAATGTTAGAAAAAAGAAGGTTCTATAGGTGTTAGGGAAGAGCAAAGAATAGGTTTCATCTTCCTCTTTACCAACAAGAGAGAGTACTAGAAAGGGAAGCCAAAAAATGCTGTTTCATCTGGAGGAAGCCAAGTTCCTGAACCTGTTATCTGCAGTTTGTACTTCAATAATAGAATGTCTATGTACTCCCCCTACACAGTTTAGCATCTCCCTCTGGGATCTACGTTATTGTTCACTTGTTTTTCAGTCATGTCTGACTCTTTGTGACCCATTTGGGGTTTTCTTGGCAAAGAGTAGCTTGCCATTTCCTTCTCCAGCTCATTCTGCAGATGGAGAAACTGAAGTAAATAGGATTAAGTAACTTGTCCAGGGTCATACAGCTAGCAAGTGTCTGAGGACAGATTTGAAATCATGAAGATGAGTATTCCTGACTCCAAGTCCAGCACTGTGTCCAATGAGCCACCTAGCTGCCCCTGGGATCTATGTCCTAATTCAAATTTACAAATTGAATCTCCCAGGGGATTTGACTCTCTCGGGTTCTATATGCTTGGTGGGTATATAGTCATAAAACTAAAGTTTATGCATCCCTATTGCTACCTTTACCTTTAATAGTGAGCCAGTTGATATGATTAGCTCAAAACAAAGGTCCTCCACACTTCTTTAAAATCTTAACGCCTTGTTATTTCTGTTACACCTTCTTGTCTGGGTGACATCTTTCTCAGAAAGTAGCATACAGCTCTGTACTAATCAGGCAACACCTGGTTGCATGGCTGATATTCTTTTTTATTTAATATTTTATTTTTCCCCAGTTACATGTAAAAACAATTTTTAACATTTTTTTTCAAATTTTAAGTTCCACGTTCTCTCTCTCCCTCCATCCTGTCCCCCGCATTGAGAAGGCAAGCAATTTGACTACGTGTGTAATCATGCAAAACACATCTCCAAGTAAGTCATACTGTGAAAGGGAACACACACACAAAAAAAACCCCAAGAAAAATAAAGAAAGTAAAGAAAAACTATCTTCGACCTTCATTCAGGCTCCACAGTTCTTTCTCTGGAGAGGGACAGCACCATTCATCATAAGCCCTTGAGAATTGTCTTGGATCATTGTATGCTGAGAATAGCTAAGTTATTCACAATAGATCATCATACCGTACTGCTCTTACTGTGTATAATGTTCTCCTGGTTCTGTTCCTTTCACTTTGCATCAGTTCATGTTAGACTTTCCAGGTTTTTCTGAGAGCCATTCTGCTTGCCATTTCTTATAACCCAATAGTATGAAATAGTATTCTTGACTATCACCCTGGATGCATCATGTATCAGCCTCCTGGCTGAAGTAGTATGGCTACTTCTCTGATGACCCACAGTCACTTTTGTGCCTTCTATTAGTGAGCCATTATCTTCAGGCTCACTGATCTATAATCCTACTTCTAGGCCTATGAATGGCCCAGACTGAATGGCACTAATTATAAGCCAGCTATAGGATATTTTGATCTAGATATCACGTAGGCTTCCCAAATCCAACTTATCCAAAAGAAGGGTCTCCTTTCCTCCCAAATTTACTCCTCTTCTAAACTTCCCTATTCATGCCTAGGACACTACCATCTTCCAGGCTTCCTAGTTTATAAACTAAAGATCATCCCCTGCTCTTTACTCTCTCCCCACATATGCAATCATTTACCAAATTTTGTTGTTTCCACCGCCATAATATTTCTCACGTGGGATCCCTTATCTCTAGTTATATTCATCACAGTTGCCAAAATAATATTCCTATGGCACTGGTCTGACCATATCACGCCCCCTCCTCAAAACTCCAGGGGTTCCTTGTTGTCTCTAAGATGAAATATAAACTCTTCTGCTTGGCATTTAAACAACCTTTAACAACCTGGCTCCAACTTACCTTTCCAACTGTATTATACATGATTATTCTCCTTCATGAATAAATTATTCTCCACCTCTCATTTCAGTACCTGCGTACTGGTCATCTCTCATTCCTAGAATAAATTCCTTTTTCACCTCCACCTCTTCAAATCTCTAGTTTCTAATGATCACTTCAATTTCTATGTGAAGTCTTTCTCATCCTTCCAGATGCTATTGACTTCCCTCCTCCCAAATTATCTTACATCTATTTTGAATATCCCTATGTAATAGACCTGGGAACACGACTCCCACATATAGCCTAATTGTAATGTGGGCCATAAGTTGAAAATACCACTCTCTGCTTTCTACTGGTTCATTTCCTTGTTAATTCTCTGAATTTTAAGGCAATCAAGGGCTATGTTCTGATATTCCTTACGAATGAGTACAAATGTATAATCTCTCATAAATTAATCAGTTAGCTCTTATTTGCCACCCCAGTTTATGAAGTGAAGAGAAATCTCTTTTCCCATAAGTTTTTGCTTCTCTCTCTCTCTCTCTCTCTCCCTCCCTCTCTTTCCATTTCATAAGCTTAAACAACATAAGAGTTACTACTCATATAATGTATTACAGTAACAGATGAGACAAATATATAAATAAATATTTACAATATATTGCCAATGACAAAAGTTTGTAGCCAGAGTTACTTGTTTACTCTAAATAAATCAAAGGAAGGTGTCATGGAAAAGAATGGTCTCACCAATCCTCCCATTGACTCCTCAAATCTGTAAATACAGTTTTCTCAAGATGATAATACAAGTCTCTTAAGAATTTTCTTCACTGTATCTCTTCACAAAATAAGAACTCAATGTAATTCTCTCATAAGATGACAGTTAACTCTTATTCCTCTTGTAAAATCCCTTCAGATGGTATTTAACTTCCTCAATCCCGTTATCTGACAAGAATAAAAATTTAAAGCCATGTTTGTTTCAGTCTCTCACAAGATTATAGTTAATATTCCATCTTTTCCCTCAACAAATAATAACTTAAGCTTAGCTCGCTCATAGCACCTCCGCCCAGATACCTTCGACCACCAAAGTTAACTCTCAGTTCACCAAGATGCTGTTGTCTCATAATGATCTGGGGATGGTATCCATAGTTTCTGTAAGAGGGACTTTCAAAGCTATTTTTATGCTTATACATGTGCATATTGTCTCCCCAGGACTAGATTGTAAGCTTCTCAAGAAGGCAGATGTTGCTTTGCTGATTATCGCCAGTAACCAACACAGTTCCTATAATATGATAGGTGTTTTATAAATCCCTTGTTAATTGAATGATTGATTGATATCTCTGGGCTTTAAGGCTTCACATAGGTTTCTATTCTCTTGGCCTCTGGATTCAGACCCTTTCCCCCTATTCCTGTCCCTTCTGGACAGAGGTCCACCTTAGGCTAAGGGACTCTTAAAATGTCTCCCCCCTGCCAGAGAAGTTGCCAAATTTTGGCTCCCTCTTCATTTGGCTTTTTACTGAGATCCTTCACACAGGGGCCATCATCTGGCATGAATTGTCAATCCGCAACTGGTAGACCAGCCATTTCTTAACTCTCCTTCCCTTGTGTCCTCCTGTTCTATGGTGAGTCTGACTAGCCACCTTTCATCAATCAAAGAGTTGTGAAGAACCATTTTTGCAGGGCCTCAACTTTTCTTTGGTGTTGTTTGGTAGATGGGAAGATTACTTAACCATTCTATTATTAGTTACAGGGGCGATTCTCTAACTGTCCACTATTATATGTTTTCTTCCTTCCTTATAGTTCTTTTCTCTTACAACTATCTTTACTCAGCATTTTCTCCCTTTGGAATGTGTACTTAATAAGTGCTTTTTAAATGATTTATTGGCTCACAGCATTCTGGAAAAATGTGGCCTTTTCCTACCTCACCATATCCCTTATGAACACAAGAAAATTGAAGATTTGAAATGACCTCTCCTTTCTCAAATTTCTCATAGCACTACCTATACCTCTCTCTCTTATTACTTTTGTCTTTGTCTTCCTCCAAGATGGAGAAAGCTCACTCCCAGCTTTTCTCATCTCAGTCTGAGGGCAATCATATGTTTACTTCATGTGTGCTTCTGCAGAAACTCTATTAATGTTCCACTTGCCGGGGCAGGAAGAGTGACCTTTCTCAGGAAATTGACACAAGGAACAAAGAACTTTGTAGATCTAGGAACCTCAGAACATGGGGACCAAGCACAAATATCTCATCCTATGCTTCCCTTACAAGCTGCTAGGTACTAACTGACCCTGGGGAAAGGGGTGGGGAGATGTGGAGGAGAGAGAGAAATCTCTAGCTCCCTCACTTCCCCTTTCCCACCCCATTTCTGCACTCTGGAAGAAAGAAAAGAGAAAGTACCCAAGAGAGGGAAAAAATAGCAGTGATCTCACTTTTATAGGCTACAGAGAGAAGAAACTGTTTCTTAGTCAATCATTGAGAAATATCTCAGTTTCTGGAATTCAATCAGTATGAAAGCAGTGCACTTCCTAGCATTCTATTATAATGATGAGGTTATAATAGAGGTGAGGATGGTGCTGGGCGGGGGAGTAAAACCACCCCACCCAATTTTAGCCTCCATACCTTAACTAGGTGAGAACACATTTAATCACTAGTAGGCCTTGGACTAAGTGCTAAAAGACCTTGAACTGGAATGACATTACCCTCCCATTTTGGATAGGCCAAGCAAACCTGGCTGTGTCCCAGAGATCATCTATAAATAATCAAAGGATTCTAGAAGCTATGGCACATGTTCTAGAAATTAGAGAGAGTGGCTATCCAACACACCTATGAGAAGGAATCATGCAGGGGTAGAGGACTGGGGAAAGAAGAGGCTTCTTGGCTCTTGCCTTAGCTGTTTCTCTCTCCCCTCCCCTCACTGCCCTCACTAGAAAAGGATTTGGTTTTAGCCAAAAGGCCAAGGAAATTAATTAACTAACAAATATTTCATAGTCTTTCAGTTTTTAAATCATTACTCTATTCTTTTTAAAGAAATATAACATTATCCTTGCTTCTTAGAATTCCTAACTTCCTTCAAAACTCAGCTTAAACTCTTTCCTGATCTCCTGGACTGTTAGTGCCTCTTCTCAGAAACCACCTTGTATAGAGGTGGGGAACCTGTGGCCTTGAGGCCACATGTGGCCCTCTAGGTCCTCAAATGTGACCCTTTAACTGAATCTAAACTTCACTGAACAAATCCCCTCAATAAAAGGATTTTTTTCTGTAAAACTTGGACTCA
Organism: Phalanger gymnotis; assembly: GCA_028646595.1. Lineage (NCBI taxonomy): Eukaryota > Metazoa > Chordata > Mammalia > Diprotodontia > Phalangeridae > Phalanger > Phalanger gymnotis. The sequence continues at coordinate 279,478,356 of CM053625.1, read as the reverse complement.
GTCAAAAGGCTGCACCCAAGAACCTAGAAGGCCATGTGTGGCCTCGAGGCCGCAGGGTCCCCATGCACATATACTACTTGTGGCATTTCCCTCTCACGCGGGGCCCCCAGAATAGCTACACCAGGTTCGAGGTACTCCACAGCTCTATAGACCCTCTAAATAATAGATCACAGGTCTTCACTGGAAGACAAAGCTGAAGTTTAAAACCATATCACTGAGCCAAGGAGCATTTTTTTTCCTTAATATTCTAGAAATTAATTTTGTAGGAAAATATTATGGAAAAACATTCCATAGGTTTATCTATCTCTAAGTAATAGTTACTGCTGAGCAAACCCACAAGGATTACAGGAAAATGGTAGAAGTTGGATAATATACTTTGATGTTGCTCATCGGTACCTGTATTTTTTTTTTTCAGAACAAAGAAGCTTTTGTATTATCCACCAATTCACAATGGACACACATCAACATTTTCCTTCTTAAAATACTACCTCTTATAAAACCCAGGAGTGTGACAGAGATAATATTTCCTGAGTAAGATTTTGTGGTACACTTATTGAATCCATTGATTATTTTAATAGCAAGGGATTCAAGATTTCACAATTAGCTTTGGTTTCCTAAGAATCATCAAGGAATAATTTCACGTACATGTATACCATCGTCTCCCTTAATAACAATAATAGACATTTATTGAGTGCCTACTATGTGCAGGGGCCATGTGCTCAGTGTGAGAATAGAGAGGCATCGGATACTTTATATCTCTTGACCTCATTCATTCAGTTAAAACAGCTCAGAAGAACAGTTAATTTTTAAATGCTACAAAAAATTTTAAAGTAACTTTAAAATTTAATTAATTTTAAATGTTAAAGTAATTCTAGTACTTTACATAATTTTTAAAAAGTGATTTGCCTCAAATAGTGGAAAATACATCATGCCTATGAATAATGCGTATAAAAGTTTAAACAGCAAAATGTTGCAATTCCTGTTAAGTCCAGCAAATAAAATCAATTTGTTTTCTTAGTCCTTCTCTTTCTATAAACCATGACTTAAATGGGTTCAAATCAGGTAACTGAGCCCTCACTATACTGTACAAATCCCCACGAATCATCAGTGAATGTACAGCCTTATACATCTATGAATCCACAAGCATATTTAGAAACTCTTCATGGCAACAAAATATTAGTACCCTAATGCATTTGTATGTTCAGTATTAATGCTCAGAATGAGTTTCCTTAGGTATGGTACATGCCTTTATTTTTTTACGGCTTCTACTTATCTCATTGCCCTTTTATTCTGGGGATCTTTAAATTCCTTTTTGAAAATGTCACAGTACAACGTAAAAGTTAGTTCACACTAAAAAATATACTAATATTAATGCTTCAAAGATTCCTGATTTTATTGGTGTGAGCACTTCCTTAACTAATAATAATAACGATGATGATAAGGGTTGGCATTTACATAGTGCTTCAAGGTTGATCCTTACAACAACCCTGTAAGGCAGGTGCCATTCTTATTCCCATTTCACAGCTGAGGCTGAGGGAGGTTAAGTCACATAGTCATACAGCTAGTGAGTGTCTATGGTAGGATTCAAACTCAGTTCTTCCTGCCTGTCCATTACGCCACAATTGACAGCTTAGTAGATAATTCCTAAGATACCCCCTCCCCACAATGTACTTACTACCTGTTTGGCAACTCTTTGGCAATAAACTTCTCTAAACTCAGCTGAGCTGGTCCTCCAATGACACAGTCTCTCAGTGGCAGTAAGTATCATTCATACCCACATGGAGGAAGGCGAATGGTAGTCATCTGGATTGAGAAGCCTTGAGAAATCCTCATTAGATTCTGGCCCAGGAAGAGCGCAAGCTTTCTATTGTTATCGCAGCTCATCTCAATACCTCTGAAGGACATCATCAACCACCATTAGGCAGCTCTTCTCCCATTGACCCTTACCTCTCGCCCAACAGCACCTGTGGACCCACAGCATCATCCCTTGAAAGATAAGCAGCTGCTTCCTCTTTAGTTGGCTCGGCTCCCTTCTATTCAGGTAGAGCTGCATGTTTGTTTCTCAGCTCTAATGTTCACTGGTCATGATGACGTGATAAAGAAAAACTCTGAAAGGCCTGAGAATTGTGACCAATACAGTGACCAACCACAAGTCCAGAGGACTGATAATGAAGCAGACCACCCAACTCTTGACAGAAGTAATGGACTCAGGATGCAGAAGGAGACATGCATTTCTGGACAGACAATATGGACATTTGTTTTGCTTGACTTCAGTCACTTCTGGAGTCTGAAATCTCTCTGGCAATGTTGGCCCAGAATTATACTACCATCTTTTGTGTAGTCATGTGGTTCTGCTTCCCCAGGGGATCACCCATTTTCTGCCTCATGGTTCCCTGACAGGGTCTCAAATATTTATAGACTTCTACTACAGGGAATTAAGTATCTGATTAGAGAGGTCTGCCTTTCTTGGTCTTTCTACTGTACCACACTGCCTTTTGAACTCTTTGAATAGATCAGAGATTTAAAGCTGGTAGGGACCTTAGGGGCCATTGAGACCAAACTCCTTATTTTACAGATGAGGAAACTAAGGCAGGTTAAGTGACTTAACCTGGGTAACACAGCTAATGCAGGATTAAAACTGAGGTTTTTATTCCAAGTCCAGTGCCTACTGCCTTCCAACCCACCTACTGAATTCCTACAACCTTTAAAGTTCAACATAAATTCTCCTTCCTCTGGGAAGCTTTTCTCCATGCCCAGGCACTGGACCTGGAGTCAGGAAGTCCTGAGTTCAAATCTAACCTCAGGCACTTACTAGCTGTTTGACTCTGGGCAAATTATTTAACCTCTATCTGCCTGCCTTTATTTGTCAATCCATCCTCAGCTGTAAAATGAAGATAAAAATTACACATAACTCACAGAGTGTCTGTGAGGATCAATTAAAGCGCCTGGCACATAGTAGGTACTATATAAATGCTAGTTATTATTATTATTATCATCCCCTCAAATTCAGTAATGACCTTTCCCCTTCAAATTTCACATGACAATTTGCTCACAACTCTTCACATGCAATTTCTTTTGTATTTTTGTAAAAAAAATATTTGGGGGGTATTATAATTATTTACATGTATTGCTATATTCCCCCCTTCTACCACAATGGAAGTTGAGGAGCCAAATTTAATTTAGCTTTATTTAATTTAATTATAATTTAATGTATTAATTGATTATTTAAAAATTTTATTTATATTATTATTTATTAATTATTAATAGTTTAACTTCTATCTCCTCCAATACTTAACTTGGTCTTCTTCATATAACATATAAAATAGACTCTCAGTCTATTGCAAGACCTTTCAAGCTTGGGAATTCCAGCTAAAACTTGCACTTTCTGGATGTACCCTTCGAGAGCTTGTTGACCCATATGACACAAGGAGGCACCGGAGGAGGTAGGGCTTGTTCATTCCTATTCTACTAATTTGTTATCATGTAGAATTAGGTTGGACTAGTTTACCTTTATACTAGCTACGAAAAAGAATTCACTAAGAAAATGATGGCGTGGAAAAACCACAAGGGATATGTTTTAAAAAGGCCATCTTAGTACAGTAGAAAAAGAATTGGATTTGACATGAGATCTGGGTTCCGACCTTGGAGAAGTTGCCAAATTTGTAAGATGAAGGGGTGTAAGGAATGACTTCGAAGGCCCGTTTCTGTCCAGCTAGAGGGCACAATGCACTAATCTTAGAATAAGGAAGTCCTGAGTTCAAATGCTTTCTTAGCCATTTACTAACTAGCTATATGACCTGAGGCTTACCCTTTCTGTGCCTCTGTTTCCTCTTCTGTGCAATGAGGATAATGACACCTACTTCAAAGATTTGTTGTGAGGATCAAATGAGAAAGCATATGTAAATTATAAAGTATTTGTTAGCTTTAAACAAGGCCGTGATGCCTTCTAAGAGAATAAACTATCTTCTAACATGTTGTTGTTGTTCAGTTGTTTCTGACTCTTTGTGACCCCATTTGGGGTTTTCTGGACAAAGATACTGGAGTGGTTTGCCATTTTCTTCTCCAGCTCATTTTACAGATGAGGAAACGGAGGCAAGCAGGGTTAAATGATTTGCCCCGGGTCACATAGCTAGTAAGTGTCTGAGGCCAGATTTGAACAAATGAAGATGAGTCTTCCTGACTCCAGGGTCAATGCTCTATCCACTGCATTACCTAGCTGCCCTCTAACACATTAGAACCATTCATTTAAGTACAAAAGTATTAATAGCTAACGAAAAAAAAACCCCATTGTATTCTATTCCTTAAAATAGTGTTGAGCTATCTCTAGAAATGTGTTGGCTTAATTACATGTATTTTATGTGCTTTAAAATATTCAAAACTGTTCATATATAGCAAGGCAGTCGATCAGGATAGCACTGATCAATTGAGTCCCAAACCCCACCCTAGTTGATAAAACAACAGAAGGGAAAGGTCAGTGAAATGTTAATGTCCCAAACAAATGGTAAAGAAGGACTGACAGTATTACCCTTTTATAAAGTGTGAAGAACTTTTCTGATCAAAACTGGTGGAATTAAATGATAGTTAATGATAATTAGCCATTGGCTGACCAACAAGTATAGAAAAGAGCTGTTGGCCCTTTGACAAACAAGGCATGCTCCTTAGGAGAAGTGGAGGAATGAGTTAGTTCTGAAGAGTCTGACCCCTGGCATCAGAGAAGAGAGCCAGCAATGGAAGAACTCAGTCCTTAAGAGAATAGTTCCTCAGATCTGAAGAAGAGGGGATTTTTCTCTCTTCTTTCACCTCACATTGCCCATGGTGACTTGTAGTGAATCTACTTCCTCAGTAAGAGGCTGCACCTAGCAGAGAGTTGGCCCAAGAATCAAGACAGTTCTGAGGTATGTATCCTCTGGACATAAAGAAAAGAATCCATCCTGACCACTGGGTATTCAGCTGCCAGATGGCCAGCCTGCTCAATGGAGTTGTTGATTCTGGGGAGAGCAATATGAAGACAGCACAAGAATGGAAGAGACACTAGTGTTCTGCAGCATCAGAGGTTTAAACTGCCTTGGCCACTTGTTTCCTCAATGTGTGCCTCTCTACTACTAGCATACTCTATGTTTCTGCCCTCTCTTCCCGCTGAGGCTGCATTTAATTGTGGGAGAGTGTACCCCAGATTTATGTGGCAAATGTTTCATTACTATTATTCTTATGATGCCTTTAGATATTCTCATGATTTACTTTGGTAAATACCTTTGCTTTGAACTAACTGTGTTTACCGAATTATTATGATCGGTAAATGCATTATTAGGGCATATGAGCTCTAGTTTTAGGGGTAGCCAGCTACAAAGTACCTTGAACCTGAGGTAATTGCCTCTCTGGGGACCCTAGGGGGAGGGATAGACTAGTGTACAACAGGGTTGCAAGTGGGTGCAACTCTTATATTTCACTAATTTTACTGGTTTGCCTCAAGTTAATTCAAATTAATGAAGTCTTACGAAAAGCTAATATATATTTTTTCTTTTTGTATTTTTCTTAAAGTGAAAGATGCTGGTAAAGAAGTAGCCTCCAGGTCTTAACCACTGATAAAAAGTCAAGCCTCCTATTTCATTATAATCCTGACTTCCATGTTTCAACATGCCTCATTGAATTGGTTTTTCCAATTAAAATATCTTTTTTAAAATTTTGGTACTAAAAGATGCTACTGTCACTGATGAGATTATCTATGCATGTGGCTAAGGTTGAAAACACCAGTGTATGGCATCAAAGCTTTCTACGCTGCTTTTACATGGAAATTCTCTTTTGGCTTGTGGCTCTCTGCTGTTTGGCTCATTTTGATTATCTCATAGGTTACAGTCAATCAAAAAACATGTGTTACTGTCAGTATTAATAGTAAGCCTACTAGGTAAGATGCTGTGGAAGGTATCAGAGAAATATAAAAGCTCATACTAAACTTAGGGAGCTTACAGTCTAGAGAAGGCCAAGGAACACGAAAGAACTGAAGAATGGCATGAAACAGGAGAGGCGATTTGGCAGAAGACAGAGAATCTGCCTCAGAGTCAGGAAAGTCTCTATTTAAGTCCTGGCTCTGACGTATGCCGGCTCTGTGATCCTGGGCAAGTCTAATTTAACCTCTAAGTGCCACAGGCAACTCCTGGAACTCCAAGTTTTACGAAACTTCTCTATCTCCTTTGGTAATGGGTGTTCCTTATCAGGAGTGCCCTACCCCAATGAAATCACAGGAAGGAAAAGGAAAGGAGAAAGGGAAAGATGGAAGAGGGAAAGAGGGAAAGGTGGAAAGGGGGGAAGGAGAAGGGGAAGGGGAAGGGAAAAAATGGGAAAAAGAGAGAAGGAAATAGCAAACCACTTCAGTATCTTTGCCAAGAAAACCCCAAATGGGGTAATGATGGGTTGGAAAACACTGAAAACAGCTAAACATTAAATGTATATTGAAGTATTATTGGAATTTGGAGAAAAGAAAGATCATTATGGACTGAACTAGCCAGGGGAATATTTCATAAAGAAGGTAAGGAGTGAAATGGATCTTGAAGGAGGAGTCACAAAAGTGAGAAACGTATGTGGCAGGTGTGGGGAGATTAGGAAATTACCTTTATTAGAGCAGATGATTTATTAGTATTGTGGGGAAATTTGTGAAATTAGTGGAAAATGTATTTTCAAATGACCATATAGGGTTACATAAAGATAGGAACTATTACATTTGGTAGAACTATGAGTTATTCTAACTAGTCTTGAAGGCAATGTGGAATTATATGAAAAAAAGTAACTAAAATGTCTATATCCTGTAACTCAGAGTGCCTATTGCTAGGCACATACACGATGGAGGTCAAAGACAGAAAGGAGTATCCTGTATACACTAAAATATTAATAGCAGCATTGTGTGTGTGCTAACAGTACAGTGAAGAAAGGTAAATACTCATTGATTGGGAAATTGCTAAATAAATGGTGGCACATGAATGTAGTGGAATATGACTATGCCATAAAAAATGATGAATATAAAGAATTCTAAAGCATAGGACAACTTCTATGAACTGATACAGAGTGCAGTAAGCAGAACAAAGAATATACACAAAGACTACAACTATGTAAATGGCAATTATTATGGCCAAGCTTAGCCCTGGAGAAAACTGGCAAAAATGCATCTCCTCTCTTCTTTTAGAGGTTGGAGACTTTGGGTATGAAATATTACATGTATTGATTAATCAACCAACAAGTGTTTATTAAGTGCTTACAATGTGCTAGGCATTTTACTGGGTTCAGGAAACACAAAAACAAATGAAATCTTTACTCTCAAGGAGTTTACATATTCTCAATGGGGATAACGTAAATGTATATGAGCATATAGAAAACAAAAATACACAGAAAATACAAAATAAGTAGAAGATAGTTGAATACAAGGTAATTAGGATGGTAGGGAACTAGCAGTTAGGGGATCAGGAAAGGTTTCATGTAGAAGGTAGTACTTGAGCTGTGTCTTGAAGGAATAGAGGGACAGCATGAGGTAGAAGTGAGAAGAGAACACTATCCAGGAAGGAGGGCTGGCCAGTGCAAAGAGATGAGACTGAGAAGGAGAGTTTGGCTGAATTGGATTGTCAGAGTTTACCTAGAAACCGTTTTTTTGTTAAATTGCTCTGCCTCTTTTTCTTTTTTTTAATCCTTTATTATAAAGTATACCTTAGGTAGGAGAGATATGCTTAGAAATGAATGTTATAGTTGCATTAGAGTTTCTTCGTGTACATTGGTAGGTAGATTCCTGAAACAGTAAGGCAATAATAATAATGTAGATGGTAATTGTCAAAATGCCTATGTAGTTCTGCATCGCAAAGTATACAAGACTCTCCACATAGAAAGTAGTAGGAATAAACCATTTATGCAGACACCAGAGAACCATATCCCATAACCAAATGCTCAGCTCCCACAGTCAGTCAGTCCACTTCACCATAACAGCAAGGAACCCAAAACATTCAATATAGAATATCACAACATGGAGCCTCACCATCCTGAAACCTCTCCAATCCCCAAATTCTGGGGTCTTCCCCAAAACAAACTCATAGTACAGGTAAGTCAGCCTGTTCAGTTCTAACAATCATGAGGGCAGCCAATAGCAGCCACCAGCAGCCATAATATCTTTCTCTCTCTCTCTCCCTCTGCATTTTCTGGTAACATAACTTCTTTTTCCTGTCAAGAAGCTCCTCCCACCATGTAACTTAAGACTTCCTATGACATAGGCAGGTCACATGGCCTATTAATGAGAGGGAAAGTTCTTTAAATCAAAATTGCTACTACAGTTCCCAAGCATTTTATACATTCTATACTTATTTGAAATGTAATTTCTATTTCCATATCTTCTTGCTGAGTTTTGTTTTTTTTTTTTGGAAGCCCCATACATTTTATTAATTTAAGACTTTTGGGGGAGGAGTGACCAAGAGGGAGTTACCTATTACTCTGGATACCTGAGCAGGGCAGTGGATTCATGAGAGGGGCGAGGGTACATGGGAGGTTAAGGATAGATCTACCTTCAGACCTCAGGATCAGGGAGAGAACACTAGTCTTGAATTGTTACATGCTAGCTAGGTGACATTAGGAGGTTACTTTTACCCTCAGTTTCCTCATTTGTAAAAACTGGAGGTTCTTTTCCAGACCTGCTATTTGCAGGATCTAAAATCCTTTCCAACTCTAAATCCTCTTGATTCCCTTTCCATGCCTCCAAATCCAGACTAGAGATGGGTCTAAGGAAACCTGGGTCCTCCAGAGAGGTCCATGTTTGGGAAGTCAGGATAGCTGAGTCCTGTCCTTATCTTTATTGTAGATAATGCTAGTTTTTGGTTTTAGATATAAACTACTTATAATGATAAGAAAAGGTCTATTCCTGTTTTCTAGGTTTTTTAAAAAAAACAAACAGGTGTATTTTACAAAAAGCTTTTTCCCCCTGCATCTATTCATATAATCATATGGTTATTGTTGTTCTTATTATTAACAGTCAATCACGTTTATAGTGTTCCTAATATTTAACTAACCCTTAATTTCTGATACAAATCTAACAGGTGATAGTGTGAAATCTTTGTGATATGTTGCTGTAGCCTCTGCTAATATTTTATTTTAAATGCTTATATCAATGTCCGTTAGGAATATTGGTCTAGTTTTCTTTCCCTGCTTTGACTTTCGCTGCTTTAGGTAACAAAATCATAGAAGGAATCTGATAGGATCAATTTTTTTCCTAGTTTTTGCAATTTGTGTAGTATTAGCTTCCATCTTTGAGAAGGAATATAAGAGGCTGACCCCACTTCAGGTTGCTGAAGGAAAAGACTGTTAAGACGTGAGAGGAGCTGACAGTCACCATCCCTAGCTTGCTGCTCTAGAGTCTTCAAAGAGTTTCCCCTTGGGTGAGTTCTAAAACTCTCTTTTGGGCAAGCTGAGTTACCTCACTCCCAGTAGGAGAGCTCATTCACCCTGTGTTATATAGTATAGATCCTTCTATGTATGCCTTCTCTGATTTCTGTTTTGCTATGATTTGAATGAATGGGCTTTCTTTGATAATTGCTATTTGTGTTCATTGTGGGACTGCTATTTGATGGGAAAAGGGTATAAAGCCCTTGAATCTGAAGCTTGGGGTCCTGCTTGCCCCACAATTATGACACAGTGATCACAAGTTAGATTGAACCTTATCATATCCTATAGACATAGTAAAGAAAGTAGGTAGATATGATTCTATCCTGTTACCCTCTCTATGAGGAGAATGGAGTCAGGGCCTTTGGCTCCAACTTCCTGTTTCCCATTCTGGCAGGAATTAAAGTCTCTCTTGGAGACAGAAGGGGAGGCAGAGAAGAGGCTAGAGATGTCTCTTGTGCCTCCCTTGTGGAGCCACACCGTGATACCTCCATGCTACAGGCAGGGAGGGTTGCAGCTCATATTTTGTATGGGGTCCTCTTTACATATGGGGGCTTCAAGTAACACAAAGGCAAGCCCACGCTACACTTGGGGCTCTTCCATATCAGAAAATTAGAATTCTGTTATATATTTTTTCCATAGAACTATTTTCTTTACAAATTCTTAGTAGTTTGTTGTTGTCTATTTGTTTCATTGATGCCTTTTTGAGTTTTTGCATCAGTTTTTTCCTATTCCATGCACAGAGTAAGTGTTTAATAAATGCTGACTGATTTACTGATTGACATATTTCTTTTCTCCCCCCCACCACGCAAACACACAATAAAACCCTCTCTTGCAACATAAAAAATGGTTAAGGAAAACTAATTGGCCATGCCTGTAGACATCTAGTATGTAAACTTTCTCCCCATTTCTACCAAAAGAAGGAGCTATGTTTCACCATCTGTCCTCTTTCTCCTTGAATTTTGAAAATGACTTTAATAATGTAAATTTACTCTTGTTCTACACATAAATTTTGAAGCTAGGAATGTCATAATCATAAAGCATTTGAAAACAATATATTGCTTTCATATAAAATAATTGATTTTTCTCTACACAGTCATTAAAAATGACTAAATTTTGCCATAAATCATGCTTACAAGTACTTTCCAGAATAGTGATCACTTACCATAATAAATGAGGTATACATTCACTCATTCCTTCAATCAACAAGCTTTTATGTCAGGCACTGTGCTAAGTGCTTGGATTATAGAGACACAAAACAAACAGTCCTTGCCTTCAAAGACCCTGAATTGCACTGGGGGAGGGATAATATATACACAAATAAGTAGATGCAAAGGAATGAGGGGAGGAAGAAGATAGCACTAGCAAAAAGGGAATCAGGATAGATCTTCTATAGGAGATGGCTTCGGAGCCAAACTTGGAAGGAAGCCAGGGATTCTAAGAGGATCAGGTGAGAAGGGGTTGTATAGATACAGCCCATGCAAGGGTATTGAGTCAAGAGATGGAATGTCAAGTTCAAAGAACAATGAGAAGGCCGGTTTGGCTGGATCACAGAGTATGGAGGGGAGTAATGGATAAAAGCAAGTCTGAAAAGGCAGACTACAATCATATTGTGAAGGGTTTTAAATGCCAAAGTGAATAGTTTATGCTTGATCCCAGGGGCAAGAGGGAGGCACAGAAACATCTTGAGTGGGTGAGTGATATAATTAGACATGCACTTTAGAAATATCAATTTGGCATTTACCTAGAGGGGGAGGATGGAAAAGGGAAGACTAATCAAGAGATTATACCAATAGATCCAGCTGATAGGTGATGATTTTAAGCGTGAGGGAAAGAAGGGGACAGATGTGAGAGAGGTTGTGGAGCCAGACTTGGCAACCGATTGGATTTATTCAATGATGGGGAGGGAAGGGTCAAAGATGACTCTTAGCCAGCGAATCTAGGAGACTACAAGGATAGTGGTGTCCTCAAGAGAAATAGAAAAGTCAGGAAGAGGGAAGGGTTTGGGGTAAATTCTTTCTGGAGCATATTAACTGGAGATGCTTACAGGATATTCAGTTCAAAATGTCCAATAGGCAATTGGAAATGAGAAACTGGATCTCAGGAAAGAAGCTAGGGCTAGATATAACAAAATATCCTTTTATACAGTATCAATTTCTAACACCTACACTAGATGCTGGGAAAGACATAAATTATTGATAAGCTACATCTTTGCCTCCATAGAGGTTGTAGTCAATAGGAAGATATGGAACCAATGCATATGTTTATAATACACAATGATTAGTGCATTAGAGGATAATATGAGGAATACAAAGAAATATAGGAAGACATGAAAGGGAGATAAGCCAAATCAGAACAGTGTACACATTAAATACAGCAATATAAAAAAAAATAAAACAAAGACAAAGGTAATAACTTCAGATAGATTGTGGAAGGGGATATAGAAAAACATTTTTTAATTACAATAGACTCAAACAAATTAATAAATTTTAGAAAATGTTTTCCTATATCCTCTTCCAAATTGTGAATCTGTCTAAAGTTCTGTTACCTTTGTCTTTGTTTTTGGTTTTTTTCCCCCCTAATTGCTATAATTAATATGTACACTATTCTGGTGCTGCTTATCTCAGTTTGATCATATTACAAGGCACAAATTTTTGTCTGAAGGGGGCACCTCCCAAACAGCCGGACTAGCCTCTTGCTAGAGAACACAGGGAACTTCTACGATTGATCCCCAAAGGTTGTGGTTGATTTCTTGAAGTTAATTAATTGGTTTTTTTGAGGCTCAGGAGAATGGACACATAAAGGGAGAAACTGTATTCTCTTTGTGATCTATAAGAGCAAGTAGTGAAACAGTTTACCCCCTTTTCTTTTCCCACCATTTCTTTCTCTTTGACTAGAATGCAGCAAAGGGGAAGAGGGAATTTCCGCGTGCAAGCCACTCTGGTAATTGTAAATGGCGACTTGCGGGAGAAGGATCCGCTGAGCCCAAGAGGCAAGTTTTATGGAGCTGCATGTCTTGGGTGGCTTCTTTTGCCTTTTCTGAGCACAGGTAAGCAATTCTGAGAATAGTTTCTTCCTGACTTGGGGATTACCTTGTATATAATCCTGAGTTCAAAAGTTAGGCGCCAGGCTCTTAGTGGTACAAAATTTCCTACATCTAGAGGATCAAAACCATGCCATGGAAGCACCAAGAGATCTGGACTTTTCCAACCTCTCGTAATATTGCTGTGAGTTATTCAGACAACGAAGGCCTGAGTTGAATGGGAAACAGGCATTTCATAGTCCCACAATGGATCTTTACCTTCCAGGGGTGTTCGTTGAGTCTAACAACCTATTCAAGTGCCTAATGTTTCAGTAGTTGTTCACGAGTTTCTTTGATGGAGGAAGTAAAACTACCCCAAACTCAGTACTCAATAATATTGAGAGCCTCTATGCGAACTGGGGCACCTGTTACCCACATTTAGGAAGACCTAGATGTGAACCATAGCAAAGCTCTGTTTTATGGCTTATTGTGAAGAAATCCAGGTCGGGGCATGAGCAGAAAGAAGTATGGATCTAATTGGTGGTCTAGCCCCTAGAATTGAACCTAACTATGTGAGGCCAGAGTCCCTGGGCCAAGGGTGACATTACTTTATTAAAATGTATGTATAACATGTAGCAACCCATTTTACTCTCAACCCACACTGTCACTATCCTCATTTAGGCCATCACTTCTCACCTATATCACTGTAAAAGACAAATAACTAGTTTTCTGTCTTCAGTCTCTTTTCTCTTCAATTTTTCCTTCACTGAATTGTGAAAATGGGTCTGAGCATGTTACTCCTCTATTTTAAAAAACCCAACCTTTAATTTACTTACTTACTTTATATTAATTAACTTACTTATTCCTTATAAAACAAAATTCAAATGCCTTAGTTTCATATCTCAGTCGCTCCACAATATAGCTCCAACTTACTTATATAAGCCTATTTTGCATCTCGGGTGGCAATATTGTTGACATACTAATCAAAGTAGCTAATTATCTGTTCCCTAAATTCGACGTTCTATCTATGACTATCATGAAGAGCATACACTATCCCCAATGCCTGGAATGAACATGTTCCCTCCTTCCCTCTGCCTTGAAGAAGCTTTTGCCATGAAGCCTTGCCTGATGCCTTCAGTTAAAAGTGTTTTCTTCCTTTTTAACTTGTCCTACATCACTCTGTCTAGACGTCACTTTTGTGTCTGTCCATCTAGCTTTACCTTTGTAGTATATTTGTTTGTATACACATATATATTTGGGGCAACTAGGTAGTTCAGTGGATAGACAGTTGTTGGTCTTAGAGTCAGCAAGATGTAAATTCATCTCTGTCTCAGACACTGTGACTCTGGGTAAGTCATGAAACTGCTTTCAGCCTATTTCCTCATCTGTAAAATCAAGATAACAATGGCACTTAACTCACAGAGTTGTGGGGATTAAATGAGATAATGTATGCAAAGCACTTTACAAACCTCAAGGTGCCATATGAATTATAGATTTTATCACATATCTTTTTTTTCCTCTCTTACAATAGAATGTAAACTCTATAAGGACAGGGATTATCTTTTTTTTTTTAATCTCCAGATGATAAAAGAGTACTTTATAAATATTAGGTGCTCAATAAAGGCTTGCAGAATTTTTTAAAAGTTAAAGTGCCTTGTCTGAGAGGAAAAATTGTTATTAATTCAATTTAATTTTAAAATTTTATTATCACCAACTCTTTGCCAAGCACTGTCTTAACTGGGGGAGCAAGAAAGCTTTCTTGGAGAAGGCAAGCTACTTATTTTTTTTGTCATTTTTTAAAATTTATTTAATATATTTAGTTTTCAGCATTGATTTTCACGAGAGTTTGAATTACGAATTTTCTCCCCGTTTCTACCCTCCCCACCACTCCAAGATGGCATATATTCTGGTTGCCCCATTCCCCTGTCAGCCTTCCCTTCTGTCATCCCACTTTCCTTCCCATCCCCCTTTCCCTTCTTCTCTTCTAGGGCAAGATAAATTTCTACGCCCCATTACCTATGTATCTTATTTTCTAGTTGCATGAAAAAAAACTTTTTTGTTTTTGAACATCTATTTTTTAAAACTTTGAGTTCCAAATTCTCTCCCCTCTTCCCTCCCCATCCACCCTCCCTAAGAAGGCAAGCAATTCAACATAGGCCACATGCGTATCATTATGTAAAACCCTTCCACAATACTCATGTTGTGAAAGATTAACTATGTTTTGCTCCTTCCTAACCTA